>BDMV01000009.1:12607925-13036605 GCA_008326285.1 Oryza officinalis
GATGTCGAAAGAAAACATATTGGCTAAATTCGGCAAAACAAGATTGATGTTTAGTGACAAATGAGATTGAGCTGATGAAGTGTATTGATAAGTTCACCTGACTCATCGGCGCAGCAGTGGTCTTTTCTTATTCTTCTACATGGTGACTATCAGCAGCAGAAGGAGCTTGATTACTTGGAGACAGCCGATGAGGAGAAGTCGATGGAGCTTTAGGTTGAAAAGATAATAAGTGTTAATTGCTTCTGAATCTGCTGATGTTACAAGTTTGAGAAGTTTTGGATATTACCGATGCTGTTGGGGAAGCTTAAGGACCTGGAGACAAGGGGGGCATCGGAAAGTGTTTGCCTTTGGCCATAGCCGATACAATCTTGGGCTGCAAAAAGAAAATGCTAACAAAGTTTTGAAGGAGGTTGAGACTGAAGATAAATCATATTTTACCTTCACTTTGCGGATTGTCTTGCGTTGACGAGGTTCAGGTGAAGCTTGTATGTCAGATTTAGCTGGTGATCTTGGAGGAGTAGTCACATCGGCTGGCTTAGGATCGATTGCAGATTGATCTTCAGTATCGCTCATATCAGCTGTAGCTTTGTCAATTTCTTCCTCCATGATTGCTTTATCCAAGAATTCTTCAACATCAGAATCAAGAGGAGAAATGCTATCGACAGGTTTCCTTGGGGATGCAACTTTGGATTTCTTTGTCAACTTCTTGATGACCGATGGTTTGCACTTCCCACCAGCCTTGGGTGTTGGTTCCCTGACTTGTCCTTCTAGCAAAGATGCTACCGTAGGGGCAGCGAAGCTGATGATCGATGGTGCTAGGTCTCCTGATGGCCGCTTAAGCTTTGAGCTGGAGGAAGAATATCTGGAACCTGCAGAGGAGAAAGTTAGATATTTTTGAAAGATAAAGTTTGAAGTTGGTTGAAAATGAGAAAGTTTACCTGAAGGCTAAGAGAAGGGATGATTGTTGTCAAAAAGTAGCTAGTCGGTAGATGGAACAAATGCTTCTTCATTCGCTCCACCATATGTCAAACAATTGGTTGCGCAAGAGATGGGTGTCTACATGATTTAGATATCCAAGCACAGGGCCCTCAATACTCAAAATTTTGTCCATTTGTAGAGCCGATGTTGCAATACCCCTCGTCTGAATTTTCCTTGCATAATATAAGCTGATAGGGAGTTGGCCTAGTCCAAGTTGTCTTGCGGCCAATGTTGGGTGATAAAATTCATAAGATACTTGTACACTGCGGCCTTGAGATATTCCTGTTGGGAGGATGAATGGAGAGATGGCCGATACAAAGTTTTCTCTTGAGTTGGGATTGGCTGCATCGTTCAAGTCATTGAGCCTCAAATCGGCTGGTAGTTCATAATCTGTAAAGCTATCATAGGGGAACCATATTCTGGCGTTCTTGGCAAATCCATTGTAGAATTGGTCGAACAATTATTGAAAAACTTCAGCCGATGGTCCTGAGCCTAGATAAGTTGATGCTGCCTCACCAACGGACATACATCGGCGTGTGCTAGGTTCCTCATTGTCTGAATGGTCCGATGGAATGTTTGATGAGTACAAAGGGCTTCTCTCAGCAACATTGATGGTGTATAGGTTTAACTAGAGTGGCAGAAACCACCAAGGTTCTCCATAACCGACAGAGGTCCAAGTTAGAAGCTTGGCTGTTGATTGGCTTAGAGCTTGGTATATAGCTCCAAGTAAGAATTTGCCAAGGGGGGTTGATTTCTTTGTCACCAACGCTTGAGCTAGATGCTGCATGTTGGCTGTTGGGGCACAAGTTGATCCACAGAAAATAAATCTCTCTAGCCAGAGGTTGAGGAAAGCTATATGTTCCCTATCTGTTACTGGGCCGATGACGATGTGCTTAAAGATATATCCTGACCAACCACCCATGTTTTTGGTTGATAACATATGTTCACATTTGATCTTCAAGGAGAAGGGGTTGGCCGATGATGCAACTTCTAGACCAGTAAGCATCTTAATATCTAACAAAGTGGGCGCCATCGGACCTTAACCAAACAGAAAGGCATTAAGAGTATCGGACCAGAAGTAAGCAACCGATGACAAAATGGGTTCATCCTTCTTCATATCGGCTAAGGACAGGGCTAAGCACTGAGCTATGCCTATTTCCTTCCACATAGATTGCTTGGAAGCCGTTATTCTCTTGTACCAAGTTCTCCATCCATCCAAGCTAGAAGGCCATGATCTAAATAGAGTCTGCCAATCGGCCAAATTGGGTTTGGTCTGTTTGTAAGGGATTCTATCGGTCTACATCACCCATCAGACCAAGGAAATAATGGGTTGGTTCTTTCAAAACAGGGATGGCAATTTGGTCTCTTAGGTGCTACAATTGAAGAAAAAAAGATAAATCAAGGATTTGCTAAGAAAGGGGATCTGAAAGCAGAATTCGACCTAGAACAGAGGTGATGAACAAAAGGAGTCGATAAAGCTTGAGAAACTCAAGGAGCGTACCAGGGGGACGTCGGTGATGGTTGCCATTGAATCTAGAGGAAGACAATTGCTAAAAGTCGATGGGGATCGTCGCCAGGAGCGTATGTCGTCGAGGAGGTCGTCGGAGAAGAGAGAGGAGGCTTGAGCACCTTGGGCAGTTTTAGTGGCGGTGAAAAGTTAACGGCGTGGGAATTTCGACCGAGGGTGGTTATTATTTTTGGCTCGCGGTTGTAATGGTCGAAGTACGGAAATAGCGGGAACCCTAGTTTTTTGTGGATCTAAGAGATAATTCCACACCATATCAATTTATACTTCAAAATTGGGAGGCATGTATTAATAGCAGATTTTGGTAAAGATATGCCAGCAATCGAGATTGGATCTGAGGCGGATTTGAAGGAATAAAGGAGTTTTCCAAAACAGACAGCGCATCGGCTGAAGCCATATCTGCCGATATGGGATTGGACTCGGCAGCCGATACGGGTGTTCTGAATCGGACTTGGTTGGCCTGATACGGGTAGCCTGGGTTCGTGTTGACTTTGGAGAAGGACTTGAACATATTGCCAGCTAGGAATTGAGTCCGGATAAGGCAATTGTATCTATTAATTAGGAATAAGAGTTAGTTTCTTTATTGTAATATTGTGGTAAGAGTCCACCTAGGACTTGTTTGCTTAGGCAAGTTGTAAATAGTGTCCGGTAAGGATAAGGTCTATATGTACGGGTATACATATAAGCCTGAGGTCTATGTAAAAAACAACAGATCAATACAACACTTTTGGCGCATCGCCACAATTTTCCTTTTACTTTTCGACGAGTTCGTACTTTGGGTTTGTCAGCTAGAGGTATGGCTTGTTAAACTACCACATAACTTAGCCAATCTAAGTCGATGGCTAGTTTAGCCGTATCGGCCAAGCCTTTTCTGAGGTTTTGGCGGTATCAGCTAAATTAGTTCATTAGTTTAGATATTATGTTTCTTTTTACACTTTGTGCTACATCAGCCCTAGTCCAAGTTAGAATCATGATCTCTACCCTGTTTCTTGTTTGTAATAAGGGTAGCGTCGGAGTTTCAGCCGATCTTATCTGATATAACTGTTTAGTTGTGTTTAATTCTTTTTAATCATGATTTTCATGTTATATCTGTCCCATATACAAGGATCTTACTTTAGTTAAATATATCAAGCTTGCCTCGATATATTTATCTAGATTGATATTCTTGTATACGGCTGTATTGGAGTATTAGCCGATACATTATCTATCTTGATCTAAGTATGAGTTCATCGGCTAGTATCTAATCTTTATCCATAAATTATATATTTACAGCCAATGGAGTATAATTGGGATTCAATTTACTTTATCCATCTTACACCTTACAGCCGATTCCATCAGATCGCATCGGCTAGGTCCATACGATACATCATCGGCTTTTCAGCCGATCGGCTATCGTATATCTAACTGTTATTATTGCATATCTTATTGGTTATAGGATCAAACCAACTGGCACTCCCTGAACCCGTTTATATAAAGTTTGGACTGGCACTAGAGTGAAGCAAATCTCCCAGGCCACTGTGTTTTGCATCAACACATATATAGAGCACAATTAAATTCATTAGAGTATAACCAATGCACTCCAATCAATAATATGGCTACAACCAGCAAGAAGTGAATTTAATATAGGGTGATCATTGTCGATGGGCTATACCCACGGACAATATTTCTATAGTATGGAGATTATTGGAACTAGGGTATACGCGAGATCAGATCTATATGACAAAAGAAAAGGATTTATACTGGTTCAGACCCTCAAGATGAGTAATAACCCTATTTGGTTGTCCCGATAATCCCTAAGCTCTACTCGATACGCTCAGGGATCTGGTTGTCCCGATCTTTCGGTGAGTTGATGATAAGTACGATTTGAGAGAAACATTCACGATCCGACTACAACCATACAAGGCGTTGTTGTGTTGCACCTTAGCGATTGATACACCTCTCCGTGGGTTGTTGATCTTGCTGGTGCAAATCAACCTTATTCCTGCAAGCAAATCAAAGAAACAAGCAAGAACAACATAAAAGCAATCTGAATTACAAATAGGATTTAAAGCTCATGATAAGGTGGGATTTCAAAGACAAGTAATTAGGTGATCTAGCCGACACACATAACTACAAGATAAAGTAGCAATGGCTAAAACTTTAATCTAACAAAACACAAGAAACCCTAAATGGGTATCTAGCTATTTAAGGAGGTAGAAGGATGATCGAGGGGTCCCGAGGGTCATGCTCCACCAGTTGTCTTAAGTATCCCTACTATTGTAAGTAGAAAACAAGAAACATACACAAAAATATGCATGTTCCTATTAACTACTAGGTAGTGGAGGCTCAAAAGACACACACTCAAACTTTCAACCAAGCTCTTACAAGTTTTTACCAATGCAAGCGGAATGATGACATACACCGACTCAATCAAAGAACCCAATGGAGGTTAGATGTATCGATGCCTTAGTAAACACTTGTTGTACGGCTACAATCAAATATGTAAAGCTCTGGGTAGGCTTAAATATGTAGCAAAGGAATAGCAACTGATCAAATCAGAGAATGCAAAGTTGAATAACTGTTCAAAGTCAGTACCGTGCGGTCTTAAGTTAAAACGTACCAGAGATGCGAACCTAGACACAAACGATGTCACAAGATAGCACTAGGAACAACTTAAGCACAACTATGATATACAAAAACAAACTCAAAGATAACATCTGATTTTCTTTCTTTCTTCTTTTTTTTTCTTTCTTTTTTTGGTGCGGATTTTGTTTTCTTTTTTTAAGCAACTTTTTGCCTTTTTTTCCTTTTTGTTTTCATGATTTTTTCAGCAAAGATGACTCATAGACCTGAATGCAAGATTATAGGGACTCAAATGTAAATATAAAAATTACAGGGACTCAAATATAAAAGTTCAAACCCTAAAATTTTAACTATACAAAAATGGAATGCTGAAATTATACCGGTTCCTTTTTGCAATCAGATCTTGAATCCGACACTCAAAAAAATTTCACAAAGGTGTTCTGACTGTGGTTATGGATATGAGGAAGAGTGCGGCCTGTGGATTCTGATTGTAAGAGAAGGAAGGCATGAGGTGGAGATTGAATCCAACTCGGCCTTAGTTTGGAAAGGCCCCACATGAAAAATAGAAACAATCCCGCACTTCCATTTTTTTCTCTTATTCTTTGCCGAAACAAACTCGTGGAAACCAAGGACAAACCCAATCTGCCGTCCCTTGTTCCTCACCTCCAATACGAATTCACAGCAATGTCACATTGAAACCTTAGATGCAACTTAAAAACTGAGCAACAAAAACTTCTAAAAACTACAAAAACCGAACCCTGGCAGCGAGACGATTCTGTTTTCGAAGGTCCCGACAACAACAAAGACATGACGGCGGTGACAATAGTGGTACTAAACGTGACCAGAACTCGAAACTCTAAACGGACTAGACGCTAAGACCAACAACACGACACGACGATGCAACACAAAACTCAACAATGCAAAAACTAAAAAGAACAATGCAATGACACAAAGATGGCTAGGTAATGGTTGCAATCTTTTTGTATGGCAATTTTCTGGTTATAGGTAGATAAAAACTCACTAAGCAATGAAAGTTCTAATACCACTTGATAAACCCTGAGCTCCACTCGATACGCTCAAGGATCTGGTTGTCCCGATCTTTCAGTGAGTTGATGATAACTACGATTTGAGACAAACGTTGACGATCCGACTACAAACGTACAAAACGTTGTTGTGTTGCACCTAAGTGATCGATACACCTCTCCGTGGGTTGTTGATCTTGCCAGTGCAAATAAACCTTATTCCTGCAAGCAAATCGAGGAAACAAGCAAGAACAACATAAAAGCGATCTGAATTGCAAATAGGATTTAAAGCTCACGATAAGGTGGGATTCCAAAGACAAGTAATTAGGTGGTCTAGCCGACACACGTAACTAAAAGATAATGTAGCAATCGCTAAAACTTTAATCTAACAAAACCCAACAAACCCTAAATGGGTACCTAGCTATTTAAGGAGGTGGGAGGATGACCGATGGGTCCCTGGGGTCAT
Source organism: Oryza officinalis (assembly GCA_008326285.1). Classification (NCBI taxonomy): domain Eukaryota; kingdom Viridiplantae; phylum Streptophyta; class Magnoliopsida; order Poales; family Poaceae; genus Oryza; species Oryza officinalis. Next base: position 12,614,479 of record BDMV01000009.1, read on the forward strand.
GCTCCACCAGATTGGGATGCACCCCACATGGGCCCCACTTGGGCCAGGGTCCCAGATGAAGTTACAAGCCCATAAGCCTATTACAGGTGATGCAGCACATTGTTTTTGTGATTGCGGATGACAAAGAAGGAATTTGGAGATGAGGATGGACCCATTAGAAATAGGACTCCGAGAACTTTCCATCAAGTACTCATGGGCCCAAAATGGAGCTCGTATGAATATTTAGCGGTCGTTTAAAGTCAGCACTGTAGCAGGTGGCCGAATTGGATTCCAGAACTTGAACAACTTGAGCTTGATGTCTTCCGGTTGACCTATGATGTGAGTAATGGTTGTATCAATAGTAACCATGGTCACATCATCTTCCCTTGCTAGGACTCTAACACCTTCTATTCTGGGAAGATAATTTCCTTCTTTATCCACCATATTTCCATAACCAAATGATTCTTTCTCGTATACTATTAGGTATATGGTATTTTCGTATACCACGAACTCATATATAGGATGTATGTCTTATCCTTGACACAGACAATCATGCAACAAATAGGTTATATCTATCATTTTATCAACAAAGTATAGTTTTTCTACTAAATAGCGCATGCAAGTTATAAGTAAAATATTTGCCCATAAAACATATGATTCAATGTGTTCAAAGCAAAGGGCACTTACCTTAGTTAGAATCTCCACCATGGTTAGCAACAAACCTATACTTCTCACCGAGAGCGGATTCGTTTACTATACGAAATAATGTTAACAGTATAAACACCAAATCAAGCAAAAATCCAAAATGACTCTAATATGCATGAATTCTCTACTATGATTAGGTACTTATTAACATTGGTGAAAGAATTTCTATTTTATAACATAGCATTTGTGAGTTATGAATTTTCTATATTCCATACTAGGAGTTGGTTATTTAAGCTCTATTTTAAACTTCGATGAAATTTTTATTCGAGTTGTGTTAAGTTCCTGGTTATAGTAGTAAAGGGCATGATCTACTAAGTCTAGCAAAGTTGATTTTTCTGCTTTTAGAGCTAGCATGAATATGTTATGAATTTTACAAGATTTAAGGTATATAAAGTCAACTGTATGCTATATGGACTTTTAAAGGTATTTTAGACATATATTGTGCTAAACTTTAGTTTCCAATAAATAAGAGAATAATTTTCTTAGTTCAACAAATCTGAGTTCATAATTTTTGGTGCTCATATGAATTTACTACATATTTTACAAGTCATGTTGCATAATACGTTACTAATTTGCTACATACAGATTTTAGAAATGTTTTTAAGTACTGCATGCTTCACGTTTCAATTCAGTAATTAAGGTCATAAAGTTATGAGTTTAACAAAACTAGAAACACTTTATTTGAAGTTATATCCAATCCTCCTGGATGAATAGAAAATTGTGAATCATGAGCTTCTTCTAGTATCAGGTCCTTGATATCCCTCTTATCAGGTATACATAATCTTTCTTTAAACCTGATTGTCCCATGGTCATCTTCAGTAAAATTACTAGCGACTCCCTTTCGAATATCTTGTCGAATCTGTTCTAAACATTTGTCTTCCTTCTGTGCCTCTCAGTCTTGATCCAAAAGTGTTGGCTTAACTTCCAAAGCTGCCAAAAGTCCAGGTTTTACAAATTCTAACCATAGTTGTCGCACTTCCTTCTATAACTCTGCTGGACACCCTTGAATCTTTGTATTGTTGCAGTATCCTTTTCTACTCAGGGCATCGGCAACTAAATTTGCCTTTCCTGAATGGTACTGGATGTCAACATCATAATCCTTTGTTAACTCCAACCATCTATGTTGCCTTAAGTTCAGATCTGGCTATCGCGTCCTGCAATCACCCTCAAGTACATTCTTTAAATTACTCCTAGAAAATATAAAAATCGGTTTAAAACTCTCAACAATTAAAATGTGCAATCTAAAAATCAAATGGGTCCTGGGGGGGCGTTTGTTAAATTCCTCGTGGCGTAAAATGCTTAACCAAATATTAGTGGAATTTTCAAAGCATAAATGCTAATTATTAAGCAACAAAAACAATTAACAGCCTTCTGTTAAATCAGCAATTAAAATAAATCTCCTTTTCCTCTTTGGGTCAAAAGTCGACCCAGCTCTCTCTCTTACTCCCCTAGACCTGGTCAGCCCGCCCGTGCTGCTTGGCTGGGCCGGCCAAGCTGGCCAGCCCGCGTGCCCGCAGCCGCTGACAGGTGGTGCCAACCTGTCATCCCTCTCCTCCAGCTGCCGTCGCTGCCCCGTCGAACCATAGTGCCGTCACCGCCGCTAGTCCTGCTGGCCCGGCCATTTCCGTCCACGCTGCTCAGGGGGAATTACTCCACGTGATCCCCTCGCTCATTTCCCCTACTTTCCCCTCTCTCTTGCACAAATTTGCCCGCATTCAAACCCGTCTTTCTTGCTGGCGCCATGGATAGAGGCAGAGATTTCCGTCGCTGGTTCCCCCCCTCTCCCCGGCCTCCATCCTTCTCTACGGCCACCATTAAAGATGCTCGCACCTCCCTAGCCTCCTTTCGACCGCCGCCGAAGCCCCTCGCCCTCCCGTTCGAGCTCACGCCATCTCCAAACCTGGTGTCCGATAGGTGCGCCCAGACCACCGTGGTCCGTGAGATTGACGCATGGGTCCCACCCCATGGACTCAGTCCATGCGCCATCTGTCTCTTTGCTGGTGCAACAAATCAATTTTATAACAAAAAATTAATCAAAAATTCGGAAATATTCAATTAAACAACAACTAAACTTCAAATGGCCATATCTTGATCGTTTGAACTTGGAATTGAACCGTTCCAGTCTCTAATTTTTCCTTAAGAAGTCAAGAACCCATTTTTGCACATTGTTAGTATGTCTTATGTGGATTTTTTTAGAGTAAAAGCCTTTTCCTTTTCGTTGGCCGTGTAGACGATGCAGCTTTGAAAGATCCGCTCTACTTAGAGGTAGTAGCCGACGTTTGGGAAAGCGAGCAAGGCAAGTCACATCTCCATTGAACATATTGTTGTCCCATGTTTTCAAAGTATATTTTTGATTTAAATTATTACATTACTGCTTTATTTAAATTCCCACATTATAATTATTTTACTTAGCCATTCCCACTGCTCCGTTACAGCCTTATAATTACTTATTGTTATTATATTACCTTGATCACCCTAGGAAAAACAAAACCCCCAACTAGTGCGTACTCTATATGTAGTTCCACTACTGAAGCTTTAGCTAGATGCTTAGCTAGCTAATTGGACAATATCATTTGGACACTTCGGATTGTTGACTAATGGTAGATTCTGGATAAATCCTTTCCCCTTTCAAAACTCCCAAAATGGTTTTAGGCTAGGCTCGGGGTGCATGGTTTTCTAGTCGTACCTCGGCTGACATAAGGAGTGGTCTTTGGGCCTCTGTTGCAACGCACTTACCGTACTTCCACATGTCTAATGGGTAACGCTTAGTTTGTAGCTAGCTCTAGGCTATGTTCTTCCCTCATCTTTCCCAACTCTCTTCCCTTATTTTTCGCGCGCACGCTTCTCAAACTATTAAACAATTTATTTTTTGCAAAAAATTTTCTATATGAAAGTTGTTTTATAAAATCATATTAATCCATTTTCAAAAAAAATAGACTAATACTTAATTAATCATGTAGTAATGAGTTGCTCCATTTTATGTGCTGGAGGGATTAGCTCCTAACCCCTAGTGCCGAACGCAGCCCTTGTTAGGAACAAAAGGGCACGGATAGAGATGGATGGCATCGGGTGATGGATGTCTATGAGGCAAATGAAGGTTACTAGGGTTGCTGCTCGATAACCATGATGCTGTTGCACAGGACGGGCATCCCGGTGGCCACTCCAGAAGGATGTTCTGATGTCGTGTGGCTCAACCATAATCTACTTGTCCTGAGAATATTCGCTCTAGGAAGGTTGGGTCGGTGCTCTTGTTCAAGGTTAGGTTGAATGAAGAACTATGTAACGCCCTCCGCCCATATACCATGGTGGTATGTGGCACGTGACAACACGAGAGGAAGGCGTGTCTTATGGGTAAAGATGTACACCTATGATTAGAGTATAAACTATTTGAATGGTTGGCTTGGGTTGGCTTGGGACGAGCTAGGGCTCCGATATAAGGCTGCCAGTTCAGTCTAACTCATCTCTGGCCTTGGGATAAGGCATGTTCGTTTGGGTGCATGAGTTTGATTAATAATATTGATTAGACTTAAGTTCGCATTTACAAATCCGCCTTGGACAACTAAATAGTTTTGAAATGCTGGTTTTACTGCAAAAGAAAACCCTACTTTATTACTCCCTTGTTACTCCTTACCCCTGCATTTACTATGCATTTGCCGTTGTGACTTGTCGAGTACAGTGGTTGTACTCAGTCTTGCTCAACTTCTTCCAAACCAGGAAAGGAGCTCTACGAAGAGGATGGCTGCCGTTAAGCGCATGTGGTCATTGCCCTAGTCTTCTGTGTTTCGTTGTTTCTCTTTGTGTGCTGATCCTTTCGTCGTCCATGTAATAATTACTATAATTACGCTCTCGCTCATGTACTCTGATATTTATCAACTTATTTGTGTAGCTCATCTCCTGGGACAAGGATTAATGCACGCATGAATGGAAAGACTGGTGGGTTATTTTCGGTCATGAATCTGACAAGCATCGTATGACGAACTTTCGGACACAGCAAAGAGCCAACCAGCGGATCCGTTACACTCCTTACCCGAATGGATCCTCCTCACAGCAGTAGTAGTGTCATCTAGCTAGCAGTCCTAAATATGTCATCAGGGCACCACTGCAGCAGTAGCAGCAACAGAACCATCAGGCTAATCGCGTGCCACATCCACCCGCTCCTGTGCACAGCAAGGCTAGGGCCACAAGGATGGTCAAGGGCGGCTCCTCCTCTACTTCAATTGTCATGAGCCTAGGCATTTCGCTGACAAGTACCCGAAGCTAAAGCGCTAGCAAGGCCAGATGCCTCCTCACCCCTACACCGGCAACAACAACATGCTCGAGGACGTGTGTACTACGTCACTGCCAAGGATGTGCAGTCTACTCCAGATGTCATCGTTGGTACGTTCTTCGTCCACTCCATCCCTGTCACTGTCTTATTTGACTTTGGAGCCTCTCACTCGTTTATATCTCTGTCGTTTGTGGGAAAGTATAATTCAAGGATAGAAAGGCTTAAAAATCATAAGGTAATAACTACTCCCGAAGGAGAAATGCCTGTCAAGTTTTATAGTCTGCCAGTGCCCATAGAAATTCAAGGAATCTCTTTCCCCTCGGACCTCATTTTGTTGGACACCAAAGACTTGCATTTGATTCCTAGAAGCTTAACTACCCAACCCACAAGCAAACCAACTAAGGTAAGCCCCTAATGAACCATCCTGAAGAAAAGCAACGAAACCCGCAGCACTCAACGTAAATAAATTTAACACTTGCAAAACAAAATTTAACACAAATATAAGAACAAGTGTCAGTACATTAAACAAGTTAATGTACTGGCAAACACTATCAGGCCTAACCTACTACATGCAAAGCTGTTGATGCAAAAACACGGTCGCCTGGGAGTTCTGCTTAGCTCCAGTGCAGGTCCAAATCTTGTAATCGGGTTTAGGGCGTGCCGGTTGGTTTGATCCTACAACCAACAAGATATACAATAAAACATGTTAGACTACAATAGCTGATCGGCCGATGAGCCGATGACGTATCGTATAAACCTAGCCGATGCGATCTGATCGAATAGGGAGCCGATGTTCTACAATAGATCGGCTAAGTTCTAACATCTCATGATATTCCCAGGCAAAATATTCCCAGGCAAAACAATCTTTATATTCCTTTAACAACTCAATTAATTCCTTTTTGAACATATTCGACAACTTAGCACTTACAAATGTTGGCCTCGGTCTATCACCATTTCCAATATCTATTTCTTCTAACTCATCGGCCGATATAAATCCTTGCCCCAATTTACCTTCAAAATCATCTATAGTATCTTTTACATAAGTATTGGGGTCATCTTCTATGTCTTCACAGCAACAGTTGGGGTTCTCCATTACCGACTGGCTGTCGCCTTGCACGATTTCTACCTGGTCTCCTTACCACTGAATCAAACTTTGATGCATTGTTGAAGGTATACAACAATTAGGATGTATCCAATCCCTTCCCAATAGCAAACTATATGATCCTCCAAAGTCTTTTAATAACATGTTGGCCTTGATCAAATCTTCTGGAGTTTTACCAAGCTTCCTGAATGTAGTACATGGCATCAGATTGATAGCTGCTCCTCCATCAACTAACATCTTGAATATCGGCTTCCCATTGACAAATCCTTTGATGTATAATGGCCTCAGATTCCCATTTACAAATCCTTTGATGTATAATGGCCTTAGATACCAATGCTCATTGTCCTCAGGTTTCTCAAAAACAGCTTGTTTTGGTGAAAGTGTTAACTTTGCCAATGATTCCTCAACTTTCTCATTAGCTGAATGTATGTCATATTCTGCTGGTAACACAAACACCATATTGATTGAAGATGAAGCTATAGCTTTACCTTTGGCAGATGCTAAATTTTTATTCTTATCAGCTCTAGCTTCATTAGCTGACACAACCTTGGACTTGACACGCCATTCCTTCCTGGTACATTGTAGCCGATGATCAATTTCTTTCTCAATTTCTTACATCTGCTCCCTGTTTCACAACTGTTGTACCCTCCTTTTCTGATTCTTCGTGAAATTCCAGCTGGACACCATTCAGGGTTTCGAACCTGCTTCTCTTGCTCTTCATCTTCATCTTTGAAATAATCTTGATGAATCGGCCCTAAACGTTGATGTACTGGTACCTTTTTTGTATTGGCCGGTTCTCAAACTTTGAACTACTTGGTTGATAAGAACTACCATGGAAAATCGCATCTTCATCACTGCAACCTGGACAATCTTCAACTGATGGCAATCTCATCCCTTCATTCTAGCAAAACCTAAAGAACTCACACCTCTAATGAGGATCAAATCAAACCTTATCAACTTGAGAATATGTTTGAACTTGTCTGTCTTTTTTCTTCTGGTATTTGCTGATTAACTTGGTGGAATTGAATTTATTTTGCTGATTAACTTGGTGGAATTGAAAAGTCCGATAATTCCTCTTATCGGCTTCATTTGTATGGACCATATTGACAGGAAAAGGGTGGCCATCAATTTTTATCAGCTTTTTGCCATCATCAAACTTGATTCTGCCTTGCTCTATAGCCAATTGGATTTGCTGCCTGAACACCTTGCATTCATTGGTATGATGAGACTCTGTGTTATGCCATTTGTAGTATTTTCTTTTCCTTAAATCTTCAGCCGATGGAATTACATGTCCTACTAGAAGTTGGATCTGTCTCTCTTGTAGCAGTAGATCAAATATCCTATCAGTTTTGTTTATGTCAAAATCATATTTCTCTTCTTTTCCAGTATCTTTGATCCATTGGCAAACAATTGTCTTTTTATTCCTAGACCACTCTGCCAAACCAATCTCTAGATCTTCATCTTCTGATTCTGAATCATAGCTATCAATATTGTTGACATTGTTAACCTTCCTGGAAAACCTCTTTATTTCTTGAAATCTTTGTTCATGAGCCGATACTTTCTGAACCAAATGAGCTAAACTTTCAAAGTCTTGTGCAAAAAATCTTTCTCTTATCAGCCTAGCTCAGCAAGCTGTGAATCGGTCAAATTAAGGCTATAACACATGTTCCTCGTATCTCTAAATCTCTGAATATAATCTGGAACCAATTCATCAGATTTCTACCTTGTCGATGTCAAGTCCGATAGCTTCATCTCTTGAACCCCATTGAGGAAATATCTATGAAATTGCTTTTGCAGATCGGCCCATCCTCTGACAAAATTATATGGCAAAGAAGAAAACCATGTGAATGTCGATCCACAGCCGATGTTTCTCCACATTGTGCTAAGAATTGGCTTATATGTTAATAAGTTGAAACATTGTCTTGTCCCAAAAACTTTGATAAATTTGGAATTTTGTATCGGTTTGGTAACGGAACCTTATCTACATACTCTGGGTACGAATTCCGATACATGTTTTCACTATCCTTGGGCTTCAATCCAAATTGTTCCGTCACCACTACTGCAATCATAATAGCCCATTGCTGCTGCTACCCACCAAACTATGGCATTTGCTCATAGCTATTGTATTGAGGTTGATATTGATATTGTCGCACAGGTTTTGGCTGATGCTGCTACGGTGATATCGGTTGAGGTTGAGAAATTGGATTTTGACCCAAATATGTTTGATGAGGTTGATTTTGGAAATTTTGTGGCAGTTCATGCACATATTGTGGTCTGATTGATGGCGGTGGCAAAATCGGTTGCTGAACAGGTAATTGAGTTACTTGTTTCCTCATCGGCTGCAAATTCTAAAAGATCCCAGCCGATGTTGGTTGTGTACTCCTTGTCATCTGTGAAGCCTAATTTTGTGGTACTTGCTGAGATATTTGACCCCCATGTGCTAGTTGTTATTGTATTCCTGAAGATCCTGGAATCTCGGTCTTGATGGTTTTGTAAGGAGGAAACACATTGTTTGGGGGGGTATATTGGTCCTTTGGCCTTCTCCTCAGCTATAGTCCCATCCATCACCTTGCCGACCATATTTGTCAATGTATTTACTAACACGTTTGATTGATTGATCAAGGCTTGATGCATTGCATAATCAAGTCTATCTTGTAATGAAACCTTGTCTTCACCAGCTGGTTCCTTATCTTTAGCCTTGAATTCCTTTTGTGTACTGGTTTTTGCTTCAGGCTTCGGGAAAATTACTTTTCCTTTTTGAATCACATTTCCTTGCCGAGTAACATTGAAGGAATCCAAATACATCTTGTGAAAAGCTTATGTTAGTTGATCCATCTCTGTCTTTTACTCTTTAGACTACTGCTCAACAGTAACCGGGATGATGTTGTCTTCTATGATTTCAGGAATGATGAAAAATATTGAAACTCGTGTCCTACCAGATGTGCCAAATGTGTGTTGATGAGAAAACACGGCCTAGGAGTTCTGTTTAGCTCAAGTGCAAGTCCAAATCTTGTGAACAGGTTCAGGGCGTGCCAGTTGGTTTGATCCTGCAACCAACAAGATATGCAATAAAACAGGTTAGACTATGATAGCCAATCGGCCGATGAGCCGATGACGTATCGTATAAACCTAGCCAATGCGATCTGACCGAATCGGTTATGAGGTGTAGGTTAGATAAATTTAAGCAACCCTAAAATATGTTCCATTGGCTGTAGATGTAATCAAATATGTAATCTATAAACAAGAAATATATCTGATTAAGTCATAGCCGATGACACCACACTTTAGGTTTAAAACAGATACCGTATCAGCTAATACTCTGATACAGCCTTATACAAGAAGGTCAATCTAACTAAATATATGAAGGGCAAGCTTGATATATTTAAATAGTGTGACACACTTGTATAAGGGGTGGATATAACATGAAAAGTATGATTAAAAGAATTTGAATCAAGCTAAACAGTTATAACAACTAAGATAAGCTGAAACTCCGATTCTACCCTTATTAGCAATCAAGAAGCAGGTTAGTTTTTATAATTCTAAACATAACTAGAACTGATGCAGCACAAAGTATGAAGAGAAGCATAAAGTCTAAACAATCAAGTTTTTGACTGATTTTCAGTGTGGTGCATACCTTAGCTAATCCAAGCCAATTAGCTGATTTAGTCGATACGGACAAAACCTTGGATAAGGCTTGGCCGATACAAGTAAATTGAATCATTGATTTAAATTAGCTAAGATATATGATAACTAGCAGTTGTATAGGTTAGATTAGAACATCTAAAATGATGCGCTAATTCACCGATACAAGCTGCTATTGACAAGCCATACCACTTATTGGAGATCGAAACCGATACAGCCCAACTAGAAACAAGAACTCGTCAAAAGTAAAAGGGAAATTGTGGCGATGCGCCAAGAGTTTATTGAACTGTTGTTAATTTTTCACAAGACTCTGGGCATATATTTATACCTGAACATACAAACTTTGTCCACATTGGACACTACTCAAAATATGCGTAAACAAACAAGTCCTAGGTGGACTCATGCCATGAATTTGTAAAAAGAAATAACTAACTTTTATTTCTAATTAATAGATACAATTGCCTTTTCTAGACTCGATCCTTGGTTGGCAATATCTTCAAGCTCTTCCCGAACATGACACAAACTTAGGCTACCCGCATCGGTTGACCGAATTTGATTCCATATCGGTTATCGGCTGACTGAGTCCAACTCTATATCGGCCGATACGACTTCCAACCAATGTGCTATCCTGTTTCTGGAAACACCTTTCTTCCTTCAAATCCACTTCGGATCTAACTCCAATCTTCGGCATATCCTTACCAAATTTTGTTGTTGACAAAAGCTTATATCAAAGGAGTACTATTTGTGGTCTCATTTTAGCATGAAAGCAACTTTTATTTCACAACCATTTGCAAAGGGATTTTATCAAGCAATTTTAAACAGGAGTATAAGTAGATCATAATAATTTTCATAGTAATATCATAAATACACCCTTGCTGCCCTCCTTGGCAACAAGTCTCATCCTATCATCATTATCAACATAAACATCATAAACCCACCATTTCCATAACCCATTTTTGTAAACACATTTATAAAACAAGCTTATACTCATGATACTTCACTATGTCACTCATAACTGTGAGCATGGCTAATCGATTAGTTTTAGACTCTGTAGAGTTTGTACAAAGTTAACCACATAATGTGAATCGCTCTAGTTTGTCCGGTACCTGTCAGTACTACCACACTCTACACGTTGAATGGATCTACAAGTCACAAATTAGCCTTTACATTACCTAATGCCTAGACTTGCATCAGCGACAAGAACTGTGACTCCGCCCTAGGAATGCCCTAGAGTCATTAGGTGGCAGGCTCATTCTTTAAACCTAACGCCGTGGCAGCAAACACATCCATTGTTCCTATGAATTAGACACTTGATAGAATTAGACACCTAAACTACCCCAATAAAAACATGGGTTAATAGGTAGTTCCTATGAGTCATCGCTTAGACTAAATGATACTATTTCGGCCTACCATATTCAAGGCTAGAAATTAAGCAACTTAATTAGCTAAGGCCATCCCATAACTAGCACATGTGGATATAGGGTAAACAATAGATGGTATCGTAGAGTTCAGTCCTTGATCGACTTAGGGAAACATTTCCCCTATCAATGTGCAACTACCATCATATGCACACCACTTGCCGCCCAAGTCTATAACAAGTGTCTCCATTTTTAGTTCACAAATATCAGAGACTTTCATCTCTGTCCAGCAGTAAAAATAGTGCCCAAAATTTCATTTATAAAGTGACCATATTGTTATTTGCCATATACTAAGCATGAATGGCTAAGCATATGAAAGCATAATAAGCATGTAAAGTCCCAAATGAGCACAAGTATAAGTACTTTAACCATTCATATGGATACAATCAGTAAGGAAAAATATTAACCATTCCTATGGATACAATCAGTAAGGGAAATCAATATCAAAGGAGGATTATGCAAAAAGTAGGTCATAACTACCAATTAACCACATTTCAAATACCAATAAATTGAGCTACCTGTTGTCGAATGACAGCAGCGTCTGCCAAAAGACAGGCTTCACTTAGGTGGGAAAGCAAAATGGATGTATTGGTATTAAATTTTGTCGGGGATCTCCCCAGTACATGCCCCTTGGGGTTTATTTATAGGTTCAATATAGGCCCATGCACACTAGGGTTTCTAAGCATAGGGGAATTTACATGGTTACTCTTATGACAGGGACATTTATGAGGGTAATTACAAACAATTTAGGCTTGGGCCGCTACTTGGGCCTCCCCCAGTGAGTTGGCCCTGCGAGGTACTGAACCCTTCGGGTTGGGGGCGAAAATCCTTTGCTCTGGGGGCGACACCCTTCGGCTTCGCCCTTGACGTGTCGCTTCTACCAAAGCTGCAGTCTTTACGGCAATCGGTGTTCTGCCTTCGTGTTCCGCCCTAGCGACTGCCATTGTGTTTCGGCAGGCTCGGTCGAAGGCACACGTGTCATGCCTCCAACAAGCCCCTCAAGGGCAAGGATGAGTATGGAGCTTTGGCTGAGACCATGTAAATACTAGGTATGGCATGAGGCGTCCTCTTTCGGCTGACACTCCTGCCGAAACCGATCTATCCTAAAAACAGAACAAAAAAGATTTTGCCAAAAATGAAAAATTCTACTTATTAGTTTATGTTATTTTTCCTGGGTTGGGTTGGCCTTTGGTCCAGTTTTGGCCTGTTCAGCCACTTTCGGCCTTTCACTATTTTAACCACCGCCCTTTCGGCCTTTTACCGTATGGGCCGTCTCGTGGGGAGACGTGGGGCTATCCTAAAGGTGCCACGTGGGCTGCTGCCATTGGCTCGAATGACAACAGTTGCGAGGGCGGTAGGCTATAAAATCCCCCCCGTCCCCGGGGGGGAGGGCTCACTTTTACCTCTCGCTTTTTCACCGCAGCTGGATGTGCCGCTCCCTTATTTTAGAGCTCTTTCGCCCTCGTGCCTATTTCTCCAGCTCTTCGGCTCAGCCAGGCCCCTTCGCCATTCTCCGTTGGCTCCTCGCAAGCCAACTCCATCTGCAAACACTGGTCCCAACCCATGGAGGGTGGGCGAAGACTGGACTTACTCTCTTGGCAAATCTATGTTCTTCCAAGAAGTGGAGCTTGCTTCGCTCATTGCTTCGGGCACTATTGTCGAAGGCCAACCCTTCGTCACTGGTGATGTGGTCATGCCGCGTCCAGGCGAAGGGCAAACCCTATGTTTTTAATATTGAGATGCAATAAAATGCTTATTATAATTATAATCAACTTATGCATGACTGAGACGATGTTGTTGTGCTTTATTTATATTTTCCTATTCATAATTCCATTAGATGCATGTATATATTATGTGTCATAGTAAGGGAAAGGTTAAAGTGATAATTAAGGTAAAAATGTAATATGTGTGAGTTGATGTGTTTATAAAATTGTATGTTCATGACATATGGTCCAGAGGAGTTTGTCAAATTAATTTATGGATTTTGACATAGGTCATGTTGTAATATTTTAAGCTGTTAGGATTTTAGGAAAAGATTTTCAATACTTGACATGTGGTCCTTTTTAATTTAACTATTTGCTTCAAATTTGTAGTGATGCTCATGAGGCCTATTATGAAATGCAATTAAAATCCAAAAGCACAAAAAGGACTCAAATGACATCAAAACAATCTTGCAAAATGTAAACCCGCCTTTAAAATTTTATAATGTCAACGAAACAGTTTTAAATTTTACCCATTTATCACAGGCGTTCTAGCTAATTCATACCATGTTTAGGTTTTAAATTTTTGGACGTTACCTAAGAAACACACTTTTATTATTTTCTTGAAGTCAAAATTCAAAATTCGAATGTTGGGTATGTTACACAACCAGACTTGAATTTACGCCGAAGCCGACGGCTGAAACTGATTAAGGATTATGATGGAGGGATTCACTACCATGCGGGCAAAGCCAATGTTGTGGCCGATGCTCTGAGCAGGAGGAGTCATTGCAACACTCTTCACGTCTGTATATTCCTGTAGGAGATGTGCCAAGAAATCGAAGCTTTGAACCTTGGTATCGCCAGTTTTGGGTTCGTAGCTACCTTGGAAGCAAAACCCACATTGCTAAACCAAATAAGGGAAGCACGAAAGTCCGATGCGGATTTCTGAGGAATCCTCATGATCATGAATCAAGGAAAAGTTGTAGGGTTCACCAAAGATGAACAAGGCACCATTTGGAACAGGAATCAGATATGTGTTCTGGACCACAAGGAATTCAAGCAACTTATCCTACAAGAAGTTCACGAGAGCCAATATTCTATTCACCCCGGTAGCACCAAGATATACCTAGACTTAAAAGAGAGGTATTGGTGGGTCAGTATGAAATGGAAGATTGTAGAATTCGTGGCACTTTGTGATGTCTGTGGGAACATCAATGGCCCACAGGACTGCTTCAACCCCTTCAGATACCTAAATGTAAATGGGAAGAAATTGGGATGGATTTCATCACGAGACTTTCAAGAACTCAGGAATGCTATGACTCTATTTGGGTGGTCATTGATCGATTAACCAAAGTGGTTCACTTCATCCCGGTAAAGACTACGTAGGTGGTGACAAACTGGCAAAACTCTACTTCACCATCACTAGTACAGATCCTCTTATCTCTGACGGGCCCTCACATGCCTGGACCATTGGGCCGTCAGAACCAAGTCATCTCAATCGGGCCTAAATTTGCGCCGTTGTAGATGTACTCGTGCAGTCATACTCCAGGCCCAAGTACACATAGCCCGTCACCGATGACACTCATCTGTGACGGGCTCAGCTTTAGGCCCGATTGAGATGACCCAGCATATCTCAATCGGGCTCGTCTACAGAGCCCGTCAGAGATGAGGATCATCGGTGACGGGCTCCAAATATGGCCCGATTGAGATGGATTTAAAGTCCATCACCGATGACTCATATCTCAATTGGGCCCTTCTAGAGAGCCCGTCAGAGATATGAGTCATCGGTGATGGGCTACAATTATGGCCCGATTGAGATGTGATTTAAAGCCCGTCACCGATGACTCATATCTGTGTCGGGCTTTTTGTTGATGCCCGTTAAAGATAACTGTGCGCCCGTTAGAGATGTCGGTTCATTGGCCCGATTGAGATATATTTCGCCCACTATAAATAGACCACCCGACTGTTGTCTGAAGTTATCCCACTATTCACTATTTTGGTGGGAGGTTGAAGGGGGCGAATTTTTGTCATTTTTTTTCAAAAAAAAACAGAAAAATCTTAGAAGTAAAAAGGTAGTAATATTTTTTTTCAATTTAGTAGTATGTTAACTAATATTTTATTAAATTTTGCAGCAATGGATCGAAGTTGGATGAATGCGACAACTCTAAAACGTCATTGCAAGGAGTATAGAGATGGCGTTTTAAGTTTTATGAACGTTGCGGAGGAGGATAGGAGAAGAAGAAATAGCAAATACATGTGTTGTCCATGTAGAGATTGCAAGAATGATATTATGTTTAGCGGAGAGGAGGTACACTCTCACTTGATACAACGGGGATTTATGAAGGGCTACACATGTTGGGTGAAGCATGGAGAGCAAGAATCCGGTAGTGGTGCAGCTGCAGACAGAAGTGGTGCAGACAATCATGAAAATGAAGATGAACATGACATGTTTATACCATCTCCATTGGGCGGTGAAATGGTTGATGTGGATCCTGATATGCTGCAAGAGATGTTACGTGATGTTGAGGAGCAAGCTCACAACGAGAGAGATTCCATGAAGTTCAACAGGTTGGTCAGTGACTCCGAGACACCTCTATACGCCGGATGCAAGGCAAAGCATACCAAATTGTCAGTTACCTTGGACCTAATGAAGCTGAAGGCAAATAGTGGATGGACAGACAAGAGTTTTACGGAACTTTTGGGAATATTGAAGGTCATGCTTCCTGAAGAGAACACATTGCCCGAGACGACATATGAAGCAAAGCAGGTTCTGTGTCCGCTGGGGTTAGAGGTCCGTAGAATTCACGCTTGCCCAAACGACTGCATATTGTACCACAAGCAATATGCGGACCTAGATGCTTGTCCTATGTGCAAGGCTTTTCGATACAAGCGAAAGAAAAGTGCGGGGGAGGGAAAGAAGTCAAAGCGGGGTGGTCCGGCGAAGGTTGTGTGGTATCTACCTATCATTAATCGCTTCAAGAGAATATTTGCCAACCCAAATGAAGCAAAGTTAGTGCGTTGGCATGCCGAAGATAGAAGGAACGATGGTTTGCTAAGGCACCCTACGGATTCAATTCAATGGAGGAATATCGATCGAATGCACAAAGACTTTGCTGTTGATCCCAAAAACATGAGGATATGTCTGTGTACGGATGGCATGAATCCTTTCGGAGATATGAGCAGTTCTCACAGCACTTGGCTAGTTCTTATTGCGAACTATAACCTCCCACCATGGTTGTGCTTCAAAAGAAAATATATTATGTTGTGCTTGTTAATCCAAGGTCCAAAACAACCGGGCAATGATATCGATGTGTTCTTGGAGCCTGTTATCGATGATCTTGAGATTCTTTGGAAAGAAGGTGTCGAAACCTGGGATGCATACGGTCAGGATAACTTCAAGCTACGAGTTCTATTGTTCTGCACCATTAACGACTATCCTGCACTAGGTAATCTTTCCGGACAAACCGTGAAAGGAAAGAAGGCTTGCTCTGACTGTATGGAACATACACGCAGTAGGTGGCTGAAGAAATCAAGAAAGATGGTTTACATGGGTCATAGGAGATGGCTCCCGCTACGCCACGCCTTTAGAAGAAAGAAGAAAATTTTCAACGGTCGGAGAGAACTTGGAACTGCTCCCAAGGATTTGTCTGGAGACGAAGTCCACGACATGGTCAAAGACATAACTAACGAGTTTGGGAAGAAAAGAAAACGTGGCAAGGGAAATGATAAGGGTATGTGGAAGAAAAAATCCATATTTTGGCGGCTACCATACTGGAAAGACCTTGAGGTCCGGCATTGCATTGATCTAATGCATGTAGAGAAGAACTGCTGCAATAGTTTGCTCGGGCTACTACTTAATATGCCTGGAAAGACAAAGGACGGGTTGAATGCTTGCCTAGATCTGCAGGAATTGAACATTCGCAGTGAGCTTCAGCCTGTTACGGACGAAGAGACAGACAGAGTGTACCTCCCACCAGCTTGCCACACATTGTCGAAGGATGAGAAGATCGCAATGCTATCATGTCTGACTGATATTAAGGTTCCTTTGGGCTATTCAGCAAGCATCAGTAAGTACGTTGAATTGGAGGATCTAAAACTGGTTGGAATGAAGTCTCACGATTGCCACGTGCTAATCACACAGATCTTGCCAGTTGCTATCAGAGGCATTCTACCCCCCAAAGTCCGTCACACGATCCAACGGCTCTGTGCTTTCTTCAATGCAATCGGTCAGAAGATTATAGATCCCGAAGATCTAGATAAGATGCAGGCTGATACTGTCAATACCTTGTGTCACTTGGAGATGTATTTTCCACTGTCTTTCTTCGATATCATGGTTCATCTCCCTGTTCATCTTGTGAAGCAAACAAAACTATGTGGTCCAGCTTTTCTAAGGGAGATGTACCCGTTTGAGAGGTATATGGGAGTTCTTAAGTCGTACGTTCGAAATAGAGCAAAACCGGAGGGAAGCATCATTGAAGGGTACACGACGGAGGAGGTTATTGAGTTCTGCATCGATTACATGGCTGAGACTGATCCTATCGGAGTTCCTGCGTCTCGCCACAAAGGAAGGTTGGCAGGCCTTGGCACAACAGGCAGAAAAAGAATTGTACCCGATCAGGCATCCTATGCACAGGCTCATTTCGCTGTGCTACAACATATGGCCGAAGTAACTCCATACTTTGAGGAGCATCTAGCGAAGGTCCGACAGGAGAACATGGGTCGATCAGATACGTGGATCAACAGAAAACATAGTACTCGCTTCAACGAATGGTTCAAGAATCGTATCGCACGGAGTACCGATGGCCCAAGTGAGATAATACGAAGGTTGGCAAGGGGCCCAAGCTGGGATGTCGACACATGGCAAGGGTATGATATCAATGGATACACATTCTACACCGTCAAACAAGATGACAAAAGTACAGTGCCGAACAGTGGAGTCCGTATAGATGCATATCAGGAACAAGCTAGATGGAACACATACTATGCCGCATAGAGCAGATATGGGAGATGAACTACATGAGCTTCAAAGTCCCTTTGTTTTGTTGCAGCTGGGTGAATATCCGCACTGGAGTAAAAGTCGACAGGGAAGGATTCACTTTAGTGGACCTGGCCAAGGTTGGATACGCGGACGAACCGTTCGTCCTAGCGAAGCAGGTCGAGCAGATTTTCTATATACAAGACCCCGCTAACAAGAAGCTGCACGTCGTTAGGGATGGTAAACGAAGAATTGTTGGGATCGACAACGTCGTCGATGAGGAAGAATATAACCAGAATCTTCATGTGAGACCTCAGATCGACCTTGACGATGATCCCGAAGACGAAGTGGCATACGCTCGTTCTGACCATTCGGAAGGCATATCCTTGTAAACAGAGTCTTTGTAGTACTGTAAATTGCAAATAGATATAAGTAATGAAGTATTTTATACCGGCGCCTAATGATCTGCATATTTTAAATTCATGTGTGTTTTAAAATTTAATAGCAAATTTATACTGTTTAAATAAGGCATAGGTTAACTATAATAATTTTTTAAAATTTAATGTCAATTTTAAACTAATGTAATAAGGCATATTTTAATTTAACATAAATTTTACACAATTTATAATAATTTTACAACTTAAATATCATTATTAAATACAACTGATTAGGAATATTTTAATTCTATAGTGGGATGAGCTTATCTCTATCGGACATATAAATAATGCCCGTCAGAGATGATCTTATCTCTATCAGGCGTATTAGCTCTGCCCGTCACGGATGATTGTAATCCGTATCAGGCTTATTGTTTGTGCCCGTCACGGATGATTGTCATCCGTATCGGGCTTCATTCTTGTGCCCGTCACGGATGATTGTCATCCGTATCGGGCTTAATGCTTTTGCCCGATGGCGATGACCTACGACTAGGTTTTCTACCGATCCAGATCTGACTCTGGATCGGTAGAAAAACTAAGTTTTTCCT
This sequence comes from Oryza officinalis, assembly GCA_008326285.1. NCBI lineage: Eukaryota > Viridiplantae > Streptophyta > Magnoliopsida > Poales > Poaceae > Oryza > Oryza officinalis. Next base: position 12,633,249 of record BDMV01000009.1, read on the forward strand.
AAGCGCCTCACCGACTAGTTCACTCCTCACCAACAACTGCCTCCTCCCTCGAAGCGCCTCCTGACCGCCGCCGCCGCCTCCTTCCTCCAAGCGCCTCCCGACCCCGCCGCCGCCTCCTGGACGCCGCCGCCTCCTCGCCCACCCCGCCCGCAGCATCTCCGGCAACATCCACCGCTGCCACACCGTCGGCCATCCAGATTTGGTGAGACCCCGCGGCTCCACTTCTTATTGATCCCTAGCCCCCCAAAGTGCAAATTAGTGTACATACATATTGATCTGTTTAGGAGGATTGTAGTTTTACATTTTGATTTTCATATATTGCTATTTTGTTGTTTTATTTTCATACATATTAATCTATTAGTGTACATACAAATTTGTTGTTATTTATCTATATGTATCATGCTGACATATAACTTGTATTAATGAAATTTGTTGTACTGACATTTAACTTGTACTGACATAGATATAACTATTTTCATACATATTGATCTATTAGTGTACATACGAATTTGTTGTTATTTATCTATATGTATCATGCTGACATATAACTTGTATTGATGAAATTTGTTGTGCTGACATCATGCATATAACTATTTTCATACATATTGATCTATTAGTGTACATACAAATTTGTTTGAATAAGTATTAAATTGCAATGAATTTAGTGTCAAATTTGTTTGAATTTACTATGAATGGGGGCCATTCTGAATTAGACTGCCTATGCATATAAGTTCTGAAATCTAAAACTTTAGTAGTTCAAAAATTTAAAACTTTAGTACTTGTTCTAAATTTCAAACTGTACTATTACCCTGCCACTATTACCTTGTTCTAAATTTCCTGCCACTATGACCTTGTTCTGTTCTGTCCTCTTCCTGCCACTATTACCCTGTGATTTCTTGATAAATGGCCAGTGATGAATGCTCAAAAACAGACCATAAGAACAGACCATCTACACTTATTCTTTTTTTTGGGAACTATACTTGTTCTTTTTTCATACAAACAGCCCATCGACACTTGTTCTTTTTTTTAGGAAGCTACACTTGTTCTTTTTTGCATAATAACAGACCATCTACACTTGTTCTATTTTTTTTTGGGGGGGACTTCACTTGTTCTTTTTGCATAAGAACAGACCATCTACACTTGTTCTTGTTTTGGGAGGGGACTTCAGTTGTTTCTTTTGCATAAGAATATACCATCTACACTTGTTCTTTTTTTGGGGGGCACTACACTTGCTCTTTTTTGCATAAGAACAGACCATCTAAACTTGTTCTTTTTTTTGGGGAACTACACTTGCAAATGATTGTAATTGATGCACAATTTCTAAGCAAAACAGAGGCCATATCTTAACCTTAGCATAAGTTATATACACAACCAAAATAAGTTTTTCTATAAATTTTTTTAACATTCTTGCCGTACAAAAGTTGTATAGATAATGTCGCAGCAAGGCGAACCCATGTCAGCGACTGCTAGTGGGACAACATCGAGCCGGGCTACTAGGACCCAAAGTAAGATCCATAAGGAAGTGTACACCATAACAGAGGTGGACGATCTGGGATTTCCGACGGCTCCTGCGAAAGCTGTCAAAAAGTTCGCCACAATATGTGGAATCCTTGGGAGGCGGAACTTCACCATATTGAAGGACCACATCGATCTGGTCCCACAAGAAGAAAAAGATGAGGCCTGGAAGCAGTTCAAGGAAAGCTTCAAATACCCCCCAGAGGCCGAGGCAAGACTCAAGCGGCAGGCTATCCGCAAGATGGGCAACTTGTGGAAAAATTTCAAGACCACGTTGGTCACCGAGTACGTCCTCAATGCCGCCCAGCCAGAACCATTCGGGAAGTACCCGTTCATCTCACGGGTCGTGTGGGAAGAGTTCCATGCCGCAAAGTCAACCCCTGAGTCTCGGGAAAAAAGCGAGGCCTATAGGAGGTTGCAGGCAAAAAACGTTCACACGCACCGGCTTGGCACCGGAGGCTATGCCGGGAAGCAGCACGAATGGGTCAAGGAGGACGAAGCTGCTGCTGAATCTAACACGCCGCCAGTACTTGGTGATATCCCGACCACCCGAGCAAGGAACTGGGCAAGGGCGAGGGTGAAGAAAAATAGTGATGGAACACTAACGTTCCCAAATCCCGAAGATCAAGCGGTGTACCAGAAAATCGTAAGTACCACACGTAGATTATGTTTCGGTAGGTTGTATCGTACTCTTGAATAAATTCGTCCTAACTGCATCGCAGGTCGACCTGACTGTTGAGAGACAGTCCTCCCAAGAGGTCTGCTCACAAAGACGCGAGGATGACGTCCTCACGAAAGCGTTGGGAAGCAAAGAACACCGTGGACGGACAAGGGGCATTGGCTCCAATGTTCCATGGAAGCTTGGGTTTCCCCAATACGCGTGGCAGTACAGGAAGCACAGGCTTTCAAAGGCGCAGAAAGATGCACGCCTGAAGGCACAACTTCGGGATGAGATTAGAAACGAGCTCCGAGAAGAGTTCGATAACAAGTTGTTACAAGTGGAGGCTCGGGTGGAGGCACGCCTTAGGGAAAGCGAGCCTGCTGCCGCTCCCATAGTAGAAACGAGCCCCATGCAGAGGCGTAGCAGCTGCGCATCTACTGGGGCGGCGGCACAAGAAACACCAGCCCCCAATGCGGTGGACCACATAACGGTAAAACCAACACAAAACGTATATGTTCTCCCCTAACCACAGTACATTATAACATATTATAAAGATACGTATGAATCTAATGCAGGGATCCACATCGTGCACCCTAGTCGTTAGGGTGACAAAGGACTTTGCAATTCCTGCCGCAGAGGGTCTAGCGTTCAAGCCCACGCCAGAGACCCGAGTGCATGGGGGGCAGCTGCTAGCCGACCATGCAAAAGTTCAAGTGGACATGGTGAAGCCCGATTGGGTTGGCTTCACTCTCCCGCTCCCACCAAATGACGAGGTTCTGACCCTTGGAGCTGCCCGTGGGACCTTTATCCAATGGCACAAGCAGAACATTCAGATAAATTTAACTCCTAGGCCAGCACCAAGTGCTCGTTCGGTGCCGCCGCCGCCGCCACGTCCCCCTCCAGCTCTTGTATCTGCCCCTCCTGCCGTTGAAAAAGGAGATCAAGATCTCCAATTGCAGTATGATACAGATTTTGGGGATGACGGACAAGAGGTCTGCAGCAGAGCGTTCCTCCCCCCAGTCTCCACAAATAGAAAGAGGGCGGCATCTTCTCCACCCAAGCTTGGATCACGCAAAAGAGCTGCTGGAAGGGGGAGAGGAAGAGGAAATGTGGAAGGGCCGCTTCTGGCTCCAAAGAAGCTAGATCTTGGCAAGGCGCCATCAGCTCCTAAAGAATTTACATTAGGCATGCCATTGGTCGGAGACGACGCCTTATCAAAGATGGGCCTTGCATGCAAGGAGTTGCATGGGTACTATATGGAGAGGTCCAACGCAAGGAGGAAGCATAGAGAGACCTCCATGACGGGCCAGCACGATAGACAGCCGTTCCTCGGCCCTGAAGCCTTTATCGCCGTAGACTTTCAAGATCTATGGGACCTCTACAGGGTGCGAGCGGTCGACACCAACCTCCTTAAGTGCTACTCCTTGTGAGTATTCTTGCATACGAGATATGGTAATAACTATCCTTGTATTACGCTTACCCTAATTCTTGTCTTGCTTCTAGGTTAACTTGGAAGCATGTCCATCATAATGCTCCCCATGTTGCTTTGCTCGATCCAAGTGTCGTCAACGAGACAACTATGAATTACGATCGAGCCAGCATGGTAGAATATATCAAGGACTGCTTATGGTCCCGCCAAGACAAGGACTTCATTATGTGTGCCTACTCTGAACAGTAAGCGTGTTCCCTACTTACAGTCAAACCTGCGACACGTATAGCTTTAGTATTTAACTTGCAATTTATTAATGTCGCAGTCGTCATTGGATTCTCCTGGTCATAGTGCCGAAGTGGAGTTTGGTATACTACCTTAACTCCAATATCAAAAAAGAAATATACGATTGGTCGGCGATCGAGGCTACCTTGAACGATGCCTGGGACCAATACGTGGCAAAAGGCGGGAGGCATAGGGAAGGGCATCCCACACTCAGTCACAAAAAAGACTTTCCAGTACGTCAACAAGTTGGCGACCAGTGTGGGTTCCACGTCTGCCATAACATGCAGAGCCTCGCAGACAAGGTGACATTGCTCGACCTTGAGGTGTGTGCTTCAGTTGTTTATATACATTAGAGAGGAGTTAGCACGATTCATACTAACTTTCCAATTATGTAGACTAACTTGACGCCTCGCATGCAGGAAAAACTTTCGGCAATTCCAGAAAACAACGTCAATATCATTAAAGAGGAGATAGCACAATTCATACTAGATGACCTCTTGTCGCCGAAAGGAATGTTTAGAGTCAAGTCCTAGCGGAAACAAATGATTTTGCGACAAACATTTGATTTTTGTAAATATTCTTTGTAATACAATTATGCACGTTCTTCTGTATATATTTGCATTTCTTAATTACATATATACTTGTTCCAATTTATAACTCAGTTTTACAGGTTTTGATGCATGTTGGCGGTTTTGTGAATTGGCTGTGAATTGGCTGAGAATTCTGTCAATTGGCTGTGAATTGGCTGTGAATTGGCTGAGAATTCTGTGAATTGGCTGTGAATTTTGTGAATTGGCTGTGAATTCTGTGAATTGGCTATGAATCAGGAATGCTGGGAATGGGGTTGCTGGGATTGTCATTTTTTGCAGCGGGCATGGCTAGCAAAGGTCTGAGGCTAGCCAAAAAAACGAATTTTATTTTTTTTGCTGACATCGTCATCCCTGACGGGCATTTAAGTAACGCCCGAAAGAGATAATAATCCGTGACGGGCTCCTAAGAAAGCCCGATAGGGATATAGTCATCCCTGACGGGCTCCTAATATAAGCCGGATAGAGATAAGTCATCCCAACCAGGAATATTTTGAATCAACAGGTGGGGTCAAACCTATCGGTGACGGCCTCTTTGTTAAAGCCCGTTAGCGATTCTAGTCATCGGTGACGGGCTGAGTATTTTGCCCGATTGAGATTAGTCATCCGTGACGGGCTCTACCCAACCTGGTTTGACTTGTATTTCTTGGTCAATCTTATCTGTGACGGGCTGTATGGTTAGGCCCGATTGAGATAACGTTCATCCGTGACGGCCTTGTGCCCGATTGAGATAGTTTCTCACATCACTGACCTTTGGTCAGTGACGGGGGCCCTACCCGATAGTGATGAGGGTTAATGCCTGTTAGAGATAGCCGATCCCACGGTAGTGCATGATTGTAAGATGCAGGTGTACCTACCAATTATATATTGTCCTTTTCATGCGGATCAGAATATAAGGTGAACTCATTTCTCTCTAAGTCTGCGTGAAGTATATGAGAATTTGATGCTACATAATATTTGTAACTTCATTACACTCAGACATGGGAGATTTGAACCATTGGCATGCAAAAACAACATGTGGGTCCATTGGGACGCGAGGGAGGTAGCGGTGCACAGGGTCAAGGTCGGTTGCTGTTCTGTTCGTGAAGTTCATTGTGAATTCTGCATTGATGTGAAGGCTTTCAGCAGCATGGCTTACATAACTGTAAAGCTTAACAAGTCTATTTTCCAATGGATGAAATGGCATATCATTCCGAGCATTCTATCAACAGCTATTGCAAGTTGAAGACATGTTGCACAAGCGGACCGGTTGACACGCAAGTACCGGCATTGATGATAAACATGGGCTTTGCAGGATATGTTTGGATGGAGTTCTACTATCCCAAGGCCCATCTTGGGTTGGGAAGGAGTCCATCTACAAGTGCCCCACAGATTAAAGCCTTCCAAGAGAAGGATTTCGAAGATGATGAAGAAAAGATTCAATTCAGATTCGGTTTGGACTAGCCTGGATATAGCTGGACTAAAACATACGTTTCTCTCACATCCGGAGTCCGTTTTGGACATGTAAGTACTCATAGGAAGACTAACATAAGATTTTACATCAAAAATTGTTGAAAATAATTTTCCTAAATAAAAACCCTAAAATTTTCCAACTAAAGGCCTAGATGGATCCAGTATAGCTAGTGGCCATACGAAAAATTTGGGATCAATTTAAAACTTGTTCCTTATTAACCTAAAATGAAAATAAAACATAATGTATACTTGCATTTGCAGAATGTTTTGACTGTGACTTGAGTCCTTGTGTGTTTTTGGATCTTACTTGCATTTCATGGTAGGTCTCATGATTATTAATTGAAATTGAGGCAATCTATTAAACTTAAAACGGGCAAATGTTAACTATTGAAAACCATTATCTAAAACCTATACAACATAAAATATTACAATATGACCTAGGTCTAAGTCCATAAAACTAATTCTGGTCACACATCTGAAAACATGCCATGATCATAAAATTTAATAAACACATCAACTCATATACATTATAAATTTGTTTTAAATGTCATATAAAGCTTCACTGGACTTAATCCAAATAAATACATATAAATAACTTATGACCTGTGCATGGTGAACTCAAAATCAAGTCTAACAACATCACCTCAGGTCAATTATAATCCAAATATAATTTTCGTAAATATTTAGTTGCATTTATACATTAGGAACACTTATATAAAGATAGGCTTGGTGAATTTTGAAAAATAATTGGTGCAACCTTAAATCATGGAAACATTCACACATATCCTATCCAATATGTACAACCCACTGTAATTTTGGAATAATTTTATCACACATCTTAGTACCTCAAATAAATTACTTAATGTGGCAAAATCTGAAAATTACAGATTTCATTTAGCCCTGTTTGCAGTCTTCCCAAAATTGATCCATAATCAATTTGACATAAAACCCTGTCTAGCCAGTAGACCAAACATCTCTCTACCACTATCAATTCAGCTAACACTATTTATACCACAGCAAGGCACAAACAAATAGCGTCAAAAGATGGAATAGTGAAACTGCCCCCAGACATAGAATGCGCGCCTCGCAAGCCCACTGGACAGCCTCACAAGCCTCCTCACCTGGCCCCACCACCCAGAACGTGCGCCACGCTGCCACCACGTGTCACACGCGGGCCGAGCGCTTTCCACCTCATCACCTCGTCGAGCTCTACATTTAAGCCAGCCAAGCGCCTCACCTTCTCCTTTTGCTTGCCCTCGTCCCGTTCCATGTAGACACCGAGGAAAAATGCCTTGGAATCACCGGGAAAGGAGGTGTCAACCTCAGCGCCGGTAAGCTTCTCTGCTGTCACATTTCATCACAGGTGAGCATCCCTCCTTTTGAAGCCGCGCTCCATAATCTCTCTACTATGCCATCACTAACCATGCCAAGTCCGATGCATCTCATGCAGTAGATCATCGGGAATGCAAACCTCACCACCGCCTCTATCGCCGTGTTCTGAGCGCTGCTGATTTGGCATTGTCGTTGTTCCGGCCAACTCTGACCACTCCAAGCCAAGCCACCATGCCATCGTCATCGCCATCCAACAACGACCAAGAATCCCAAAGGAATCAAGCCGAGAAGGTGCACATTGAGAAAGCCTCTTCTTTCCCAACTCCGGCCCACGGCATCAACCGTCGACTCTGGCCATTCCGGTGAGCGCCACTTCAATTCCTTGTGCATGCAATGTCCTTAGGACCCCACCAACATCATTCGAACTCAAGCACACCAGATGGATTCGTAGATCAAGCCGTTGTCGTTCAACCGAGGTGAAGCACCACCGCCGAGTCGTTCCATGAGCTGTTGTCGCCGACCGGGCTTTGCCAACCCTTGCCAGCACCTCGCTGAGTCTCCTAGTGACCAAAGAAGCGACATGCATGCATTAACTAGAGTGATCCAGCCTCCAACTTGACATGCAACATGATCCCGAATATAGCCGCCACCTCCACCGCTATCGCCATCGATTCTGGCCACCGCTGCTTGCAAGAACACCACCATCAGCTTTGCCATGAACCCCTATACTTTTTTTCTCTTTTGGTCGCTCGCCGAGATCGGCTATTGTTCACCACTGACGCCGGTGAGAAGTTTGTCGGGGCGTCACTGCCCTGCTACCCAGCCATTGCATCGCTGACGTGTGGGCCCAAGACCATTAGCACGCAAGGACCTAGCTTAGCAAATGTTTAAATCTTGCAAGTTTCAAACAGTAAAATATATTAGACTTACACGTGGGACCTAGATCTGTTTGTAAATACTCTAAAACAGGTAGGCTCTTAATGAAGTTTCCATTTACAACGTGTTTTGTGCCTTGGGTTGATTTCTGAACTCTAGGGGCCTTTTTCCAAATTGACCAATCACTGACCAGTGGACCCCATCTGTTCAAAATTTGAAAAATATGAAAGAAAATGATTAAACCTTTATCTTTTCAATGGAAAAACATCCAAATTTGAAAAATCGATATAAAGTCAAATATAACTCATTTTTAGATAAATAATATCTGTAGGCTCACAAATGGTGAAATTTAATATTGTAAAATAAATATCTACACTTACAGTATAGTTATAATTTCTAAAATTTCATCTAAGAAATAGTTGACATAAAACATGCTTTAATTTTTGAAATTCATAGAAAATTCATTTTAACTCCAATTGGGATGAACTAAATTTATGTAGATTCAGAAAAAAGTAAACTATAATTTAGTAAGATAAAATTTGACACCTTCTGTATCTGAAACATCATTAAAAATGTGTATAACAAAATAATCACCACACACATAATCCAACTTCTAAAATTCATAGGATATTCATCTTAGCTCAAAATAAAGTGAATTAGGCATTGATAGATTCACTAACATCTACCCTTATGCACTGTAAAATAAATGTGGTACCTTTAAAATAAAGAACATCTCTAAACTTTTATGAATTAGTATAAGTACTAAACTACAACCTACAAATTATAAAATTCATATAAACACACTCCAACTCCAAATAAGGTGAAATAAAATTTATCTAGACCAGCAAAGTTAAAATATTTATACATGATAACAAGAATATGGAACACTTATGTAACACCCCGGCCCAAGGCATAATAGGATTGATAGGATACTCATGCTAACAAGTTGCAACTTCTTTTCCGGAAACCCATCTCCAAGAAGTCTAAAGTTAAGCATGCTTGGCTTGGCTTGGAGAAATCTAGGGATGGGTGACCGATCGGGAAGTCCTTCCCGGGTGCGCACGAGTGAGGACAAAGTGCGCAGAAAAGACTGGTGTTGGTTTGTGAGAGCAGTCTATGTCCTATTTTAGCTGCTAGATGTAAGCGGGCCCGGCCTCGTGGAGGCGGGATGTTACAGTATGGTATTAGAGCCGACTCTCGCGGTTTCACGGGCGCGTGTGTCGCAGTTGCGCAGGCATGGTGCGCATGGCTGGTGTGGACCCGGTGTGGTCACACAGCATGGCACATGCGCTGGCACTGGACACACGGACGTGGCCAAGAGAGGGAGTTCCTGGCTTGGGGTTGATCGACGAGGACGTCGATCTCTTAAGGGGGTGAGGATGTAACACCCCGGCCCAAGGCATAATAGGATTGATAGGGTACTCATGCTAACGAGTTGCAACTTCTTTTCCGGAAGCCCATCTCCAAGAACTCTAAAGTTAAGTGTGCTTGGCTTGGAGAAATCTAGGGATGAAAGACTGGTGTTGGTTTGTGAGGGCAGTCTATGTCCTATTTAAGCTGCTAAATGTAAGCGGGCCCGGCCTCATGGAGGCGGGGCGTTACAACTTAGTACATATAATGTTTCTCAAGTTAATATAACAAATTATCAACATAGATCATATCATGTCGAGCACGCTGAATTTATACCGTCCAATGTTATTTGTGAGCACCACATGATTTTGGATAAGTAGGATCCATACACGCATAAATAGCCACTCAAACCTCAATGTGTCCATGATCACAACATAACACCATTTGATATAAACTCTGCGATGCCGAATAATGAGCAAAGGAGATATTGCTGGGACTCAGCGTGCCAGTCAACTTCAGCCTGAGACATGTCCGTCAAACCACACGGAGGCAACGACCAAATGTGTTACACATCCCAGGAGACTTGACTCAAATCGCTAGAGCTCTACATCTCAATTGTTCAAAATTCATACTCATGCTCAGCTAACCCCAGGAAGTTGCTAGCTTTGCATTTTCATCTAAGCCAATGTATCCGAACAATGTACACAATGGATGACATAGATATAAATAGAGATGTTTAGCTAGATTATATACATAGGGCCAACCGGCCTAATAATTAATGTCCATCGGAAGCGTGTCTACCCATTTCCGCAGGCAACCGACTAGGGGTAGGCCCCTAGGTAGGACCATCGTGAATAATCAAACGATCTCGAGCACTCAACTATCTGCATCAGAATCTAATCAACAACATATTTACAGGGCAAGAGTGAGTACATTAATCAAATTAATGTATTGGCAAGCATACAATCAAACCTACATACATGAAGGCTCTACATTCAATGGGAGGCTATATGTGAACTTAATTTTAAGCATAAAGCTAATTTTAGATTATAAACATTTGCAACGTATTTAGATAAACCTTTGTGAATGTATAGAATAAATAGCATGGCATAATATCATAATGGTAACATAATAGTGTCATAACTATCATCATAATATCATTCTTGTGCCATCCATGGCAACAAGAAATACATCACAATATCAGCCCACACCGGACAAACTCATCATCATAGTTATCAAAACTCAACACATTTCACCATTCCCATAGCCCATTTTCATAAACACATTTATAAATCACAAGTCTATACCAATGACAATTCACTACGTCGCTCATAACCGTGAGCACGGCTAATCGATTAGTTTTAGACTCTGCAGAGTTTGTACAACTTACCCACATGATGTGAATCGCTCTAGTTTGTCCGGTACCCGTCAGTATCACCACACTCTACACATTGAATGTGGTCTAGAGGTCATAACGTAGCCTTTACCTTACTTAACGCCTAGCCTTGCATCAGCGACGGCAAGTGTGAATCCATCCTGGGAATGACCCAGAATCGTTAGGTGGCGGGCCCACGCCATAAACCTAACGCCGTGCAGCGAACACATCCGTTCCCCCATGAGGCACTATACCGTTGAATTGGACAGACTTAGACGCCTAAACTACCCCCATTAATCAGCGGGGTAAATAGGTAGTTCCAATGAATCATCGCTCAGACTAATTCATTCTACTCCGGCCTACCAATATGCAAGGCTAGACTTTAAGTAACTTAATTAGCTAAGGCCACCCCATAAATAGCACATGTGGATGTACGGTAAACAATAGTGAACAACACAAAGTTCGGTCCTTAATCAACCCGGGCGAACACTCCCCCTATCGGTGCACAACTGACACCATATGTGCACCACTTGTCGCCCAAGTCTAAAAACATGTTTAACTCCATTTTAGTTCTCAAATAATCATAGTTTTCATATCTGTCCAGAAGTAAAATAATACCCAAAATCTCATTTATAAAGTGATCATAATATTATTTAGCGAATTACTAAGCATGGCTAAGCATATGGCACATATAAAGCTTAATTAGACCCATTAGAGTACAACCAATATACTCCAATTATTCCTATGGTTACAATCAGCCATGAGTGAAATTTGTCAAGGAGGTTCATGCAACAAGTGGGTTATAACTACCATCTTCTCAACAAAATATAATTTTCTACCAAATAGCGCATGCAATGTTATAAACCAAACATTTGCCCATAAAACGTAGGATTCAATGTGTTCAAAGGAAAAGGGCCACTTGCCTCACTTGTAGAGATCCTTAATATGAATATGACAACCAATTCCACTCCTTCACCGTCAACGAATTCGCAATCTATATAATCATAACGTACAAATCGAATAAACATCCAAATAATGCGAAAAATCCAAAATGCTCTAAAATGTATGAATTTTTCACAGTGGGTTGGTACTGTCTTAAAATGAATTTATGTGAAGAAATTTCTATTTTATCACTTCTATTTTGAGAGTTATGAATTTTGTAAGTTCTATTCTAGACATAGGCTAGTCAAGCTCTATTAGTACTCATGTGCATTTTAGGTCCAAGATTTGTGAAATGTTGGGCTGCTGCAGTGAGGGCTTGGTCCACAGGAGTTTAACAAAATTGGTTTCACAATTTTTAGAGTTAGCACGATTTTATTATGAATTTTACAAGATAGGTGATATACTGTAGTCTTGAATAGCTATACCGAATTTTAGGGATGATTCTAGCATTGTATGTGCTACATTTTAATTCATAGAAACTAAGTCCATGAGATTACCAACCTAACGCATCTAGAATTACATCATCTGGAGTTAGAATGAATTTTGTAGGGATTTTTATAGTTTGTAGTTTGCATTATAGTAATTATTTTACTATACAATCATTTTAGTGAAGATTTGTTACTAAAAGTGTCAAGTTCCAGTTTATGAACTCTAGGAGCATCATTCAGTGAGTACACAAAAATTAAGTTCGTCTTAAAATAAGTTAATATGAATTTTTCTATGGATTTTACAATTTAGAGTATGCTTTATGTTCAATAGTCCATATTTGAAAATTTAGAGTTATCTTGTATATTGTAAGTGCCAAGTTTTATTTCACACAATTAAAGAGCATAACTTTGTGAATCTACAGAAATTTGATTCATCTAAATTGGAGTTAAAATGGATTTTATATGCATTTTACAAGTTCACTCATTTTTCTATTGTATAATTATTGATTTGAGTATTTTCTTTAATATTTTCCAGATTTTAAAAGGATGGGGTCCACTGGCAGTACTGGCTGTTTTGCAAGAAGGTCCTTGGAGTTTCTAGAAATAGTTCCCGAGGTCCTTAGCACGTGTTGAATGAGAATTCATTAAGAGTTCTCATTGTTCTCCTTAATTACAAATAGGTCCTGGGTCCACAAGTCATAGCTGCACTTTCACAGATAGAACCCTACAGGTTTTAAATTTCCTCGGACTAAATTTCATATGCACTAAATAAGTGGGCCCTACCTGTCATTGGCTTAGTGGAGAGAAGGCAGCCGCAGGGCAGGTTGAGGTGGCACCCGTGAGCTTGTGGACGGCGTCGACGGCGAACGGCGGTGAGTTGAACGATGCGGCCAACAGAGAAAATGTTGACTTCCTTGCGAACTCGTCGGTGGTCGTCTCATCACCGGAGATGGTCGGGTTGACACCGGCGACAGCGCGAGCGGCGACAGCTTCATGGCTGCAGGTGCATGTGATGGTTAGGCTCGAATTAGGCGTCCATGAGACATGTGTGTGTAACTATGGGGTACCAAGGACCATACCGAGTTGTGCATGTGACCCGGGGAAGCTTGAATCATAGCGGCTGTGCATGGAGTGGCTTGGTGGCGGCGGAAACTCCGGGTCGACGACGGTAGGTTAAACCGGCCAACAAACTACCAAACTAAAATATTCACAAGGTTATGAACCACTAGACGATGGGGTAGGTGCAAGGAATTGACGTGGGTTCACCGGAACGACGGGAATCGGCGATGGTGACCGGTGGCCGGAGTTGAGGAAGACGAAGTCGATCTCCCTTCTCCGTGCACCATTCTTCAAGTTTCCTGAGGGCTTTTGAAGAGGACCTCGAGGAGAGGCTGATGGCGTGGTGGCTCCCGCTGGTTTCCTCTAGATCGACGACAACAGTGACGATGTCCTGGCAGCAATGCTCGGTGCGCGCTCCAGGATGTCTGAGAGCACGATCACGTTCCCAGCGCTACAATGAATGAAATGAGGCAATGTAAAAAGAAAAGTAGTTCGGCATGATAAGAAGATTGTGGAACGTGAAAGAGATAGGGATGACCATGGCTCGTCGGTGATGGCGGCTGTTGTCTTCTTTGCGGCCGGTGGCAAGTTTGAGGGTGACGGAGGGGCTAGGGTTTCTCTCCCTTGGTGTGCATGGCTCCGAATTGATGACTGGAGACGGGCGACGTGGCTGGGAGAAGAAAAGGATGGAGCCCGGCGTCACCACGTCGAGTCCATGCGTCGAGCAGGCTCGCTGCCCACATCGGCCAAGTCCAACGCCCTTGACCTCTCTCTCTCGGTTGTTCTGAGTGGAATAGATGAGGGGAGAGGTGGACAGGGTGAGGGCAAGCCGATGAGGCTGTCATGTGGGCCCAAACCGTGGTACACTAGGTTGGGGTGAGAGACAAGGGTAGAAACTTTGGTATACATGAACTGTAACTATTTTTCAGGATTATTTTCTCTCCCTCTTCTTTGTTAATCTATAGTTTAATTTGTGGGCTTGATAAATTAAGGTGGATTTTTGTGGAGATAGATAAAATGATATAGTTTCCATTTTCCTTGGTTGCACTCAAAAATTCCTTATAGTTTATCCTCAGCAAAATAAAGAAAATAGGCCTGGCTGAAATTGAATTGAATTTTTAAGGGGTCAAAAATAATAAAATAAATCCTGGAAAAATTATATTAATTCATGATAAATAAGCTAGTATTTGAATAAATTGTTTTTGATATACACTTTCATATAATTTAATGCATGTCTTGACGAGGTGTGAGTTTTGTCGATTAGGGTTAGGATTAAATCGTATTTTGACTTCTTTGACCAATATAATTGAGGATATAGATATAAAGATAAAATCATGCCAAAAGTTCAGTGAATCTAACCCATTGAGTAACATCCACATGAATTTTTCCATGATTTAATCTTACACCAATTATTTTTAAAAATTCACTAAGCTTAAAAATATACATAGGTTTCTACTATGAAAATGCATTTAAGTGTTTATAAAATTATATTTAGATGATTCTTGACCTGACATGATGTTGTTGAGCATGATTTATACTTTTAGTTACTCAACTTCATATATTACATGTACATACATTCTTATAAATATATATTAAGTACTTGTTTTAAATTTTTAATTAATGCTCATAAGTCCTATTATGAAATGCTAGTAAAATCCAAAAATAAGCAAAAGGACTCAAGTCACAACAATACATTATTCAAATACATGCACACACTATGTTTTATTTTCTTCCTTTGAGCTATCAAGAAAAAGGTTTTAAATTATTCACAAATTCGTATATTAAAACTAGTCATATTAGACTCACCTAGGTCTTTAGTTGAAAAATATTAGTATCCCTATTTAGGAAAATTTATTAGATGCAAAATTTGAAATTCAAGATTTTGGGTATGTTACATATCACTACTCGTAAAATGCATAAGAAATTCATACAAACTGAAAAATTATAAAACCAATTGGGTTAGTCTTAGAAAACAACTCTCTTCACCCCTTTAAGGCTAATTTTAACAAAATCACATAATAAAAGTATTTCACAACACTACGTAAGTAATTAATACCATATATCAATACAAATTTTCAAAATTCATAACTAACAAATAAAAAGAGATAAAATATAAATTCTTTCACCTAAACTCATCTTAGGTGAGTACCCACTCACTGTACACAAATTAAGCATTTTAGAGCATTGTAGATTTTTCGCGTATCTCGGTATTTATTTGTGTATCGTGTCATTTGTATAGATTTTTACGTTGACAATGAAGGAGTGAATTAGGTGTTGTCCAAACTACTCAAGAACAAGTCAATTTTTCTGCCCCATTCCTTTGATCACATTGAATCCCATGCTTTGGGCAATGAAAACTATGTTGCTTACAAAATTGCATGTGTATTTGTTAATACCGATATTTGAAACTTGGTAAATGGTAGCTAAGACCTTATTGCTGCATGAATCCCTTTGAATAATTGTACTCCCCTCTGTTTGTATCCTTAAGAATGGTTAGAGTGCTTCAATTGTGCTCATTTGGATCTATAACCGCTTAATATACTATTACTTGCTTACCCATGCTTACAACTACGCAAATATTCATTCTACCACTTTATAAATGGAATTATGGGCATTTATTTATTTCTGGACAGAAGTGAAAATGTTAATTATTTGTGAACTAAAATGATGACAAAATTATTTTAGACTTGGGCGACAAGTGGTGTGCCTATGGTGATAGTTGCACACCGATAAGGAGAGTATTCACGTGAGTCAATTAAGGATTGAACTTCATGTCACCAACTAGAGTATACCGTACATTCACATGTGCTATTTATGGGGTGGCCTTAGCTAATTAAGTTATTTAATGACTAGCCTTGCATATTGGTAGGCCGGAGTAGTATGAATTAGTCTAAGCGATGATTCAAAAGAGCTACCTATTTGCTCGCTGAGAGTAGTTTAGGTGTCTAAGTTTGTCCAATACGATGGTACAGTACCCCATGGGGAAACAGATGTGTTTGCCATCATGGTTTTAGGTTTAAGGCGTGGGTTTGCCACCTAATGGCTCTAGGTCATTCCTAGGATGGATTAACGCTTGCCGTCGCTGATGCAAGACTAGGCATTAGATAATGTAAAGGTTTTGTTGTGACCTGTACACCACATTCAATGTGTAGAGTGTAGAAGTGCTTCACGAGCACGAAACAAACTAGAGTGGTCATATCATGTGGGTTAAGTTGTACAAACTCTACATAGTTCTAAAAACTAATCGATTAACCATGCTCACGGTCAAGAGCGACTTGGTGAAATGTCATGAGTATAGACTTGTGTTTTAAATGTGTTTATGAAACTGGGTTATGAAAATGATGATTTATGTTTATTGTGATGATGAAATTAAGCCTTGATGCGAAGGAGGGCAGCAAGGGTAATATTATGATGATGCTATGATATTTGCGATGTTATACTTATGTTCATGCTTTAAAAGTGCTTTACAAACTTCTTTTGCAAATGGTTGTGAAACAAAACTTGCTTTTATGGTAAAATGAACTACAAATAACCTTCCTTTGATTACAAGCCATGCATGTAGTATGTTAGGATTGATTTTGCTTGCCAGTACATTAATTCGATTGATGTACTAACTCTTGCTATGCATATGTTTAATTTTGTTTTGCATGTGTAAGCTTAGTTTAGATTGAGTGCTTGGGACTGTTGTTTTGCCTAGGACTTGATTCTAAAAGGGGTCTACCCCTAGTCGGTTTGCTCATGAATTGGGTAGCCAAGCGTCCGCGAATCTCTATTTATTCTGTCGGGCCGCTTGTATATTATCTAATTAATTAACTCTATTTGTATCTAAGTCATTCCTTTGTGTACTTTGATTTGATATCTTGGTTTACATAAAAATGTGAAGCTAGCAACTTCCTAGGACTAGCTAAGGATGAGTATGAATTTTGAGCAATTGAGATGTTGTAGAGCTTAGCAATTGGAGTCAAGTCTTCTAGAATGTGTAACACATTTGGTCACCGTCTTCGTGTGATTTGACGGGCATGTCTCAGATTGAAGTTGACTGGCACACTGAATCCCAACAATATCATCTTTCCTCATTATTCGACATTGTAGAATTTATATTGAAGGGTGTTAATGTTATGATCATAGACACATTGAGGTTTGAGTGGCTATTTATGTGTGTATAGAAACTACTCATCTAAAATTATATGGTGGTCATAAATAACGCTAGACGGTATAAATTTAGTATGCTCATAGTCTATGGTATCAGAGCTTTGTCTGACTATAGGAACCCCTTTTGAAATGGATGTTTGGATTGGCTTCTTAAAAAAAATATTTTGAGGACTTTGTTCTCAGCTACAAAGTATTTGTGAAAACCAATTACAATCTTACATCTCATCCATCTCTAAAGATTACTCTTTTCTATCTCTCTATTTTGATTTTAAACCCCTATTCTTGCTCCCTAGGACCAAAACCTTTTGAAAAATGATACTGCTGTAAAAATGTGTCAAAAACCTACAACTAATCCTTAAAAACTAGTAGCAAAGTGTTTTTGAAAGATTTTGAAATCCATTTGTGAACCTCTCCTATATACTAGTATGAATTTGCGAAATTTCAGGTTGGAAATAGCCAAAAGCATATAACACTACTACCAAAACAATCAAATGTGCTGGTTGGGAACTGGCTATAGGTGTCGGTTTCCTAGGTGGCACCTGATGTGACCATTACTACCATTAATACAACCATTGCTCACATCATAGGACAATTGGAAGACATTGAGATTGAGCCGCAGAAGTTATGGAATCCAATTCGGCCACCTGCTACAATGCTGAATTCAAACGGCCGCCAAATATGCATACCAGATCCATTTTGGGCCCATGAGTACTTGATAGAAAGCTCTCAGAGTCCTCTTTCCAACGGATCCAGCCTCATCTCCAAATTCCTTCTCAGCCATCTGCAATCACAAAAACAAGGTGCTGCATCACCTGTAATGGGCCTATGGGCTTGTAATTTCATCTGGGACCCTAGCCCAAGTGAGGTCCATGTGGGATGCGTCGCAATCTGGTGGAGCACAACCCTAGGGACACCTTAGTCATCCTCCCACCTCTTTAAATAGCTAGGTACCCCTTTAGTGTTTCTTGGGGGTTTTGTTAGATTTAAATTTTAGCCATTGCTACTTTTTCTTGTAGTTACGTATGTCGACTAGACCACCTAATTACTTGTCTTTGGAATCCCACCTTATCATGAGCTTTAATTCTTATTTGCAATTCAGATTGTTTTTATCTTGTTCTTGCTTGTTTCTTCTATTCGCTTGCAGGAATAAGGTTGATTTGCACCGACAAGATCAACAACCCACGAAGAGGTGTATCGATTGCTAAGGCACAACACAACAATGTCTTGTACAGTTGTAGTCGTGTTGTCAATGTTTCTCTCAAATCATAGTTATCATCAACTCACCGAAAGATCGGGACAACCAGATCCCTGAGCGTATCGAGTGGAGTTCAGGGTTTATCAAGTGGTATCCTATTGGTCAGCACCTATGCCCAATCATATAGGTGCTTAATTTCCAACCGGCACCTATGAGGCACAAGCGAGCCAAAAAAAGCCTTGATGCATCAGCTCGATTTTGAGCTGATGCATGTAAGGTGTTTACGGTTGTCCAAATCCAAATACAACTCACAATCCAAATCAAACAAGAAATCCAAATTGATTTTTCGGCAACCATTTTCTGCATTGATGCAATCCATCAGATCACACACATTCACATATTCATAGTTCATGCTATATTCATGATTCATTAAACAAACAACAGTTGATCACTTGCAACTATTTGCAAAATCAAAACAAGGAAAGGGATGGATAGATTGCAATCACATACGTAGTTAACACCCATGTCTCCTTCATTGCCGCCATTGCCGTCATGGTCTCTTGGCCACCCGCCGCCGCCGCCGCCTTCCTTGGCCACCACCGCCGTCGCCAACCCACCCTGATCGGATCTGCGCGCCACCGGTGGGAGGCCGACAGAGAGGGAGAGGAAAAGGTTGCCCGTGGGGTGGCCGTCCGCTGCCTCCCTTGGCTACCGCCGCTGCACGTCGCCGCCGCTAACCCACCACCCCGACCAACCCCTCCCTAGATCTGGCTGCCTCCAGTGAGGCTGTCGGAGAGGGAGCGGATCTGCGCCTCCCCGTCGCCTGTGGGGAAGCCGTCGGTTACATGCGCAGCTGCTCGCTGGAGGGAAGTGGCTGGCCGGCTAGGAGAGGGGGCAGAGGGGGAGGGATTGGGCGAGTGCGGCAGCTGAAGGGGGAGGGGAAGGGGAGGGTGGCGGAGGAGATCAGGAGGCGAGGTCGCGGGGGTCTCTATCCATCCAGTCGCGTGGGCCCCGCCAGCTCGACTCGTCAATTGCCGGCTCGGCTAGATTTTTAGGTGTCAGTTTTTAAAGAAAACCAGCACCTATAAAATATTATAGGTACCGGTTTTTAACTAACCGATACCTATAATATATTATAGGTGCCAGTTCATTTTAAAAAACTGGTACCAATAGTATTGGTCTCGGTTTTTCACTAGAATCGGCACCTATAGTTGTTCAAAGATGCCGGTTCTCTATTATTTAAACTGCGGGTGGTGGGAAAAGGTTAAGAGGTGTCGGTTTTAAATAAACCGACACCTATAAGCCGGTCCCTATTAGGGTTTTTGTAGTAGTGTAAGTTTTGAAAATGGATTGATAAAATTTAAAAGTTGATATATATGATAGGTTAAACACTCCCTCATGGTATTTCTAAACCAAAAATGAATTTGGTGAGTTTTTGAACTCTTCTATCCCAACACTTCAAAATTTTATCGATATGGTCTTGAATGGGTAGTTTTGGGGTAGAATGGAATTGTTGTGCTTCAACCATTAAATTGCATGCTTAGAATGGTTTTCCAAAAATCATGTAACATCTGCACGTTGTTAGTTTCATGTCATAGTGAAATGGTGAAATTATCAAACCTAAAATATGTTCAAAAATTCATTTTAAAATAGTTACACGTGTCCTGAAATTTGTAGACAGAAGCACTCATAATTTTGTTTAGACATTTGCTAGTATACTAACCCTTTTAGCTCCACGAATTTTGGTAAAATTTTTGAGTCCTTGCATCATGGTGTAAAAATTCATATACCACTGCATAGTCATAAACTGGAAACTGTAGGTAACCTAATTGTCGAATTTTTTTAGCCTAAAATATAAGTGATAAAATATAGGTTTCTTCTGGATAGATTAACAACTTAAACATGCATTTCCCAGATTTTTTTCCCAAATTTTTACACCTCTAGATCTTGACCTAGAAATTCGACAAATACATTAAACAACCTGTTCCAGCACTGCATCACTTGTCTTGTTGTTTTTCTCTAAAATAATCTACTTGTCCTAAAATCACAATTCCATTCCAGAACCAAGAGGACTTTTTATAAGAACTGGAATATAAATTATTTTCCATTTTATAACTCCTCTAACCTGCTCATTAGCCCTTGTTTTCATCTCAGAATTGCATGGCACAAAACCTTGCACATAAATTGTTTTGGTTTCTCCACCAAAACTTTTGTTCAACATCATACCAAAACTTTTAAAATTTTAAGGGGGATAGTGTACCATGTTAATTTAAAATCTAATAACAAATTTGTAACCTATGCATGCCCCCACAAGCCTAAATGGAAATACCATGTTAGGAACAGGCCATAACGTAACAATGTAATTTGGGTTGAGATGGCTCAGTATATAGATTTTGTGCCCCTTTATGGTTGGATGCAAAATTTGTAAATTATAGCAACTCAAAAATGTTCCTTTATTGCAATGAAAACAATATTTGAAATTAATATAGGTTGTAGTTTGGTTAAACTGAAAATACGTTTTAGTTACAGAGGACCAATTGTCAACTTATAGTTGCTTAATTCCAGATTTTCCCACTAATCCTAATTTTTCCATTTGTTCTGTAGATGCCTAATATGTATCATCCATTCTATTATTGCCGAGGCTTCACAGAGAATTCAACCCAACACATGCTTTGGATCATGCTTCAATATGCCCGATTTACATATCCACCAGAATATCACATTCTTAACAAGACTATCGGCACCTTTCAGACAGCAGTAATTGCTCGAGTTAGTATTACGGGTAGGACTCCAGTAGAGGGGGACCGCCAGTACACTGGCTATGACTGGGATAGTAAAACGGCCATGCAAAACCACCCTAATGGGAGGAGTTTTACTATTACAATCTGTCCTTAGCTCATGAGGAGGCACACACCACATATCCAGGTTAACTGAAATAGGTTTAGGTTCAAATACCCCAAACCTCCAACTTGCTGGTTTTGTTCGCTCCCTAGATATTTTTTACCACCAAACCTTCACCAAACTACAATGTGTTCGCACGAGAGTAGCCACCCTTGAGAGAAGCATTATGCCTAGGTTTCGCCAGGGACACTATAGTCCTGAGTTTATCTATGGTGAGGACGCCATGTATGCACCGACAGAGGACATACCACCACCCATCGAAAATTATCTTGAGATAAATTCACCTTCTCACACCACTACCATGACCGCTTTTCCTCCACTTGGCACCAGTGGACCATTTGGGCCAGCAAGGTATGTTCATTGGTATAGACATGTTTTTGAGATGAAAATGGAAGATGAACACTAGCTCCGCCAACCCATAAGTCCATGGTAGAATAATTCAAGGAGTTAAGAGGACAGCCCCCTGTTTGTTTAATGAGGTGAGACTTTCATGTACATTGGTAGCCCATTTTGAGGAGGAACTATATTATGTAATATATATGTATTATGGCTGACATGTATCCCTTTTATGCAAAGACATGTTGGATGAATGCATGTAATAGTAATTAGAGACTCGTTATCCTTATTTTCCTAACCACTATGCTTGCTGTCCTGAAATTTATATTTGCCAAATGAGACCTTGATAGGGTAGGATTAAGACCATAGGCTTGGAAATCTTGTACCTTGCTACATCCTTGATATATCAACCACTCCTAGAGACGACTTTTCAACAGATTGCAGACTCCATGAATCATACTTGCCACAACCGAATAAACACCGTTCTACCCTCAACCGAACCTTTCTTGGTAAAGGTTTTGTCTTGTTTTAACTGTAGCAAGTCGATAATACAACTTAGAAACTTTTACAAATTCCCATTTCCTTAGTAATAGAAGTATTCATAGGAAGGCCAACTAGTGGCAGTTTTAAGGAAAACCTTTTTTGTTAAAAATACTAAATCTGGTATGTTTGGAAGGATTTATAAACAATTAAAACAGATAATGTCGTGTTATCAGAAAGTAACATAGCCAGGCCACCTTAGGTAAATTTCCATCAACAAGTTACAGATAAGTTCCCAGTCCATTTTCCATCAAAGACGGACCTACCAGGAGATCAATAGCGAGAGCCACACAAGTAGAACAAAATCCTTAGTGCACCAACAAACAACGATAGTTATTTCCATTCACAACCTGACCCAAATCTCGCAGATGAGAATTATTTTAAGGTGGATAGGTTTGTAACATACCCAAAAATTTGAATTTCAGATTTTACATCAAAAATTGTTGAAAATGATTTTCCTAAATAAAAATCCTAAAATTTTCCAACTAAAGCCTTAGATGAATCCAGCATAGCTAGTGCCCATAAGAAAATTTGGGATCAATTTAAAACTTTTCCTTATTAACCTAAAATGAAAATAAAACATAATGTATACTTGCATGTCCATAATGTTTTGAGTGTGACTTGAGTCCTAGTGTGTTTTTGGGTCTTACTTACATTCCATGGTAGGTCTCATGAATATTAATTGAAATTGAGGCAACCTATTAAATTAAAAAGGGGCTAATGTTAACAATTGGAAACCATTATCTAAACCCTATACAACCTAAAATATGAATTTGGAGCTAGCAACTTCCTGGGGCTAGCTGAGCATGAGTATCTGTGATGTTGTATCAGTTTATGCAGCACAACAGATCATGGTTGATGGCAAATGCGCCATTACTGGCCCATGGTCAATGCAATATGAGATGCGAGAAAACCCATGTGAGACAGTAAGCCACATAGCTAAATCGAATGAGAGTGCTGAAAAGTGTAAGCTGTGTGATTCCACTAAATGTGAGTGCATCCAAAATTTGAGTGTGAGAGATACACCAAAAGAAAAGAGAAAAGTAAATGATAGTCCATGTGAGGTCATTTCTAAAACTAACGCATTAATCTCTACTTCTATTGTTGTTTCTCACAATGTGCAAGTTGACGAAAAAGAGGAGAATCTCAATGTTATACAACCAGCACATGTTCAAGAGCAAGATGAGGAGAGAGCCACGGCTGACTATATGATTACTGCTATTCCGTAGTTACAAATCAAGAATAGGTGGTACCGATTGTCAAGTGCCTCCTACAGCACCTACATCTTATTTGGATAATGTAAAAGGTAATGTACACATTTGATCAGAGTATAAACTATTCGAATAGTTGCGTCCTCGGTTATGAGCAAGCCTAGCAATGTACCCAACTTAGTTGTTTCCTCTTAAAATATTGATAATCTTGTTATTAAACTAAACCCTGGAATTGTTGGCTTGAGTTGACTTGGGATGAGCTGAGTCCTACATATAAGGCCGCCAGTTCGTTCTAACTCATCTCTTCAGGTTCTAATGGGTGCACGGCCTTGATTAATAATCTTGATTAGACTTAGGTTCCGATTTACAAACAGCGTTGGACAACTAAATTGTTTAGAAATGCTGGCTTTACTGCAAAGCTTAAACCTACTTTATTACTCCTTTGTACCCCCTGTATTTACTGTGCATTTGCCGGAGTGACTTGTTGACTATTGTGGTTGTACTCAATCTTGCTCAATTTCTACCAACCCAGAAGAGGAGCTCTATGAAGAGGATGGCTTCGGTATCTAGCTCATGCCTGTTGTCAAGCGCCTATGGTCTTCACCCTAGTCTTTCGTGTTTCATCGTTTCTCTTTGTGTGATGGGCCTTTGGTCGCCCATGTAATAAATACAATATTTACACTTCTGCTCATGTACTATGATATTTATCAACTTATTTCTGTACGCTGCCTCCTAGGACATGGATTAATGCACGCACGAATGGAAATACTGTTGGGTTATTTCCGATCGTGACACCGGCTGAGTGAAAATGCATTTTTAACTTTTATGGTCCGTATACACTTCACACATTTTACCTACTAGATAATGTCTCCAAATCTTCAATGCATGGATAACTGCTGCTAATTCTAAATCATGTGTTAGATAGTTCTCTTCACGAGGTCACAGTTGTCTTGAGGCATAAGCTACAATTCTTTGCATCCTGCATTAGGACACATCCAAATCCTTGTCGAGATGCTTCATAGTACACCTAAAAGTCCTTTTGGCAATCTGGCAACACAAGCACCGGTGCAGTAGTTGATCTTGTCTTCAACTCTTGGAAACTCTTCTCACACTTATCTGACCATTCAAAAGATTTATCCTTCTTTAATAACTAAGTCATAAGTCTAGCAATTTTTGAGAACCTTTCAATGAAGCGGCGGTAGTATCCTGCCAAACCAGGAAATTTCTGATGTCAGAAGCTGTCTCAGGTTGCTTCCATTCAGTCACAACATTAACCTGTTCAGGGTCAACCTTAACACCTTCCGCTGAAATAATATATCCCAAGAATTCAATCTCCTTCATACAGAATTCACACTTTTAAAATTTTGCATACAATTGTTTCTCTATCAACCTTTGCAATACCAACCTCAAATGTCTTGTATGTTCTTCACTGTTTGAGTAGACAAGGATGTCATCAACAAAGACAATGACAAACTTATCAAGGCAATCCATCAGTGTGTGATTCATCAAACTCATATACACAGCTGGAGCATTAGTAACTCCAAATGGCATAATTGTGAATTGGTACAATCCATATCTGGTTGTAAATGTTATCTTTGGCCCATCTTCTTTCTTAACCTTCAATTGATGATATCTTGATCTTGGGTCAATCTTAGAAAATATCTTGGCACCTCTCAACTGATTAAATAGATCATCTATTCTCGGCAAGGGATTTTGTTCTTAATTGTCACATCATTTAAAGCTCTATTGTCCACGCACATAAGTTGACTTCCATCCTTTTTCTTCACAAATAACACTAGAAATGCCCACTCTGGATACTCGGCTCAACAAATCCTTTTGCTAGTAACTCATCCTTCTATCCCTTCAATATGTCATGATCCCTTTCTAACATCCTATAAGGTGCTTTAGCAACTGGCTTAGTCCCCAGTTCCAACTCAATACCGAACTCTACTTCTCTATCAGGTGGCATACCTAGCAATTCATCTGGAAACACTTCAAGATATTCATTTACTATTGGCACTGATATCACTCCTTCAGCAATTGCCACAGCACACATCTCTTTTACTTCTGTACTCAACCTCTTCGCCAGCAGCACTAACTATCTCCACAACTTTCTTAGCACAATCTACTTTTCCTCTATACTTAGACAACCAATCCATTCCAAGGATTATGCCTAACCCACACATATTTAATAGTAGCAAGTTGTTAAGAAAGGCACTCCTTCTATCTCCAACCTTACCCCCAAACAACTAGAGGAAACTAATGACTTAGCTCCCGGTGTAAAAATCACTCGGGGCATGTTAATGCCAAAATTTGATAAACTCCAATGAAGTCATTGGCCTATAGTTAGTATTGTCTTCAGAGTTCTGGAATTGGCCAATGGAAAGTATCAGCCGCCAACAGTTGGATTCTTACTGGATTCGGTTAAGAAAATTAATCAATTAAAGAAAGTATATCCAGAAGAGACCAAGTTCAAAAAGGATGTAGCACAACAATTTATTTATTAATTAGATAGAGGTTAGTTAATTTCCTTTTATTGTTTAGAGTCCGATCAGGACTTATATCTTTTACTTTATCTTTAGGAAAGTATGAATCGTGTTCAATATGGACTAGTATCTACCCATGGTTATAAATATGTACACCTGGGTTCATTGTAATTTATCTCTCAAATCAATACAACTTTTGGCGCATTGCCACCCTCTATTCTGTGGTTTCTATCACTATCAGCGGAACTTGGCACCTGGCACGGGACTGCATTGGGTTCGATCTCCAGCGAAGGGGTAAGTCCTAAGTTCCGCCGGCCTGGCAATCGAATCGGCTATATTGTTGTTGTTCAAGGCTGCATCACTTCGATCTCTTGGATTGCTCAAATTTAGTCGGTATCTTTGTCTACTTGATATCTTAATTCTATCTTTAATTGCATTGTTTTATTGACGCATCTGTTTAGTTGGAACTGTTTCGGTTAGGTTTGATCTTCTGGCTTAGTCAATATATTTCTACAATTACATTGTTGTTTTAGATAGATTCGTTATATCTATCACATTAGACAGATTTATTGGCTCATTGAGTATTAGATTATTATATACAATCTCATGTTACATCGGTTAGATTCAACCTACTAGATTGTTGTTGTTAATCTAAATCTTGTTAAGCCGATACGTTCATCTAATGTTTTAGTGAAGTGCTAAACGATCTTATCTAATGTGTTAAATTTCCTTTTGAAAGTTTTACTGTCTTAGTTAAATTAATACATGACCACTTTGATCGGTGTCATATCAGCTTGCTTAAATCTATCAGGCAATTATCAACCTTATGCTGCATCGATTGGGGTTCGATCTATAGCATTGTGGTTGTAAGTTAGATTGATTTAAGTAAGTGGGCATCAATCATTGTTTCATTGGGGTTTCAGCCGATGAGTTATCTAAATGTTGCATAATCTTATAAGGATTATATACAAGTTGGTTTTAGTCGATTGCAGCAAAGGTTTCATTGATCACTTAATCATTTAGACTGAATGACATCGAACTTCCGACCGATTTATCCTTTGATTATCGGATCATTATTTATTCTATCATACCATCATTAGCCGATTGCTTTTATATCATTATTTATTCAAGTGTCAAAATCTTCATTGAACATATAGCCGATTGTTCAAAATCCTATCGACATCGGCTAGCATCGACATTGGCTAGTATCACTACATCGGCTTGTTAGCCAATCGACTGTTTGATCGTCAATTTATATATCTTATCAGTTGCAAGATCAAACTGACTGGCACGCCCACACCCTGACTTGTCCTATTGCTTGAGCTTTTGTTGCTTCTGATGGGAAATTTTTCCATAAACAATTGGGTCTAGTGTGGCTGGTTTGGTCATAGTGGTAGCACACAACATTGTTACAGGGACAATCTTTCTTCAGATGGTTACCTCCACAAGTGTAACAGGAAAGTTGAATTGGGCGTGGAAATGCCCGTGGTGGTGGTGGAAGTTAATCACTATAAGTCTGAACTGGCATTCTTGTCATCATCATGCCTTGGTAACCCTTTGGACTACCCACCTTGTTGCTTTTGATACCTGTTGCAAGATTCCTCTAAGTTCGTATGAGTCTCTTCCTTCTGAATGGCAACATCAACAAGTTCATGCAGTGTTGAAAACATGAAACCAGACAGGTGGAACTTCAAAGAGTCTTGCATGCCATTGAAGAAAGCTTCAACCTTGTTAGCTTCAGTGTTGACATCACCTGGAGCATACCTCGAGAGATAGGTGCATTGTTGCATATAGTCTATCACACACATTTTCCTTTGCTTTAAATTAAGAAATTCCCTTCGCTTATGTGCCATTATCCCAGTTGGAATGTGAGATTTACAAAACTGCTCAACTAATTCCACCTAGGTAATGGCATCCTTATTAATGTGCATGGCTTCATAGTTGCTCCACAAAGCATATGCACTATCAATGAGCTGATGAGATGCGTGCAACACCTTCTGACGATCATTGCATTGCACCGTATTCAATTTCCTATCAATATCACAGATCCAATCATCAGCCTTCAAAGGATCAGTTGCTCCAGCAAACACTGGCACTAGCGCGGGATCGGCTATCTCTAACGGGCATTAACCCTCATCACTATCGGGTAGGGCCCCCGTCACTGACCAAAGGTCAGTGATGTGAGAAACTATCTCAATCGGGCACAAGGCCGTCACGGATGGACGTTATCTCAATTGGGCCTAACAATGTAGCCTGTCACAGATAAGATTGACCAAGCAATACAAGTCAAACCAGGTTGGGTAGGAGCCCGTCACGGATGACTAATCTCAATCGGGCAAACTACTCAGCCCGTCACCGATGACTACACATCCCTAACGGGCCTTTCGAAAAAGCCCGTCACTGATAGGTTTGACCCCACCTATTGAGTCAAAATAGTCCTGGTTCGGATGACTTATCTCTATCGGGCTTAGATTAGGAGCCCATCAGGGATGTCTATATCCCTATCGGGATTTGTTTGGAGCCCGTCACGGATGAGTATCTCTTTCGGGCATTATTAAAATGCCTGTCAGGGATGAGTAAGTCAGCAATAAAAATAAAATTTGTTTTTTTGGCTAGCCTCAAGCCTTTGCTAGCCATGCCCACTGAAAAAAATGATAGTCCCAGCAACCATATTCCCAGCAACCATATTCAGTGCATATTCCAGCATTTCATCAGATACTCAAGCCAATTCACAAAATCAAATCCAATTCACAGCCAATTCATGTATATACATTAACATCCACAGACCCATTCACATATATATGTCATTCACATCCATTTTTTGCTCTCCAAACCGCCGACATGTATCAAAACCTGTAAAACTGAGTTATAAATTGGAACAAGTTTCTATGTAACTAAGAAATGCAAATATATACAGAAGAACGTGTTGAATTGTACGTATTACAAAGAATATTTACAAAAATCAAATGTTTGTCGCAAAAGCATTTCTTTTGACTAGGACTTTACTCTAAACACTCCTTTCGGCGACAAGAGATCATCTAGTATGAATTGTGCTATCTCCTCTCTAATGATATCGAAGTTGTTTTCCGAAATCGCCGAAAGTTTTTCCTGCATGTGAGGCGCCAAGTTAGTCTACATACTTGGAAAGTTAGTATGAATCGTACTATCTCCTCTCTAATGTATATAAACAACTGAAGCACACACCTCAAGATCGAGCAATGTCACCTTGTCTGCAAGGCTCCTCATGTTATGACAGACGTGGAACCCACACTGGTCGCCAACTTGTTGACGTATTGAAAAGTCCTTTTTGTGACCGAGTGTGGGATGCCCTTCCTTATGCCTCCCGCCTTTTGCCACGTATTGGTCCCAGGCATCGTTCAAGGCAGCTTCGATCGCCGACCAATCGTATATTTCTTTTTTGATATTAGAGTTAAGGTAGTATACCAAACTCCACTTCGGCACTATGACCAGGAGAATCCAATGACAACTGCGACATTAATAAATTGCAAGTTAAATACTAATGCTAGACGCATCGCACATTTGATTCTAAGTAGGGTACACGCTTACTGTTGAGAGTAGGCACACATAATGAAGTCCTTGTCTTGACGGGATCATAAGCAGTCCTTGATATATTCTACCATGCTGGGTCGATCGTAGTTCATAGTTGTCTCGTTGATGACACTTGGATCGAATAAGGCAACATGGGGAGCATTACGATGGACATGCTTCCAAGTTAACCTGAAAGCAAGACAAGAATCCGGGTAAGCGTAATACAAGGAAAGTTATTACCATATCTCGTACGCAAGAATACTTACAAGGAGTAGCACTTAAGGAGGTTGGTGTCAACCGCTCGCACCCTATAGAGGTCCCATAGATCTTGAAAGTCTACGGCGATAAAGGCTATATGGCCGAGGAACGGCTGTCTATCGTGCTGACCCGTCATGGAGGTCTCTCTATGCTTCCTCCTTGCATTGGACCTCTCCATGTAGTACCCGTGCAACTCCTTGCATGCAGGGCCCATCTTCGATAAGGCGTCGTCTCCGACCAATGGCATCCCTAATGTGAATTCTTTAGGAGGAGTTGATGGCACCTTGCCAAGATCTAGCTTCTTTGGAGCCAAAAGCGGCCCTTCCACATTTCCTCTTCCTCTCCCCCTTCCAGCAGCTCTTTTGCGTGATCCAAGCTTGGGTGGAGAAGATGCCGCCCTCTTTATTTTCGTGGAGACTGGGGGGAGGTGTGCTCTGCTGCTGACCTCTTGTCCGTCATCCCCAAAATCTGTATCATACTGCAATTGGAGATCTTGATCTCCTTTTTCAACGGCAGGAGGGGCAGATACAAGAGCTGGAGGGGGACAAGGCGGCGGCGCTGGACGAGCACTTGGTGCTGGCCTAGGAGTTATATTTATCTGAATGTTCTGCTTGGGCCATTGGTTAAAGGTCCCACGTGTAGCTCCAGGGGTCAGAACCTCGTCATTTGGCGGAAGCGGGAGAGTGAAGCCAACCCAATCGGGCTTCACCATGTCCACTTGAACTTTGGCATGGCCGGCTAGCAGCTACCCCCCATGCACTCGGGTCTCCGGCGTGGGCTTGAACACAAGACCCTCTACGGCAGGAATTGCAAAGTCTTTCACTACCGTGGGATCAGCTATCTCTAACGGGCATTAACCCTCATCACTATCGGGTAGGGCCCCCGTCACTGACCAAAGGTCAGTGATGTGAGAAACTATCTCAATCGGGCACAAGGCCGTCACGGATGAACGTTATCTCAATCGGGCCTAACCATACAGCCCGTCACAGATAAGATTAACCAAGAAATACAAGTCAAACCAGGTTGGGTAGAGCCCGTCACGGATGACTAATCTCAATCAGGCAAAATACTCAGCCCGTCACCGATGACTAGAATCGCTAATGGGCTTTAACAAAGAGGCCGTCACCGATAGGTTTGACCCCACCTGTTGATTCAAAATATTCCTGGTTGGGATGACTTATCTCTATCGGGCTTATATTAGGAGCCCGTCAGGGATAACTATATCCCTATCGGGCTTTCTTAGGAGCCCGTCACGGATTATTATCTCTTTCGGGTGTTACTTAAATGCCCGTCAGGGATGACGATGTCAGCAAAAAAAATAAAATTCGTTTTTTTGGCTAGCCTCAGGCCTTTGCTAGCCATGCCCGCTGCAAAAAATGACAATCCCAGCAACCCCATTCCCAGCATTTCTGATTCACAGCCAATTCACAAAATTCTCAGCCAATTCACAGCCAATTCACAGAATTCTCAGCCAATTCATAGCCAATTCACAGAATTCTCAGCCAATTCACAGCCAATTCACAGAATTCTCAGCCAATTCACAAAACCGCCAACATACATCAAAACCTGTAAAACTGAGTTATAAATTGGAACAAGTATATACGTAATTAAGAAATGCAAATATATACAGAAGAACGTGCATAATTGTATTACAAAGAATATTTACAAAAATAAAATGTTTGTCGCAAAATCATTTGTTTCCGCTAGGACTTGACTCTAAACATTCCTTTCAGCGACAAGAGGTCATCTAGTATGAATTGTGCTATCTCCTCTCTAATGATATTGAAGTTGTTTTCCGGAATTGCCAAAAGTTTTTCCTGCATGCGAGGCGTCAAGTTAGTCTACATAATTGGAAAGTTAGTATGAATCGTGCTAACTCCTCTTTAATGTATATAAACAACTGAAGCACACACCTCAAGGTCG
Source organism: Oryza officinalis (assembly GCA_008326285.1). NCBI lineage: Eukaryota > Viridiplantae > Streptophyta > Magnoliopsida > Poales > Poaceae > Oryza > Oryza officinalis. Next base: position 12,665,091 of record BDMV01000009.1, read on the forward strand.
AGCAATGTCACCTTGTCTGCGAGGCTCCGCATGTTATGGCAGACGTGGAACCCACACTGGTTGCCAAATTGTTGACGTACTGGAAAGTCCTTTTTGTGACCGAGTGTGGGATGCCCTTCCTTATGCCTCCCGCCTTTTGCCACGTATTGGTCCCAGGCATCGTTCAAGGTAGCCTCGATCGCCGACCAATCGTATATTTCTTTTTTGATATTGGAGTTAAGGTAGTATACCAAACTCCACTTCGGCACTATGACCAGGAGAATCCAATGACGACTGCGACATTAATAAATTGCAAGTTAAATACTAAAGCTATACGTGTCACAGGTTTGACTGTAAGTAGGGAACACGCTTACTGTTCAGAGTACACATAATGAAGTCTTTGTCTTGGCGGGACCATAAGCAGTCCTTGATATATTCTACCATGCTGGCTCGATCGTAATTCATAGTTGTCTCGTTGACGACACTTGGATCGAGCAAAGCAACTTGGGGAGCATTACGATGGACATGCTTCTAAGTTAACGTAGAAGCAAGACAAGAATTAGGGTAAGCGTAATACAAGGATAGTTATTACCATATCTCATATGCAAGAATACTCACAAGGAGTAGCACTTAAGGAGGTTGGTGTCGACCGCTCGCACCCTGTAGAGGTCCCATAGATCTTGAAAGTCTATGGCGATAAAGGCTTCAGGGCCGAGGAACGGCTGTCTATCGTGCTGGCCCGTCATGGAGGTCTCTCTATGCTTCCTCCTTGCGTTGGACCTCTCCATATAGTACCCATGCAACTCCTTGCATGCAGGGCCCATCTTTGATAAGGCGTCGTCTCCGACCAATGGCATGCCTAATGTAAATTCTTTAGGAGCTGATGGCGCCTTGCCAAGATCTAGCTTCTTTGGAGCCAGAAGCGGCCCTTCCACATTTCCTCTTCCTCTCCCCCTTCCAGCAGCTCTTTTGCGTGATCCAAGCTTGGGTGGAGAAGATGCCGCCCTCTTTCTTTTTGTGGAGACTGGGGGGAGGAACGCTCTGCTGCAAACCTCTTGTCCGTCATCCCCAAAATCTGTATCATACTGCAATTGGAGATCTTGATCTCCTTTTTCAACGGCAGGAGGGGCAGATACAAGAGCTGGAGGGGGACGTGGCGGCGGCAGCGCCGGACGAGCACTTGGTGCTGGCCTAGGAGTTAAATTTATCTGAATGTTCTGCTTGGGCCATTGGATAAAGGTCCCGCGTGCAGCTCCAAGGGTCAGAACCTCGTCATTTGGTGGGAGCGGGAGAGTGAAGCCAACCCAATCGGGCTTCACCATGTCCACTTGAACTTTTGCATGGTTGGCTAGCAGCTGCCCCCCATGCACTTAGGTCTCTGGCGTGGGCTTGAACGCTAGACCCTCTGCGGCAGGAATTGCAAAGTCCTTTGTCACCCTAACGACTAGGGTGCACGATGTGGGTCCCTGCATTAGATTCATACGTATCTTTATAATATGTTATAATGTACTATGGTTAGGGGAGAACATATATGTTTTGTGTTGGTTTTACCGTTATGTGGTCCACCGCATTGGGGGCTGGTGTTTCTTGTGCCGCCGCCCCAATAGATGCGCAGCTGCTACACCTCTGCATGGGGCTCGTTTCTACTATGGGAGCGGCAGCAGGCTCGCTTTCCCTGAGGCGTGCCTCCACCCGAGCCTCCACATGTAACAACTTGTTATCGAACTCTTCTCGGAGCTCATTTCTAATCTCATCCCGAAGTTGTGCCTTCAGGCGTGCATCTTTCTGCGCCTTTGAAAGCCTGTGCTTCCTGTACTGCCACGCGTATTGGGGAAACCCAAGCTTCCATGGAACATTGGAGCCAATGCCCCTTGTCCGTCCACGGTGTTCTTCGCTTCCCAACGCTTTCGTGAGGACGTCATATTCGCGTCTTTGTGAGCAGACCTCTTGGGAGGACTGTCTGTCAGCAGTCAGGTCGACCTGCGATGCAGTTAGGACGAATTTATTCAAGAGTACGATACAACCTACCGAAACATAATCTACGTGTGGTACTTACGATTTTCTGGTACACCGCTTGATCTTCGGGATTTGGGAACGTTAGTGTTCCATCAATATTCTTCTTCACCCTCGCCCTTGCCCAGTTCCTTGCTCAGGTGGTCGGGATATCACCAAGTACTGGCGGCGTGTTAGATTCAGCAGCAGCTTAGTCCTCCTTGACCCATTCATGCTGCTTCCCGGCGTAGCCTCTGGTGCCAAGCCGGTGCGGGTGAACGTTTCTTGCCTGCAACCTCCTATAGGCCTCGCTTTTTTCCCGAGACTCTTCCCACACGACCCGTGAGATGAACGGGTACTTCCCGAATGGTTCTGGCTGGGCGGCGTTGAGCACGTACTCGGTGACGAACTCTGATAGGATCAGTCTCGGCAATGTAATCGATGCAGAACTCAATAACCTCCTCCGTCGTGTACCCTTCAATGATGCTTCCCTCCAGTTTTGCTCTATTTCGAACGTACGACTTAAGAACTCCCATATACCTCTCAAACGGGTACATCTCCCTTAGAAAAGCTGGACCACATAGTTTTGTTTGCTTCACTAGATGAAGAGGGAGATGAACCATGATATCGAAGAAAGACAGTGGAAAATACATCTCCAAGTGACACAAGGTATTGACAATATCAGCCTGCATCTTATCTAGATCTTCGGGATCTATAATCTTCTGACCGATTGCATTGAAGAAAGCACAGAGCCGTTGGATCGTGTGACGGACTTTGGGGGGTAGAATGCCTCTGATAGCAACTGGCAAGATCTGTGTGATTAGCACGTGACAATCGTGAGACTTCATTCCAACTAGTTTTAGATCCTCCAATTTAACGTACTTACTGATGCTTGCTGAATAGCCCGAAGGAACCTTAATATCAGCCAGACATGATAGCATTGTGATCTTCTCATCCTTCGACAATGTGTGGCAAGCTGGTGGGAGGTACACTCTGCCTATCTCTTCGTCCGTAACAGGCTGAAGCTCACTACGAATGTTCAATTCCTGCAGATCTAGGCGAGCATTCAACCCGTCCTTTGTCTTTCCAGGCATATTAAGTAGTAGCCCGAGCAAACTATCGCAGCAGTTCTTCTCTACATGCATTAGATCAATGCAATGCCGGACCTCAAAGTCTTTCCAGTATGGTAGCCGCCAAAATATGGATTTTTTCTTCCACATACCCTTATCATTTCCCTTGCCACATTTTCTTTTCTTCCCAAACTCGTTAGTTATGTCTTTGACCATGTCGTGGACTTCGTCTCTAGACAAATCCTTGGGAGCAGTTCCAAGTTCTCTCCGACCGTTGAAAATTTTCTTCTTTCTTCTAAAGGCATGGCGTAGCGGGAGCCATCTCCTATGACCCATGTAAACCATCTTTCTTGATTTCTTCAGCCACCTACTACGTGTATGTTCCATACAGTCAGAGCAAGCCTTCTTTCCTTTCACGGTTTGTTCGGAAAGATTACCTAGTGCAGGATAGTCGTTAATGGTGCAGAACAATAGAACTCGTAGCTTGAAGTTATCCTGACCGTATGCATCCCAGGTTTCGACACCTTCTTTCCAAAGAATCTCAAGATCATCGATGACAGGCTCCAAGAACACATCGATATCATTGCCCGGTTGTTTTCGACCTTGGATTAACAAGCACAACATAATATATTTTCTTTTGAAGCACAACCATGGTGGGAGGTTATAGTTCGCAATAAGAACTGGCCAAGTGCTGTGAGAACTGCTCATATCTCCGAAAGGATGCATGCCATCCGTACAAAGACATATCCTCATGTTTTTGGGATCAGCAGCAAAGTCTTTGTGCATTCGATCGATATTCCTCCATTGAATCGAATCCGCAGGGTGCCTTAGCAAACCATCGTTCCTTCTATCTTCGGCATGCCAACACACTAACTTTGCTTCCTTGGGGTTGGCAAATATTCTCTTGAAGCGATCAATGATAGGTAGATACCACACAACCTTCGCCGGACCACCCCGCTTTGACTTCTTTCCCTCCCCCGCACTTTTTTTTTGCTTGTATCGAAAAGCCTTGCACATAGGACAAGTATCTAGGTCCGCATATTGCTTGTGGTACAATATACAGTCGTTTGGGCAAGCGTGAATTTTACGGACCTCTAACCCCAGCGGACACAGAACCTGCTTTGCTTCATATGTTGTCTCGGGCAATGTGTTCTCTTTAGGAAGCATGACCTTCAATATTCCCAAAAGTTCCGTAAAACTCTTGTCTGTCCATCCACTACTTGCCTTCAGCTTCATTAGGTCCAAGGTAACTGACAATTTGGTATGCTTTGCCTTGCATCCGGCGTATAGAGGTGTCTCGGAGTCACTGACCAACCTGTTGAACTTCATGGAATCTCTCTCGTTGTGAGCTTGCTCGTCAACATCACGTAACATCTCTTGCAGCATATCAGGATCCACATCAACCATTTCACCACCCAATGGAGATGGTATAAACATGTCATGTTCATCTTCATTTTCATGATTGTCTGCACCACTTCTGTCTGCAGCTGCACCACTACCGGATTCTTGCTCTCCATGCTTCACCCAACATGTGTAGCCCTTCATGAATCCCCGTTGTATCAAGTGAGAGTGTACCTCCTCTCCGCTAAACATAATATCATTCTTGCAATCTCTACATGGACAACACATGTATTTGCTATTTCTTCTTCTCCTATCCTCCTCTGCAACGTTCATAAAACTTAAAACGCCATCTCTATACTCCTTGCAATGACGTTTTAGAGTTGTTGCATTCATCCAACTTCGATCCATCGCTGCAAAATTTAATAAAATATTAGTTAACATACTACTAAATTGAAAAAAATTATTACTACCTTTTTACTTACTTCTAAGATTTTTCTGTTGTTCTTTGAAAAAAAATGACAAAAATTCGCCCCCTTCAACCTCCCACCAAAATAGTGAATAGTGGGATAACTTCAGACAACAGTCGGGTGGTCTATTTATAGTGGGCGAAATATATCTCAATCGGGCCAATGAACCGACATCTCTAACGGGCGCACAGTTATCTCTAACGGGCATCAACAAAAAGCCCGACACAGATATGAGTCATCGGTGACGGGCTTTAAATCACATCTCAATCAGGCCATAATTGTAGCCCGTCACCGATGACTCATATCTCTGACGGGCTCTCTAGAAGGGCCCGATTGAGATACGAGTCATCGGTGACGGGCTTTAAATCCATCTCAATCGGGCCATATTTGGAGCCTGTCACCGATGATCCTCATCTCTGACGGGCTCTGTAGATGAGCCCGATTGAGATATGCTGGGTCATCTCAATCGGGCCTAAAGCTGAGCCCGTCACAGATGAGTGTCATCGGTGACGGGCTATGTGTACTTGGGCCTGGAGTATGACTGCAAGAGTACATCTACAACGGCGCAAATTTAGGCCCGATTGAGATGACTTGGTTCTGACGGCCCAATAGTCCAGGCATGTGAGGGCCCGTCAGAGATAAGACGATCTGTACTAGTTTTTTGTCACCCTAACGATTAGGGTGCACGATGTGGGTCCCTGCAATAGATTCATACGAGTGTTTATAATATGTTATAATGTACTGTGGTGCTAAGAGAACATATACGTTTTGTGTTGGTTTTACCGATATGTGGTCCACCGCATTAGGGGCTGGTGTTTCTTGTGCCGCTGCCCCAGTAGATGTGCAGCTGCTGCGCCTTTGCGTGTGGCTTGTTTCTAGTATGGGAGCGGCAGCAGGCTCGCTTTCCCTGAGGCGTGCCTCCACCCGAGCCTCCACTTGTAGCAACTTCGAATCGAACTCTTCTCGGAGCTCGTTTCTAATCTCGTCCCGAAGTTGTTCCTTAAGGTGTGCATCTTTCTGCGCCTTAGAAAGCCTGTGCTTCCTGTACTACCACGCATATTGGGGAAACTCAAACTTCCATGGAAGATTGGAGCCAATGCCCCTTGTCCGTCCACGGTGTTCTTCGCTTTCCAACGCTTTCGTGAGGATGTCATCATCGTGCCTTTGTGAGCAGACCTCTTCAGAGGCCTGTCTCTCAGAAGTCATCTCGACCTGCGATACAGTTAGGACGAATTTAATCAAGAGTATGATACAACCTAACGAAACATACTCTACGTGTGGTACGTACGATTTTCTGGTACACCGCTTGATCTTCGGGATTTGGGAACGTAAGTGTTCCATCACTATTCTTCTTCACCCTCGCCCTTGCCCAGTTCCTTGCTTGGGTGGTCGGGATATCACCAAGAACTGGCGGCGTGTTAGATTCTGCAGCAGCTTCATCCTCCTTGACCCATTCGTGCTACTTCCTGGCGTAGCCTCCGGTGCCAAGCCGGTGGGGGTGAACGTTTTTTGCCTGCAACCTCCTATAGGCCTCGCTTTTTGCCCGAGACTCAAGGGTTGATTTTGCGGCATGGAACTCTTCCCATACAACCCGTGAGATGAACGGGTACTTCCCAAATGGTTCTGGCTGGGCTTGGTTGAGGACGTAGTCGGTGACCAACGTGGTCTTGAAATTTTTCCACAAGTTGCCCATCTTGCGGATAGCCTGCCGCTTGAGTCTTGCCTCAGCCTCTGGGGGGAATTGGAAGCTTTCCTTGAACTGCTTCCAGGCCTCATCTTTTTCTTCCTGTGGGACCAGATCGATGTGGTCCTTCAAAATGGTGAAGTTCCGCCTCCCGAGGACTCCGCATATCATTGAGAACTTTTTTACAGTTTTCATAGGAGCCATCGGAAATCCCAGATCGTCCACCTCTGTTATGGTGTACACTTCCTTATGGATCTTATTCTGGGTCCTACGAGTCCGGCTCGATGTTGTCCCACTAGTAGTCGCTGACATGGGTTCGCCTTGCTACGACATTTTCTATATAACTGTTGTACGGCAAGAAAGTTAAAAAAATTTATAGAAAAACTTATTTTGGTTGTGTGTATAACTTATGCTAAGGTTAAGATATGGCCTCAGTTTTGCTTAGAAATTGTGCATCAATTACAATCATTTGCAAGTGTAGTTCCCCAAAAAAAAGAACAAGTGTAGATGGTCTGTTCTTATGCAAAAAAGAGCAAGTGTAGTGCCCCCCAATAAAAGAGCAAGTGTAGATGGTCTGTTCTTATGCAAAAAAGAACAAGTGTAGTTCCTCAAATAAAGAGAAAGTGTATTGCCCCCCAAATAAAAAGAACAAGTGTCGATGGGTTGTTTCTATGAAAAAATATTAAGTGTAGTTCGCAAAACAAGGAACAAGTGTAGTTCATCAGAAAAAAAGAACCAGTGGAGGCCGACTGTTTGTACGAAAAAAGAACAAGTGTAGATAGTCTGTTCTTATGCAAAATCGAGAAAGTGTATTGCCCCCCAAATAAAAAGAATAAGTGTAGATGGTTTGTTCTTGAGCATTCATCACTGGCCATATATAGTGGCAGGGTAATAGTGGCAGGAAGAGGATAGAGTAGAACAGGGTAATAGTGGCAGGAAGAGGACATATATTCAGACATATGAACACATCTAAATTCAGTACAGTACTTCCCTTCAAAAAACAAATATTCAGACATAACATTTGGAAATTAAACCATAAATTCTACACGGCATTTTGTAAATTCTAGTATATTTTCTATGTATGTCACATTAACAAAGATAAGCATGAATCATATACTATGTATGTCACATTAACAAATATACTAGAATCATATACTATGTATGTCATATAAGCATGAATCATATACTATGTATGTCACATTAACAAATCCACTATTAGAGATAACCTCATCTCTGATATCTTCTCATATCAATCACACAAGGAAAATAGGGAAAAAAAAGGAGAAACCACTTTTACCTTCAATAACCTAGGGGTAGGCGGCGGCGGCGGGGGCAGCGGAGGAGGAGGCGGCGGTGTCCAGGAGGCGGCGGCGTCTAGGAGGAGGAGGCGGCATCCAGGAGGCGGCAGCGTCCAAGAGGAGGAGGCGGCAGTCAGGACAGAGATTAAGAGTGAGAGGGAGGAGGCGGCGGCGTCCAGGAGGAGGCGGCAGCGTCCAGGAGGAGAAGGCGACAGTCAGGACAGAGATTGAGAGTGAGAGGGAGGAGGCGGTGACAGCGGTCTTGACAGAGAGTGAGAGTGAGAGGAAGGAGGCGTGAGGGTGGAGGCGGCGGTAGATCTGATCTGGACTAGGGTATAACCCTGGTCCATGCTTATCACTATCGGGCAGAACTAATACGCCCGATACGGATAACACACATCCGTGACGGGCACGAATAAAATGCCCGATACGGATGACACACATCCGTGACGGGCATCAGTTACAAGCCCAATAGAGATAACCTCATCTCTGACAGGCGTTATTTATATGCGCGATAGAGATAAGCTCATCCCACTATATAATTAAATTATTCCTTATTAATTGTATTTAATAATGATATTTAAGTTATAAAATCATTTATAACTTATACCCGATTTAAAATTGCTATTATATTTTTAAATGGTGTAAAATTTCTGTTAAATTAAAATATGCCTTATTAAATTAGTTTAAAATTGCTATTAAATTTTTAAAAATTATTATAATTAACCTATGCCTTATTTAAACAGTGTAAATTTGCTATTCAATTCTAAAAACCATATGAAATTAAATTATGCAGATCATAAGGCACCGGTACAAAATATTTCATTACTTATATCAATTTGCAAATTACAATACTTCGAAGATTCTATTCAAAAGGATATGCCTTCCGAATGGTCAGAACGAGTGTATGCCACTTCATCTTCGGGATCATCGTCAAGGTCGATCTGAGGTCTCACATGAAGATTCTGGTTATATTCTTCCTCATCGACGACGTTGTCCACCCCAACAATTTTTCGTTTGCCATCCCTAACGACGTGTAGCTTCTTGTTTGCGGGGTCTTGTATATAGAAAATCTGCTCGACCTACTTTGCTAGGACGAATGGTTCGTCCGCGTATCCAACCTTGGCCAGGTCCACTAAAGTGAATCCTTCCCTGTCGACTTTAACACCAGTGCGGATATTCACCCAGCTGCAACAAAACAAAGGGACTTTGAAGCTCCTGTAGTTCATCTCCCAGATCTGCTCTATGCGGCCATAGTATGTGTTCGATCCAGCTTGATCCTGATATGCATCTATACGGACTCCACTGTTTTGCACTGTGGTTTTGTCATCTTGTTCGACGGTGTAGAATGTGTATCCATTGATATCGTACCCTTGCCATGTGTCAACATCCCAGTTTGGGCCCCTTGCCAACCTTCGTATTATCTCACTTGGGCCATCGGTCGACCGTGCGATACGATTCTTGAACCATTCGTTGAAGCGAGTACTATGTTCTCTGTTGATCCACATATCTGATCGACCCATGTTCTCCTGTCGGACCTTCGCTAGATGCTCCTCAAAGTATGAAGTTACTTCGGCCATATGTTGTAGCACAGCAAAATGAGCCTGCACATACGATGCCTGATCGGGTACAATTCTTTTTCTGCCTGTTGTGCCAAGGCCTGCCAACCTTCCTTCTTAGCGAGACGCAGGAACTCCAATAGGATCAGTCTCGGCCAAGTAATCGATGCAGAACTCAATAACCTCCTCCGTCGTGTAGCTTCCAATGATGCTTCCCTCCGGTTTTGCTCTATTTCGAACGTACGACTTAAGAACTCCCATATACCTCTCAAACGGGTACATCTCCCTTAGAACAGCTAGACCACATAGTTTTGTTTGCTTCACTAGATGAACAGGGAGATGAACCATGATATCGAAGAAAGACAGTGGAAAATACATCTCCAAGTGACACAGGGTATTGACAATATCAGCTTGCATCTTATCTAGATCTTCGGGATCTATAATCTTTTGACCGATTGCATTGAAGAAAGCACAGAGCCGTTGGATCATGTGACAGACTTTGGGTGGTAAAATGCCTCTGATAGCAACTGGCAAGATCTGTGTGATTAGCACGTGGCAATCGTGAGACTTCATTCCAACCAGTTTTAGATCCTCCAATTTAACGTACTTACTGATCCTTGCTGAATAGCCCGAAGGAACCTTAATATCAGCCAGGCATGATAGCATTGCGATCTTCTCATCCTTCGACAATGTGTGGCAAGCTGGTAGGAGGTACAATCTTCCAGTCTCTTCATCCGTAACAGGCTGAAGCTCACTGCGAATGTTCAATTCCTGCAGATCTAGGCGAGCATTCAACCCATCCTTTGTCTTTCCAGACATATTAAGCAGTAGCCCGAGCAAACTATCACAGCAGTTCTTCTCTACGTGCATTAGATCAATGCAATGCCGAACCTCAAGATCTTTCTAGTATGGTAGCCGCCAAAATATGGATTTTTTCTTCCACATACCCTTATCATTTGCCTTGCCACGTTTTCTTTTTTTTCCAAACTCATTAGTTATGTCTTTGACCATGTCGTGGACTTCGTCTCTAGGCAAATCCTTGGGAGCAGTTCCAAGTTCTCTCCGACCGTTGAAAATTTTCTTCTTTCTTCTAAAGGCATGGCGTAGCGGGAGCCATCTTCTATGACCCATGTAAACCATCTTTCTTGATTTCTTCAGCCACCTACTGCGTGTATGTTCTATACAGTCAGAGCAAGCCTTCTTTCCTTTCACGGTTTGTCCAGAAAGATTACCTAGTGCAGGATAGTCGTTAATGGTGCAGAACATAAGAACTCGTAGCTTGAAATTATCCTGACCATATGCAACCCAAGTTTCCACACCTTCTTTCCAAAGAATCTCAAGATCATCGATAACAGGCTCCAAGAACACATCGATATCATTGCCCGGTTGTTTCAGACCTTGGATTAGCAAGCACAACATAATATATTTCCTTTTGAAGCACAACCATGACGGGAGGTTATAGGTCGCAATAAGAACGGGCCAAGTACTGTGAGAACTGCTCATATCTCTGAAAGGATTCATGCCATCCGTACACGGACATATCCTCATGTTTCTGGGATTGGCAGCAAAGTCTTTGTGCATTCGATCGATATTCCTCCATTGAATCGAATCCGCAGGGTGCCTTAGCAAACCGTCGTTCCTTCTATCTTCGGCATGCCAACGCACTAACTTTGCTTCCTTGGGGTTGGCAAATATTCTCTTGAAGCAATCAATGTTAGGTAGATACCACACAACCTTCGCCGGACCACCCCGCTTTGATTTCTTTCCCTCCCCCGCACTTTTCTTTCGCTTGTATCGAGAAGCCTTGCATACAGGACAAGCATCTAGGTCCGCATATTGCTTGTGGTACAATATGCAGTCGTTTGGACAAGCGTGAATTCTACGGACCTCTAACCCCAGGGGACACAGAACCTGCTTTGCTTCATATGTCATCTCGGGCAATGTGTTCTCTTCAGGAAGCATGGCCTTCAATATTCCCAAAAGTTCCGTAAAACTCTTGTCTGTCCATCCACTACTTGCCTTCAGCTTCATTAGGTCCAAGGTAGCTGACAGTTTGGTGTGCTTTGCCTTGCATCCGGCGTATAGAGGTGTCTCGGAGTCACTGACCAACCTATTGAACTTCATGGAATCTCTCTCGTTCTGAGCTTGCTTCTCAACGTAACGTAACATCTCTTGCAGCATATCAGGATCCACACCAACCATTTCACCGTCCAATGGAGATGGTATAAACATGTCATGCTCATCTTCATCTTCATGATTGTCTGCACCACTTCTGTCTGCAGCTGCACCACTACCCGATTCTTGCTCTCCATGCTTCACCCAACATGTGTAGCCCTTCATGAATCCCCGTTGTATCAAGTGAGAGTGTACCTACTCTCCGCTAAACATAATATCATTCTTGCAATCTCTACATGGACAACATATGTATTTGCTATTGCTTCTTCTCCTATCCTCCTCCGCAACGTTCATAAAACTTAAAACGCCATCTCTATACTCCTTGCAATGACGTTTCAAAGTTGTCACAGTCATCCAACTTCGATCCATCGCTGCACAATTTAATAAAATATTAGTTAACATACTACTAAATTAAAAAAATTATTACTACCTTTTTACTTACTTCTAAGATTTTTCTGTTTTTCTTTGGAAAAAAATAACAAAAAATTCGCCCCCTTCAACCTCCCACCAAAATAGTGAATAGTGGGATAACTTCAGACAACAGTCGGGTGGTCTATTTATAGTGTGCAAAATATATCTCAATCGGGCCAATGAACCGACATCTCTAACGGGCGCACAGTTATCTCTAACGGGCATAAATAAAAGCCGGACACAGATATGAGTCATCGGTGACGGGCTTTAAAGTCATCTCAATCGGGCCCATCTTTGGAGCTCGTCACCGATGACCCTTATCTCTGTCGGGCTCTGTAGACGGGCCCGATTGAGATATGCTAGGTCATCTCAATCGGGCCTAAACATATAGCCCGTCACAGATGAGTGTCATCGGTGACGGGCTATATGTACTTAGGCCTAGAGTATGATTGTACGAGTACATCTACAACGGTGCAAATTTAGGCCCGATTGAGATGACTTCGTTCTGACGGCCCACAAAGTCCAGGCATGTGAGGGCCCGTCAGAGATGAGAGGATCTGTACTAGTGTGGTGGCTTGGTTTTCTGGAAATCTGACCATTTATTGCCAAATACAGATCCATTTGATGAAGATGCTCCTCGAGTGCGATTTCTCATCAACTGTGTTGAAATAGCCCAAAGTAACTTCAACTGATTCTCTGCGTTGACAGTTTGATTTCTCTTAAGATCTACAAGGACTCGGGCCAAACTAGGCTCTTCTCCACCATTACTATTATTTTCAAACATGCTGACAACATTCCTAACTAGTCAAATCTGCAGAGATTTAAATAGAGTTAGATGAGAATAAGCAAGAATAGAGTAAGTTAAGATAGAATAGAACAAGATGGAAGGGAAAAGAATGGATAGAGATGCAATTTTTGCAAACATGATGCATAAATCTACCTACCAAAACAAAATACTTTTTAAAAACAATACAAATTAACAAGGTGTAGCTGCAAATCGTAGTGGATTCAACGTACAACTTTCATAAAACAGGCCAATTTTAACATGTCTACCAATGGTCAAATTCTAATTCTTACATGAGAACAAGGCAAGAGATAAGAAATTTTGAATTTAGTGACAATGATATGACCAAAATATTTATAAAATAAAACATATTTTAGCTAGTATTGCTAAGATAGAGGCGTAAGAGGGCAGAAAAGAGGGTAGGAAAGAATGAAAAGCAATTAAACTTATGGTTTCTCAATGTATTTTTATAGTTGAAAATAGTTTTTTTGTCAAAACTCAACTCTCAACCTTCTAGGTCAACCTACTGTCAAGCTAGGCTCTGATACCAAGTCCATGGGGATACCTGGTTTGAGTACAGTCAAGCTAGGCTCTGATACCATGCCCGTCGGGATACCCAGCTTGAGTACAGTTATCCCGAAACCGGTGATTGTCTGGGATTTCAATCGTGCACAGATTGATAAACAGAGCTGCTTTCAATACAAATACCCAAGTTTTTACATAAAAGTAAACTATAACAGGTTTTAGGGGCCGACAGGCCAAACTTACTACAACACACTCCCTACAAACAGAAGACCCATAGACAAGATAAGATAAAAACTCCACTGGCAACGCCTAAGAGCAGATTGACCTAGAACAAGAACTCATCAACACCGTACAATTTTCCCCTTCTTATGCCTCATCAAGGAAGAACTGATCGTCTGATTCACGTTTTATGCAAGAGGTGAGTACAGAGGTACCAAGCAAGCCACATCCATAATAATGCAAATATAATATATGCAAGGCGTACAAGGAATATAGTTCATCAAGGAGGTTTCATAACAAGCCTATCATAAATAGTTTTTCTTACTTTGTTAAGCATTTCATTTGCAAACAGTTGTAAATAGACAATTTAAAAATGGTAACAATATTAAACAATATCATCCTCACCTTATCCATGTCCAAGTTTTAATATAAAAGCTACTTGTACCATGATAAATAGGAATCACCTCATGACATAGCACAGCACATTCGAATGATTTAAGACTCATCTCTGTAGAGACTGGCTAGCTTTACCCACACAATGTCAACAGTTTGCAAGGGTAAGGACAACATAGAGGTTCGAGAGTCCCACCTACTACTAGTTACTGCCTAGTGGGATATTGATCCGTCCTAGCAGTTGGGCACTTGCTGGGCCTAAGCGAGGCTAGTCAGTCGCTGCTTACATGGTTTCTACTGTTATGGATCATGTCAACTTGGCAAAAGCTCCTTCCACATGTTGACCCCTAAACCTGCTCACAGAGCCAAGTGATTTGTATGTATGCTATTTTGTTGAGTTATTCAACATGTAGTTGATTTAATCCATGCGGAATGTTTATTGTCATTGTGACTTTTTGACCAATACCATACGACCGGGTAACATTGGACCACACGGCCCAAATGCACCGTCCGCATGTGCCGTGTAGGGATTGTCCCGTATGGAGGAAAGGACAGTCTGGCCATGACAGCCGGATTGTCCATCCAGTTGGACACACAGACTGTTTGGTCGACACGCTAGGGTAGTCCTTTGCTACGGACTGTCCTACAAACTAGCCCGAACTGTCCATGAGGTTCGACATCCAAACTGTCATGTAAGAATGCCTGAACTGTTCATGCTTGTTGACCAGAATATCAACCTGGATTATTACCATGACCGTCCAGCCCATGCCCGGACTGTACAGGCCAAGCGTTTTTTTTAAAAAACTTCTAGGCGGATATCACTGCCGGTTCTTGACACCGACTGGCAATGATAAGTGATGCCCTACTATTGCCTAGCTGTGCTATTACTGTCAGTTCTAGGTGTGAACAGATAGTGATATACCTTCTCATTGCTATAAAAAAGTGAATAGTGTTTCCTATCTAGAAGGAAACTTGCAGTGATAGACCCCACGAACCGGCAGTGTTAGGCCATTCTGTGGTAGTGTACATGTCTGAAATTGCTTGTCTGTTCTGAATAGACATATCGAGATGGTTGGGGGCCTCTTTCCGTGGAGTGTTAACAACTGATCGGGGGACTAATTAGCATAGAACTCGCACCTGAAAACCCTTCCACTACATTTGTAGGATGGGTGATAATCAATAAGTTATAAGTTGCACATAAATTAGACAAGAATATTTTTGTAGACTTTGTTGAATTGACCAGATACATCGTCCATTACCAAGGAAATAAAACCGAGAATATCAAGAGATACATTGAAGTCACCATGTAGTAAATTAATTGTCTGAAAAGCTTTCCTTGATGCTGTCAAAATGACAGTTAAATATCATCAGGACTACTTGCTTTGTTAACATTAGTAGTGGACAATGGTAGCTCAAAAGTTTTCTGCTTCTCAAAATTGTCATTTTGATCAACTTGATTGGCATGGTCCTTGTTCTTGCCCCAAATGAGAGCATACAGGCCCACAACAATAATTATTGCACCAATCACCCTATATGGAAAATAAATGAATGAGATGTGTTACTTCTGAGCTTTCCCATTAAACAGAAATCAGTGAAATTAATTTTGGAGTAAGCATATATACCTTCCCAAGGTAACAACCTCACAAAGAATGAAAGATCCCAAAATAGTCACTATGATCATGCAAAGAGGACTAAAAGCAGTTACAAATACGGGACCCCTCTCCTTTATAACCATACCTTGCACATAGTAAGCCACTCCAGAACACATTATGCCCTGCAAGAAACTCAGAGACTTTACATTAACACATATATGAACCATTTCAGTTCAATCTTAAGAGAACATACATTCAATTCCAACCATATGTGATCTGATTAAATTACATGCCTAGTGGACCACAGAACTTACAGAATAGACAGCTGTAAAAAGCCTCATATCAAAGCCAATTAACCAGGCCTTCATATCACGCTCCATGACTAGGGCGACCGCCCCACTCTGTGCTACACCCATGGCGCATATCAGCGTGGTTAGAGAAAGCTCTGCTGGGTAATTCCTCAATGTGTATGACTGAAAAATATGTAGTTCTGTTAGAAAAAGCATAAAATAAAGTACTCAGATCTGATGAACAAAGTAACAGGTTTGTTAATTACTTGTAGAATGAAGAAGGCAGACCAGCAAAAGCAGCTTAGCAACATCATAAAGATACCCATAAGCCAGTGGCCATTATTGTGGCCACTACTATCAGAGATGTTGTGATTGGCATTCTTGGTCCATGGAAAATTGATGACAGGGCCCTTGAAGAGTATCATAAGCATGGCTCCCCCCACTGTTATCAGTGTGCCAGCTATCTTTGCCTGACTTCGTCGTTCCTTGATGCTTATTTTCTCCATCCTAGTTATGCACAACAAATTTTTATAAAGCATTTTATTATTTTGAGGTAAGACAATATAAAACTTATAGAGCTGTTGATTGCATTTTTTTTCAAAACAGTATTATAGTACCGTATATCCCATCTTCATAACTCAATCCATAGTCACTACTCCCTCTGTTACATATTATACGTCGTTTGACATATTTTCTAATCAAACTTCTTTAAATTTGTCCAAGTTCATAGAGAAATATAATAGAATTTATAACTCAAAACAAACATATTATCAAAATATATTCAATATTAAATTTAATGAAACTAATTTGTTATTTTAGATGTTGCTAATTTTTTCTATAAACTTAGTCAAACTTAACAAAGTTTGACTAGAAAAAAAGCCAAACAACTTATAATATAAAACGGAGGGAGTATTTAGGTCCGGTTCATTTATGCATATCAAACCTATAAAACTTTTTGTCATCGTTTTATATAAAAAGTTGGCCCGTAGTTACTATGTTTTCGAGAAAAACAATCTACTTCTCATTTTTCATTCGTCGAGGCTAAAATTTGATAAAAAAACCTATCTCAATTCTCAAAACTGTGTATAACTCATCTTCCCAGGTTATTTTTCCTGTGATCTTAACCCATGGTCACAAGTACATATATGCTAACCTAAACATATATGCTAACCTATCTCAACTTTCCATTCTGGACTGTTTGCATTGTCATAATTGTTTTACTAGGGCTACATGTGCTAAAATCAATGAGATCACCAGAAAAATCGTTAGGAAAAGAGTACTCCCTCTGTTCCAAAATAAACCAACCTGATACGCGATATGATATCTACTAGTACGATGAATCTGGATACCCTATTTCCAAATTCGTTATATTAGTATGTGTCATATCTCATACTTGGTTTAATTTGGGACAGAGGGAGTAGATTTTAAAACACTCTTGCCTATGCATAAACACCGCCTACTTACAATTTTGTCTGGACTTCATGCAAAAGACATAGATGAATTTATTAAAGCATATATATGTGTGTGTGTATAGATATTAATTGGGACACCATGGTGCCCGGACACCAAGATTCAAATTAGGATATACCTAATTCAAATGAGTATGAAATTATTTTAAATGTCTAGGTATGAACATTAACTTCTTTACTAACTAGTTCAAACAAGTTTGAACTGAATTTAAATATTTTTTGTTAGATTTTAATTTTAGGTATATAGCATCTAAACATATAATTAGTTAGGTATGCAATAATGAATTGTGAAATAAATTTGAATTTGAGTTGTTTTGTTGCTATATATGAATAAAATTCTTATACCTAGGTATATACTCACAATTTAAAAAATTGATTGAATTTATGTATTTTATATCTTGCTGCCCGAGAACGATGGTGTCTCATATGGATGTTATATATATAGAGAGAGAGCACGCACGCGCATTATGTATCAGGGGTAGCTAGCCATGGTGACTAGTGTGATGTATACAAATCTGATGATTCACCTGAGTATGATGGCATTTACAAACGTTACAGCAGGTAATATGTTGGTGAGTGCTGATGAGAAGCTCGCCGACGTGTTCTTGGCTCCCATATAGAAGAAGTTTTGGTCAAGCACAGGCCTTGCACAATTTTATAAAATTATAAGTGTGATTTTAAAATATTAAATCGTCATCAGAATGTAATTGTATTGGATCATTACTCGAGCAGTCCCAGGGCCATAATCTTGAAAAACACAGAAAGCGTCATTTTTGGCCTTGTTTTCCTATCATGGAAAAGGGTGAAACAGTTAAAGAAAAATGAACCTACTTCCTTCCATCTTTTCTCTCTGTTTCTTAAATATGTTAACAACATTGAAAAGATCTAGAATTGAACTTAAATTATTTCTCAAATATCAATAATGCTATCTGACAAAATTAACTTCCTTATTTTGTGAAACTAAGCAGACTATATTAAAAAAAAGAGTGAATTGCACTTTGGGCTACCTTTTGTTGCCGTAGTTTCACTTTAGACTATCCCTAATCCAATCTTTTCACTTTGGACTAGCTAAATTTACATTTGTTTTATCTTAGACCACCCAAAACCACTTCCTTAGCACATCAACAATCTCAAGGACGTTGGCTATGGCATGCTAGCAAAATCCTCCATCTATGAGCAGGCCATACCTTTGTTCGAGTATAGGATGGATATGGTTAGTTAAGAGAGTCGAGGTGGTTCAAAGTGTAACAAGTATAAAATTAGCTAGTACAAATGAAAAGATTGGACTAGGGGTGGGCCAAAGTGAAACTATGACAATAAAAAATGGCCCAAAGTGCAATTCATTCTTAAAAAAAAGTAATTACAAACATGTACTTGAAAGAAATGGATAACATAAAAACATGCCTACGAATAAGAAGTCCCCATATCCTGGAATGCCACATGAGATACTAACGTAAAATCTCCCTACTTCTAACCAATCCTGGAATGCACAAAAGTATATAAAATTAAGTTCTTTTATTGCCATAAAAGTATATTAACCATAACATGTTTTAGTTAGTTAAATTTCAACATAATTTTTTTATTAGCTTCTAGATGTACCTTGGTTTTTGAATTTATTTCCCAAAACATTAACGTGTACCTTAGTTTTAGAAGCTTCTTGCACCATGTTATTGGCAAGTGGGTGTGCTTGCTACAGCTACATGTGTATGAAATGATTCTGTAGAGCTGATAATATATTAAGTGGATATATCGATGCAAGCAATTGTTATTTAATTTATATACGCTTGATGTCTGCTAATATGCATTAGGACTGTTTCATATATCACTGCGTTGTCATATTGGGGGTGAACGAATTAATGCAGTTGAAAAGCCTTAACAGTGTAATTAATTATTTCAGACGTTTCTCAAGTTGCATTCTTGGTATACCTACACACACGAAAATGAATTTCTGTCACTAGCGCAAAAACATCCATCCCATCTCTTTCATCACTGCCGTTTCATAATTAAGAGGAATAAGCTTATCTGAAAACTTAAGATGTTTTTTAAGATTAATTTTTATATATGGTACCTGGTTAAAGCTGTAGTGCTAACTAAAAATAATTTGACTAGAAAAAATTTGAATGACAGTTTGAGGTTATATTTTTTAATGAAAAATGAGATGATTCAAAGCTTACCTTTTGACTGTTATTTTGCTAAATTGATGTGGAGATCAGTATATTATTCTTTTATCTATATTCTCCTCGTGCTATGGGAATTGGCTTCTCGGTATTGATGTAAGAAAAAAGAAACTAATCCTCATAAGAGCATCTGCTATATGTTGGGCTCTCTGACTTAGTACAAATGATATGGTTTTTGATAAATCCTCATCTAAATTTTATATGCATATATTTTTCACGGAAGCCTACTGTTTTTGTTTTTGGTTCTGAACACAACTACAAAGGTGTAACAAGAACAATAAACTCATACATACTACATGCCGTAATCCAGAGTTAACGGTTATGCAAATATTTGTCAACTAGAGATAAATATTTACAAATTGGTTTCAACAAGTGTTGGGTCTTTGTCAAGTGTTGGTAATCATTAGGTTGTGCTTCACTTTCTGTATCTTTTGTGTTCTTTGTAGAGAATATGATTCGTGCTCATTGTTGAGCGGATTTTTGTAATAAATGGTTATAGCTTGCTTGAAACAATGGTCGGATTTTATTCGATTATCTAAAAATATACGTAATAGGTGTAAAAAAAATACTTTGAATTATCCGGCATCTATATGTATTTCACGTAGCTCAATGTTCGTCCACGAATCATATGGTGAACGTTTGTTCATATATTTTCTGGTATAAACTGGTATAAAACAGTACTATGTGCTATTTCTGTCCGTATTTTATCGTCTAGTTGACAGAAGTTTTCTAGCTAACTGCAAAAAGAAGATGACGAAACCGATGGAAGGCTATACCTAGTGAAAAAAAAAGGGTGTAAACAGAACTCCACTTATTAAACAGATGATAATAGCTTCAAACCGGTTTTAAAATTTTTTTGGAAAAGTTCAGACTTTAGTGAAGAGTTTCACCTAGCTAGCCTATATATAGTTATCAATACAGACTAAGTACTGTATACACACATATAGTTATCAATAGAGCATATGTAAAACTAGATCGACCGATCAAGAAGAGATGCATATGGGTCAACCTCTCGAACCAGAGCGCGAATGGTGCCATGACGACGGCGGCGACGGCATTCCGGTATACAACGAGCACGTAGTGGCTCATGCCTTGCCGCAGCGACGCGACGGAGATGAGGAACAGCCCGGCGAAGCCGAACTGGAGGAAGACCATCGCCATGTATGGCATGGCCTTCCTCCATTTCCCATTAAGTTCCATGCGATCACCTTCTTAGGCTGGGCACGGGCTAACCGCCTTCCTGTATAGCTCACTCACGCCGCTCTGGCCTGCCTGTCTGCCTGCCTGCTGCTTGCCATCAGAGCGCAGCACACACATCCTTATATACACACTCAACCCACAACCTGCATGGCCCCGGGCAACCAGAGTTGCCCCATACGCTATTCTCTGGCATGCAGCTACCTCACCGAGACAAGGACACTAGAGACGACGACTGTTACATTCTTGATCATCAACTATATTCTTTTCTTTACAAAAGTTGACAGGATCCATGTTAGATAGCTCGATGGACGGCGTGGTCTATCTACGCCGTCAAATATTGATCGCGCGACTCTGTGATTCCTGCTGTACATCACTGCCAAAAAATCATACATATCGGAATCCGCATGCGCACGCACTAATTTCCTTCTATTATACTCCCTCCTTTCCAAAATGGAGAAGTCAATTTTATCTCAAATGTAATAATGTACAACATATAAAAGATATTTTTTCTCGTAAAACTACCCATATTACCCCTATTATCTCTTGATCCTGGTCTACACCTCTACTATCTCAAGAAACAAAAGTCTTTCTACCATCTTCTTAATACGTACTCGTGTCATCGCTTAAAAATTACAGAGGAAGTATTTAGTTTTTAGCTAATAGAAATGATTTATATCTTGACCTCTGACAGCGGGTACATAGGCAAAAGGGAAGTAGTTAGTATATACCATTTTGACATACAATAGACAATGATGTTTTCTCTTTTTCCTTTCCTTTTTTTTTCGAGAGAGTGAGCAAGAATGAGATGCATCCATGGCCTCTTTTTTTTTTTTGCCTGGAATTCGTTTCCAAATGCATGGTGCGTCGGTCACTTTAAAGGTACGTAGTGGGGATAAGCTAAGTGGGAGCCGAGAGTGAGCGAGGTTGGTTCTTGGCCTATCTAGCTATAGGCAGGCAGCAGGCAGCAGGCAGCTCGGACGATGCATGGTGGCAAACAAGGCGTACAAGATCTGCCTGCCTGCTTGCTTTGGCTGGTGGTGCGTTCATGTTAGACTCGCAAAGTCGAGCGGTCGCAAACTTATCCGGTGATGGATGATGATGTATGCATGCATGCTTCAGTATCGATCCATGAACAGCAGACATGCCGATTTAATAAATTTGTTTTGTCAATTCAGCCTGAACCGGCCTACCCATCCGACCAGGGAAAGAGCAACAGATTAAGAAATTATTTGACTACAGATCCGATACAATATTGCGACGAGCACTGGCGCAGTGCTAGCTCATTTATTTCCTGGGCATTCTTAACTTACTAAAGCTCAAACCGATTATATACCTATCGTCCATCGATTGATTAATTAAGAGTTTAGAAGTCCCCTCCGTTTGGTTATGGGAAGCCGTTCATAATTAACTCCACATGATCCTGACGCAAAGCGAATCGTGCGTACTTACTCTTTCCAAGTACTAATTAATAATCTGTAAAAAAAGTACTAATTAATAATATAAACGATTGCTTAAATTAAGATGATGACGATCGTCCTTACTAGCTAACCGTTGGCAGAGGCGATAATATTCCCTGCATGTACAAATATAAGCGATTTTAGAGTTAAGTTTTGCCCACGAGAGTTTAAAATTGTTTGCTCACAAATATAAAGAGAATGAGAATTTAGGGTACTATTTTCCCCTTTAACCACCCCTCAGTCTTATTTCCAACCGCTCTTCTACTCCTCAAGGCCATCATGGTTGTTTTCGTTCATCCTTAATTTCTCCAAATGAACCTAAATTTTCATATATTTGTAGATGGGGAGGAAGTACAGGTAGAGAGGAACATATATAATCCCTTCATTTCAAATTATAAGTATTTTTTAATTGTTGCTTTAATTAATTCAAACTATTCTAAACTTAACTGATTTTATAGAAATACAATATATATACTCTCTCCCTCCAAAATTAAAAGGTGCTCATGTATTTTATAAGATTTGACCCATATAATAGTGGACCAACAGTTAGGAGTGATGCTCCGATACTTTCTATTGATAGTATAATACTAATTTACTAATATAGTGATTATGGGTAACTATGTTATTTATGTGTTTTTTCTGGCTAAATCGATATGTGGTCATCCATTGCTCTGCCATCGCTCATGTTTCATCAAAAAAGCCAAAAAAGAAGAAAAAAATGTTTAGTCACTGCTAAATGACGATTATACCCCTTCACACCTTTTTTTTTTTTGACAATAATGTCCTTTCACATTTCTACTACCGTTAATTAAGGTGGTAGTATAAATAGATCTAAATGCTTCCATCAAGATCAGCAGCGAGGCTCAACAGTTAGACTATTTCGATCCCTACGTCCTGTCCTGTTCAACTTAATTTCTGCATGATCCTTGCGAAATTAATAAAGCACGCAGACGTACGCTGCCACAGCAGGCAAGCAGGTGAGCCCGGCACGACACGCCCTACCTTTCGTTTCATAACGCACTCGATCAACGACGCAGACCCAAGTTTGCAATTTGCAAAGCATGCACTAGGGCGGCAGCAGCTGCTTTTTTATCCTGTAGATGCTCTGATACGCAAGCCCTTTAGGGTGCATCTCTCCTCCACGTAAAATGTTAATGTGGCAATTGTATTCCTATTCTACTAGCTATTGGCCAGCTGCTTTTAACTACTTATGGTGAATGTAGATAATGTATTATTTCTACCTAGCTAGTCCAAGCAGCTGGCCAAAAGGCAAGAAAACAGCGATCAATCAAACCATTAATACTTGTTCAGAAACACTGTGATGGACTCTACGAAATGCTTGTTCAGAAACATTGTGATGAACTCCGTAGAGTTTGGAGTAACATATGAATTAATTCTTCCTTGTTTGTCTTTCTTTTTTTTAGTCCCGTCGTCCTTTTTTCTCAGATTAGTTATCGCTGTTGATTTGTTGAATAAATCATGTTCCTCGATGTTTATATGGAGTGATGTTGAGTGGAGATGGTGAAGTATTTTAAAGCACCCTCATTTCACCCATTAGTCTAAATCTGATAACTGTTGCTATTGTCAGTCAAGAACAATGCTAAATCAAACATTTTTAACTTTGACTATCAATAGTGAAAAAATAAAAAAATCAATCATGTAAATTGATATTACCAGATTTATCATTAAACAAACTATCATAATACACAATTCTTTTTATTTAAAGCATCTTAATAAAGATATTGTTGGTCAAAGTAGCATTTCGAAGACTATGTCGAAGTTTTTATATTTTGAGACGAAAGAAGTATTGTACTAGTGATGTGACGATACGAGTATGTATGTAACCCATATATAATATATATATTATACCGATGTGACTGTGACTATCAAGTGTATCTCAAATAAACTCTATTTGAAACATAAATTCAAGGGGGTGTGTTGTTTTAACCTTGAGGTCCTGTGTTTAATTCCCAGCATGCTCATAATTTTTTAAAAGAAAATGTTTGGAGGGACATCTCTCCCTCTAAATCTGGTTTTATTTTTAACAGTTTCATTGAACAACTCCATGTTGACTGACGTTATATTGTTCATGTAATGCTTTCTTGTTTGTAATAATCTTGTTACTTGGACTGTGATTAGAGCAAATTAATGTTGCTACTTCTGTTCTGCTATTACTAAATGTCTTCATATATATCACCTGATTAATTAGAGGACATTTATGCGAGACATGACATCTCCTCGTAAACATAATAGCCCCTTGAATAGCCTTCATGGACTATTATTTTATTGTCTGGTACTTTTTCCATCTCATAAAAAACCAATAGAATATGACGTTTCATAGTATAATGAATCTGAACATGCTTCTATCCAGATTTATTGTACTATAAAATATCATTTCTTATTCTACATTCGTTTATTTTAAGACGGATGGAGTAACTAATTGTTGTGTTCGCACGTTTGCCAAATCGATTCGTGGGAACTGTGAAGCACTGATCCGACATAAAACACTCATGATATGACCTATTGCTAGTTCCATATGTTTGCTGACAAATGAACAAGCTGATTTGCATATACTGAAGATCAAAGTTAGAATTTCAAAATACATTACTACAGAAAGGGGCTTTCTGGACGAGGCTCCCAACCGTTTCCAGGCGGGCCATAAGTGGCCGCGCCTGGAAAAACCGGTCCCGAGGGGGCCGGCTGTTGAACCGCACGCGATAATAAGTTATCCCGTGTGGTCGGCTTAAGCCGACCGCACGGGATAACTCATTATCGCGTGCGGCTTCCTTAAGCCGACCGCACGAGATAAGATTATCCCGTGCGGTCCGCTTAAGAACCCACACGGGATAATGCTTATCCCGTGCGGTCCTCTTAAGAACCCGCACGGGATAATGATTATCCCGTGCGGTTCGTTAGGTGAACCGCACACGATGATGCACTATAAAACAGCTCCCACCCCCCGACAGTGCCATTTGAACTTGGTGTTTCTCTCTCCAAAAAAATGCAATTATAGGGGGGAAGGTTTTCAACTTGTATTCTTCAATTGGAATCAATACAAAAGGTACCATGTTTGATCTTCTCTTCCATTTGCTTCCACTTTTAAAAGTTTTTATTGGTTTAATGTGAAGATATTTGAATTTATTTTAACTCGGTTTCTCTCTCCAAAAATAGGCATTTTCTTTTGGTAGAGTTAAAATCTTCGATTGAAATCAATATAAAAGGTAATGTGTTCGATCATCTCCTTCATTTGCTTCCGTTTTTGTAAAATTTCATTGGTTGAATGCGAAGATATGTAAATTTGTGCGAATTGGTATTTTGTGCTATATATGTATGTAATTTGTAGGTCAAATATTTTATTTTTTTGATTGAACCATTTTTTGGTAGCTAATATTGTCTCCGTATTATTATTTGTTGTGAATGAGGTTTTAGTTAAAAAGTATGAATTAAGTTTAATTTGTTTATTTAGAAAACACCGGCAATATAATATTAATTAATGCTGTGAATTTTTTAGATGGATCGGACATGGATGTATGAGACACGGAGAACTCATCCGGTGTTCATGAGAGAAGCATCAACATTTATTGACAAGGCTAAGACACACGCTTTGAGAGAGAGTAGGAAGGATATTTTTTGTCCATGCGTGGATTGCAAGAATCAGAAGATGTGGAAAGATCCGGATGTAATCCTGGGACACATAATTCAGCGTGGATTTGTGGAGAAATATACAGTTTGGAGTTATCACGGGGAAGTCGCCCCTCCTGTAGAGATTGGTGATATTTGGTTCGATCAGGCAGAGGATTTTATAATTGATGACATGTCTCGTCAAATGACTGGTGATTTTGGCGGCACTGGTTTTGACGCCGCAGAGGTTGATATTGATCTTGATCTTGAGGATATGTTGCGGCACGCTGAACCAGAGGTCCTAACAGAGAAAGCAAAAGATTTAAATAATTGGGAGGCGTTGCAGAAATCAACGAAAGATCTTTTGTACGATCAATCAAAGGGATGTGACATGCAGTATACAGTGTTGCGTTCGGTGCTAGAACTTCTTAGATTGAAGGCCAGGCACGGCTGGTCTGATACTAGTTTTAATGAATTGATGGGTCTCCTTAGAGCTATACTTCCTAAGCCTAACTTGTTGCCAGCTAACACCTACCAAGCCAAGAAACTGATATGTCCATTATCACTTGGTGTGGAAAAGATCCATGCATGTATTAATCACTGTGTACTTTATCGCAATGAATACGCTGACTTGGAGAAGTGTCCAACTTGTGGGGCGAGTAGGTACAAAAAGGATAACAGTGCCACCGATAGTGCTGTTGCCGAACCAAATACATTGGTTGAGCCAGGAAAAAAGATTCCGGCCATGGTGATGTGGTACTTGCCAGTGAAAGATCGCATGAAGCGATTGTTCTCGAACCCCGCCGACGCCGAGTTGATGAGATGGCATCAAGAGGGTCGGAAAACAGATGGTATGATTCGACACCCCGCCGATGCTCGACAATGGAGAAACTTTGATTCGAAGCATCCAGAATTTGCAAATGATCCGAGAAATGTAAGGTTTGCGTTGAGCACGGATGGAATGAATCCGTTTGGTGATCTAAGCAGCTCGCACAGCACTTGGCCTGTTCTGCTCACCATGTATAACCTTCCGACATGGTTATGTCAGAAGCGAAAGTATATTTTGTTGACTATCCTTATACAAGGGCCAAAACAGCCTGGCATCGATCTAGACGTGTTTCTTGAACCTTTGATGGAGGATATGCAAGAAATGTGGGAAGAGGGTGTACGATTGTTTGATGCGTACCGACAGGAGCATTTTACTCTGCGTGCTATCATATTCGTTACTATAAACGATCTACCAGCAAATTTTTCTCTCTCAGGACAGATTAAAGGAAAGACCGGATGTCTTATATGCCTGGACAACACATCGTACATATACCTGACCTCGTCAAAAAAGTTAGTTTACATGCGTCATCGTCGTTTCTTACCACAAAAGCATAGGTATCGTGCGATGGCTACCTTTTTTGACAAAACTGTTGAGGAAGGTACTGCCCCCGAAGCAAAGGATGGTTCCACGGTGTTTAAGCTGACAAAAAACATAAAGGTCGTGTTCGGCAAGGGAAAGACAGCTTTAGGCAAGAGGAAGAAAGAAGTGGTAGAAAACACGCTGCCCTTCAAGAAACATTCAATCTTTTTCAAGTACCTGACGTACTGGAAAGACCTGGAGATTCGCCATGCCATCGATGTCATGCACCTCGAGAAGAACGTGTTCGACAGCACCATCGGGACTTTACTTGACATCCCAAGTAAAACAAAGGATGGGTTGAAGTCACGTAACGACCTGGTCAATTTGGGCATAAGGAAAGATCTCCACCCGATAGAGCTAACGAATGGTAAGATTGAGATTCCACCGGCATGCTACTCAATGTCACCAGAAGAGAAAAAAGCTTTCTGTCAATGTCTTCGTGGATTGAAAGTGCCGACTGGATTCTCATCGAATATCCGGAAACTAGTATCAATGAAAGATTTGTCGATTTCTGGATACAACGCTCACGACTGTCATAAGATGCTTACGGTATTCCTCCCTATCGCTATAAGGGCGGTGAAACCAGTGCACACCAAGGTAGTGATAACAAAGCTGTGCTATTTTTTTAATCGAGTTTCACAGAAAGTTTTTGATCCAGAAGAATTAGGACCCCTTCAGAAATTCGCAGTCGAGACCGCTTGCCAGCTAGAGATGTTTTTTCCTCCATCGTACTGGGACATGATGGAACATCTCATTGTTCACATTGTCCCTCAAATTATTGAACTTGGTCCTCTATACCTACATCAAATGTGGGCGTACGAGCGATACATGGCCGTTCTGAAAGGGTATGTCCGTAATCGTGCTCATCCGGAGGGCTCGATGATAGAGGGTTACACAACTGAGGAGGTTGTCGAGTGTTGCCTAGATTATATGAGCGATGCCAACCCCATTGGGATACCGGTGCCTCGACATGATGGAAGGTTATCTGGGAAGGGTACTGTGGGAAGAAAATGCTTCTACGACAACGATTACAAAGCGGTATCAGATGCACACAGCAGTGTTCTTCAACAACTCGCCATCGTTGCGCCCTACATTGAGCAACACACTTCCGATATCAGAGCATGCAATCCTGGGCGATCCGACGGTTGGGTTTCGAAAGAACAGAAGAACACGTTTCCCCAGTGGCTGAAGGATCAAAAGCTACCGTGTGGAGATTCAATCGAGGAAAAAACGATAGAAAGACTTGCAGCTGGCCCAACAAGCCTTGTGACCTCATGGCAAGGGTATGATATCGGAGGATATTCTTTTTACACAAACAGCAAAGATAGGAAAAGCTCAGCGCAGAACAGTGGGGTTCGTGTCGTAGCGTTGGACGCAACAGGGCAGAACAAGTCTTACTACGGGATCATACAAGAAATATGGGAACTTGACTACGGTTTAAATATTCAGATCCCTGTTCTCAGATGCCAATGGGTGAAAGACAGCATGGTAGATAAATTTGGATTTACGTGTGCTGAACGGAGTAAAATTGGACACAAGGATGATCCATGGGTCCTTGCCGAGCGTGTTGCACAGGTTTTTTACGTGAAGGATCCTTCCGATGAAAAGATGGACATTATTGTACCGGGCAACCAACACATCATTGGTATTGACAACATTCAAGACGCACGCGATTATAATCAATACGATGCCATTGAGTTATTCACAGATCTTCCTACGCGGATGAAACACATTGAGAGTGTCCTCGACGAATCAAAGTTTGCATCCGTGCGGAAGGATGTTAATCCAAAAATTATGAAACGTTAGTTTGTTTTTCGTGTACAATATGTTTTTGCTAGCGAATGTATCAAACTTAATTATGGTATTACGACTGAATGTATATAAGTATATCGAACTTATGGTATTTCTGTGGATGATCAATATGTTAATTAATTAATATGTGATCAATTGATATATTAATATGTGATCAATTTACATTGATATATTAATATTTGAACTGATATTTTTGTAGGTTTATAATTTCACGTGGAATAATTAATAAATGGAATAGTATTTACATTAATTAATAAAATTAATATGTGCATTGATATTTTTTTAGTTTTATAATTTTACATGGAGTAATTAATAAATGGAACAATTAATATGTTAGTTAATAAAATAGTATGTACATGTACATATTACTAAAATTAATATGTGCATTGATATTTTTTATAAATATAAGGGTGGCGATTATCCCGTGCGGGCGGTTACCAGTGAACGTGTGGTTTTATATGTTAATATATTAATATGTGACGAATTTATATTGATTGAATTTTTTTACATTGATATGTTAGCATGTGCATTCATATTTGTTAAATTTTACATGGGACAATTAATAAATGGAATAATTAATATGTTAATAAATATTTTAGTATTCATATCTTTTTTAGTTTTACAGTTTTAAAATAAGGGCGTCAATTATCCCGTGCGGGCGGCTTAAGAGCCCGCACGGAAATATGTCTTTCCGTGCGGGCGGTTTAAGAGGCCCGCACGGAAAGACATATTTCCGTGCGGGCGGTTTAAGCGGCCCGCACGGAAAGATTTATTTCCGTGCGGGCGGTTTAAGCGGCCCGCACGGAAAGATATCTTTGCGTGCGGGCTCTTAAGCCGCCCGCACGGGATAATTGGAACCTATATATAGTCGCGCGGGATCCCTAAAATTTTCTAAGTCCCCGACGAGTCCAGATCTCTGCCGCCAGGCTGCCGAAATTTTCTAAGCCGCCGTGCGCCGCCGCCCATCTCTGTCTCTCTCGGCGTCCTCCCGCCCGCCGGCCTCAAGCCCCCCCACCCAGATCTGTGCCCCCCCATCGCCGCCGGCCCCCGCCGCGCCGCCCATCCCCGCGCGCCGCCCTCCTCACCGACCGACCCCGACCGCCGAGCGCCGACCGCCGCCGCTCCCCGACGCCGCCGGCCTCACCGACGCCGCCTCCCACAGCCCCGCGCTCCGCCCTCGACCCCGACGCCTCCTCCCACCGCCCCGCGCGCCGCCCTCGACCCGGTCGCCGCCGTCCTCACCGACCGCCCCCGACCGCCGAGCGTCGACCGCCGCCGCTCCCCGACCGCCGAGCGCCGACCGCCGCCGCTCCCCGACCGCCGAGCCTCGACCCACTAGCCGCCGCTCTCTCTCTCTCTCTCGCCGACACCGGCCTCGATCAACGCCGCCACTCATCAACCGACCGCCGCCGTCTGTGGTTAGTATATGTGATGTGAATTCAGTGATGAAATGTGAATGTGTGAATGTGTGAATGTGTTATGTGAAAAATTTGTGATATGTGAATGTGTTCTGTGAAAAATTTGTGATATATGAAAAATTTGTGATATGTGAAGTGATGAAAAATTAATACATATATATATTGAATATACATATGTATACATATTGAATATACATATGTATACATATACATATATATATTGAATATACATATACATATATATATTGAATATACATATACATATTGAATATACATATATATATTGAATATACATATACATATATATTAATATATGTATTAATTAAGCCATTTCATACATATATACATAATTAGATGTTTATTTATGTATATATGTATAATATACTTTAATATATATTTAGCATTTTTTAATATATGTATGATTTTAGCATTTTTTAATATACATAATATTTGTATTATACATAATATTAGCATTGTTTGTAAATATATGTATAATATATGTGATGTTTGTAAATTAGATGTTTATTTATGTATATATGTATAATATACTTTAATATATATTTAGCATTTTTTAATATATGTATGATTTTAGCATTTTTTAATATACATAATATTTGTATTATACATAATATTAGCATTGTTTGTAAATATATGTATAATATATGTGATGTTTGTAAATTAGATGTTTATTTATGTATATATGTATAATATACTTTAATATATATTTAGCATTTTTTAATATATGTATGATTTTAGCATTTTTTAATATACATAATATTTGTATTATACATAATATTAGCATTGTTTGTAAATATATGTATAATATATGTGATGTTTGTAAATTAGATGTTTATTTATGTATATATGTATAATATACTTTAATATATATTTAGCATTTTTTAATATATGTATGATTTTAGCATTTTTTAATATACATAATATTTGTATTATACATAATATTAGCATTGTTTGTAAATATATGTATAATATATGTGATGTTTGTAAATTAGATGTTTATTTATGTATATATGTATAATATACTTTAATATATATTTAGCATTTTTTAATATATGTATGATTTTAGCATTTTTTAATATACATAATATTTGTATTATACATAATATTAGCATTGTTTGTAAATATATGTATAATATATGTGATGTTTAAATTTTGCTCCAAATTTTAATACTCTAAAAATGTTAATATTATGTATAATATTTCTTCCGCCTGGTATTTTAGTTAAAATAAGTTGATAATAAAATTAATTGTGTTACGACCAACCGTAGATCAAATGTCGACCGAGAAAGCTCCCTCCGATGCACCCAACGTCGAACCAACGCAAGAGGTTTCGAGCGAAGGCACATGGCAGACACCAAGTGATCCGATGTGCCATGTCGAAGTTACGCCAGCACCACCGGTTGAAGAAGACCCTGACTACATCCCTATGGAGGAAGCAGTAAGTCGAGTTGTAGTGTTATAAACTAAGCCGTCTCACTCTCGGTCGCGTTTAACTTTTTCTGATGTACGAGCAGATGAAAACAAGACGCCACACAAAAAGAAAGGCTGCCAAGTCTGCCGTAATAGCCGAAGCCGAGACGGACACGGCAACGTCCGGTCCGGTAGAAACCGACACCGGAGAAACGTCCGGTCAAAAGAGAAGACGTGCTAAGAGAAGTAAGACACAAACCCCCAAGGAGACATACTACATCACCTCTTTGAACCAGGATGGGAAACCAGTAGAGCCCAAGGTAGCAATGACTAAATTCAGCACCACCTGCGGTGTGGTGGCCAGAACGCACGGCCCTTTGAATGTAGATTCCTGGGAGCAGGTGGATGACAACATGAAGAACTTCATGTGGAACGAGTTACAGAAGTGGCTTGTCTATCCGCCTGGTTCAGAGGCTATGGGAAAAGAATTTGCCCTAAAAACGATGGCGCATCGGTGGAGGCAGTGGAAATCGGACTTGAACACTCACTACGTGCAACAGAACAAGAGTCCATTCGCCGACTACGGTGGTATTACGCAGGCCGAATGGGACACCTTTGTCGCAAAGATGACAAGCCCGGAAGCCTTAGCGCGGAGGAAAAAGATGTCCGATCTAGCTAAAAGGAACAAATACCCGCACCGGTTGGGCTCGAGCGGCTACGATGGCCACGTAGAGAAGTGGCGAGCAACTGAAGAGAAGTTTGCCGCCCAAGGCAAGCCCCTGCTTGTAGATGCCCTAAAGGAAAGAAGCAAAAACTGGGTTTGGGCACGGAGCACAGGGCAAGTCACCGATGCGGGAGAGATCCAGTTCGAGGATCCGGATATCGAGCGTGTGACCAGTAGTCTTAAGGACATTGCGGAAAAAGAGAAAACAGGGGAATTCATTGCCAAGAGAGAACATGATCAACTAACAGCTGCATTAGGCAACCCTGAACATTCCGGACGAGTAAGGGGCCTATCGTCAAGGACGAGCTGGAAGGAAGGGTTTCCGGAGGAAGCTAAGGGTTATAAGAAACGGGACA
Source organism: Oryza officinalis (assembly GCA_008326285.1). Taxonomy (NCBI): domain Eukaryota; kingdom Viridiplantae; phylum Streptophyta; class Magnoliopsida; order Poales; family Poaceae; genus Oryza; species Oryza officinalis. Next base: position 12,697,940 of record BDMV01000009.1, read on the forward strand.
GGTACAAACAGAAATTGGAAGAGAGGATAGCAAAACAAGTTGAACAACATTTCTACTCTCTTGTTGCTCAAAATCGTCAAGCCTTCCCGCACTTGTTCCAGCAATCCGAAGAACCCACAGTACAGGTGCCAAGCAGTGTCGGGTCAGTGGACACCGCACCTTATCCAGTAGACAACATAACTGGCCCGACGCCGTGCAGCCTGCTCGTGCCGATAGGAAGGGCCGGGAAGACAAAGGAGGTGGGTACAGGGCTTGCGATACCAGGGCGCCAAATTCAGAACACGCTAATCCCTGAAGAATATGCAAGGGTCCAAGTGGCCAAGGTGCATGCAGAGCATACCAGTTTAGAGATAGATATTCCAACACCGGACGGGATACAATTGCTTGGGGATGCGGTGAATCAGTTGATACTATGGCATCGACGAGATATACTGCTGGTCGGTCCATCGCCTTCAACCCCACGCCCGCCGGCTCCAAAGATAGCTGCTGCGCCTGCACCACCTTCTCCACCAGGGCAAGATTCGCCAACTAATAGGCCTGCCTCCCCACATCCCTCCTCCCCTAATCCTTTAGGTCCAGGTTCACCACATCTATCAGCCCCTGAAGTCCAAGCAGAACAACCTCCTCTGACACCACAGTCTGCATTGGCGCTACCTGAAAGGCCTCTTATGAGAAGCGCAAGTCTTCCAAGTCCGACCAAGCTTGAACCTCGTCGGCTTATCCCGACAATGATTAGGTCAACTTATGATAAGGAAAAAATGGCCGTATACGAGGAAAGGTTAGTATTCCAGGCTTTCAGGGGGAGAGCGTCGACTGACAAGAAGCAGGATGAAACTCCACATTTGTCGGATTCACAAAAATCGGTGAAAAATCAAATGGAGGACCTGCAAAACTGGACTTCCGACGAGGTGCCAACAAAGTACGTGCACGGGAAGCCGTTCCTGCCCCCGAAGCTCATGGAAGGCCTGCCTTGGGAAATGAGGCTGATGCATGACTGGTATCTGAAGGCATCTAAAAAAGGCCTGGGCATGATTACTGTGAAGGTCCCGGATAACGCTTTCACCAGTGGCCCAAATGGGATGTTGGTAATCGATTTCAACGACCTTCACGCATTATTCAAGCTGGACAAAATGGATATAAATCTCGTTGCTGCATTTTGCCTGTAAGTCATTCGTAATTAATGTCATATATTAATTCATTTGCTAACTAACTTCTGATAAATTACCCGCTTTATTACTTAGGATGCAATTCCACGCCGCTGAAAAGGCCAACCATCCAGTAGGATACATAAACCCAACAAGGGTTTGCTGGACGGAACACACGGTGAATATTCGTGCAGATTCCGCTGAGCTCAAAGGTAAAACGACGTCCGAGAAAAAAGTCGTCGTCGAAAAAATGCACAAGAAAAAGATGGTCGGCGTAGCACTGTACTTGGGCAGAGCGATGGTTGCGCACAAAGACAAAACTGTCCTCTTCGTCCCTTACGCGCTGCGGTACGTTATGATTCTTCTGTAGTACTTATGTTTTAGTACGATATCACATACAACTAACATATCTTCTTTGCAGCGATCATTACATACTTTTTCTGATATATCCACGGGACCACCTGGCCGTAGTGCTGGATCCGGCGCACTATGGCGAGGAAACATTTACAGAGTTTCTCGTTATATTAAATTTGTAAGTCCTGTTATGCACCATTTACTAAATGTTGGCTATTGTACTCTCGAATACACATAATTGACTCAAATAATTGTTTTGTCTTTATAGAGCACACAGATATTACGTAGACCACGGTGGACCAATCAATAATCCACAAAAGAAGAAGCTTCTCGTGAAGACAAGATGGCCGGTAATTACATGTCTCTTGTTCCGACATTTCTTACATATACTTGTTTTACTCAAAATATTGAAGTATACAATTTTTTTCAACATAGTGTTTTAAGCAACCACCACAGACTAATTTATGCGGATACTACGTATGCGAGATGCTTAGACTCAACGGGAGATACACTACAAAGTTTGAAGAAGTAAGTCGAGAGAAAATATCTTTTCACACATTATAAGATCTTTTATAACTTTCCTAACTATAACAATGTGTATTCCTTCTGAAACAGATCCCGTCCGTTCCAGTTGTAGCGAACCGGTTCGACGATCGAACCATACTAAACTTGTGTGCAGATATTTGCCGCTTCATCCGCCGCGATGTCTGCAACCATTTGGGCGATTTCTACGATCCGGAGAGCCAGCTTGCGACGGAGGATACCTTCAAACGACTTAGAGAGTGGGAAAAAGAACATATGTATAGTAGCTAGCTAGTACAAATATTTCTAATTAAGGATATATTTTATGTGGTTTTTTAAACTTCTGTAAATTGCGAGACGCGATGATACGTATATTATATACATATGTGATGCATGCGTACAAATTTAATATCTTAATTCCATGAAAAAATAATTAATTACGTTCAATATTCTTAATACGAGACATGTGTATGTATACTATTACGTACTGAGAGTGAGAGAGACGGAGAGAGAGAGAGGAGAGATAAGGTAATATATTCACATAAAATAATAAACCAACATATAAAATACTATTTTATATGCACATAAAAAAATGGGCAGATCGCTTATCCCGTGCGGTCGCGTTAAGTGGACCGCACGGAATAAGCGAATGCCGTGCGGTCCACTTAACGCGACCGCACGGGAAGATCACTTATCCCGTGCGGTCTGCTTAAGCGGCCCGCACGGGATAATGGATCTTCCCGTGCGGTTGGGCCGACCGCACGCGAAAATGGTCTTTTCCCAGACCTTTTCGCGCGTGCGGGCAGGCTTTTCGCACGGAAAGGTGCCTTTCGGCCCACACGGAAAGGCTGTTTCTGTAGTAGTGATAAGTACTGATGACTTTCTGACTGATCCTTGTAATCTTTCCATAAATCATAAAAGCACTGGTCTGATATCCTTGTAATCTTGCCATAAATGCTATTCTTTGTCTACTGGAAATCATGTAACTCTACAGCTTAAGGAGGAAAACTGTAACCACAGTAACTGAAAAGTTAGACGTGAGAGATACTGAGAAAACTGAAACTCTGGATTAAAAGTAATTTAAAGCAACAGGACGACAAATTGAATTATACGAAACCATGAAGAATTCAGTGATTTGTTTTTTTGTGAAGATTCAGTTTAGTTGCCGTTGTTATTCAAAGAAGAAGAATCAATAGCTTGCCAGGAAGAAAAGAAGGAAATTCTGCTGTGGTGTCGTCTTGATCTGAGCTGTACAGTTCTGATTGGGAACAGTATTCTCGTCTTTAAACACTTTGTGCAATGTATAAAGTAGTGGTCGCATTGCTGATAATTATAGTGTATCCATCCTCCCAAAAACAACTGCAATAATGCAGTCGATTCCCATCCTTTCAAGAAAGCAAACCCATCTTTCAGTTGTTCGTGACGGAAAACTGCATAGAGAATCGGAATAACGAGTTTCACTTTACCATGAACGTGAAGTGCCGTGTGGATATAAAATAGTTACACGATTCACAGGGCAAGATTTAGAAGTTCGGAACTTCAGATGAATTTCTCTTCCATTTGTGAGCATGCATGATGGTTCAAAAGGAACATATTTTAATGTAGTTGTATCTAGGTTCCTTTGTCTTTTTTTTTTTTTGAAAAAGGACCTTTTCGGTTTGAGGCACCTATCAACAGGCCTTACGAAATTTGTCTTTAACCGTATATATTTGTTCATCATTTGATTTGATTATATTGGTATTCTGGCTCATTTCATCGCCAGTATTCCTAGGTTGCAGGGTAAACACAACTAAACACGACAATTACTTTAATTGATAAAAGGAAAATGGAACATTTTAAAGCCTCTTCGAGTGCTTGTCCTTCGATGTTTCCACTTTAAGAGTACCTCATCCAGCATCACGTAATAAAATGTGAAAACGTGAAATATTGCACACGACAAAATAGAGGGAGCATGCAGTAGCCACAAGAAACCGTACAAACTTCAGAAACCACTAGCTGTACTGCTGTGCCCCTATGCTACAACTACACGTCAACACATTAAGGGTGTGTTAGGCCACATGTGTTCCCAACTTCAATACATCGTCTTTTGTGCGCATGCATTTCAAACTGCTAAAAGACGTGTTTTTTAAAAAAGTTTGTATATGAAAGTTGTTTTACAAAATCATATTAATCCATTTTTTAAAAAAAATTAATAAATACTTAATTAATCATGTGCTAATGAATCGCTCCGTTTTTCATACGGAGAAAATGAGTTCCCAACTCATCCAAACAGCTCACCTCCCACACACGCAAAATGAAACGACGCATTTTCTTATGATTAATTAAGTATTTGATTTTTTTGAAAAATAAATTAATATGATTTTTTAAAACAACTTTTGTATAGAAACAGTTTGAAAAACATGCGCGTGAAAAAAGAAAGAAAAAAGAGAGAGACGAGTTGGAAAAGAAGGATGGAGAATACAGCCTTAGAGCTCGATGGTACACACTATACCAATTATTAGAGGCGTCACAACTCAATTATATATCTAATCATATATCTAATCTTGTCAGATGAAACAGATCACAACACTGACACCAAATCAACGGTTATTCTTCCCAAGTAATTTCATCTGAATAGCTCTTTCTTCCTCCTCCTCTATCTTCTTTCTGCGCATAGCTTCTTCCCTTTGCTTTTGAATTCTTTCCAACTCCAAAAATCGCTCTAGCTCTTTCTGCTGTTGTTCCAGGGCTTCTTTTCTTTGAGCTTCCTCTACTTTACGCCGATTCTCCTCAAGCATCCTATCCAACTCCTCCCTCTCTCTTCTTTCTTGTTCCTGCAGTCAAAAGTTTTTAACTGATTAACTCAATTTGGACAAGGTTCTCAGAAGAAGAATTTATCAAATTGTGGTGTTGATCTCAATCATACTGAAAAAACATGACACCATTGCCAATTTTCAGTTGCTAGTAGAAAAAAAATCTATTGAGAAGTACTAGCACCAAGCCAACTACAAAGGCTCATCTGCTTAGCTTTTCAATAATTGATTAGCTTTGTTAATCTTTGTATCTAATGAGCTATTCTTGTAAAAAATGATCAGCAATAAGGATTGCATGACATGCATAATGCTTACAGCTTTCTGCCTGGCTTCACGCAGAGCCGTTTCCTTCTCTTTTTGTAGCTGAGCATCAACCTCATCAAATAACTTTTTGATGCCTTCCTCAACTCGCCGTTTTATTTCATTTTTTATGTCCTCAGAGTTCAGACGGTCCTCAACATTTTTTCTTATAGATTCTTCAACTCTTCGCGCGAGCTCCTCTTCCAGTAACTTCAGTTCAGCTTCCTTTTGGCGCCTGCTGAGAGAAACACAAAGTTATGGGAACTGGTACAACCTAGCCAAACTGCTATCCATGTAAGCATGAACTAATAGAATTAATGAACTATGGAACTATATATGAACATAAAAGTACACACTACATAGTCAAGTTACTCTAGTACAATTGTGTAATAGAATTTCTGGTTGAAAATAGGTGGATTCAAGTAAAATTTGACATGCAATGTCTAAATAAGCATAAATATAATTACAACAGTACAGCCAATGTGGAAACGACAGAAATGCTCATTTTTCATGTGACAGTTGATTAGTTACCGGTTCACTAAATTCAGAAGAAAATTGGCAGGCAGAGTAGAGGTGATTAAAGCACATATAAAAACTTTAATTTCTGTGAAACACTGCAGAACACAAGCACTGCATGGCTAGTTTTGAATCATGTGAAATTTGACTTTTTTGTATGATTCCTGGAAAGAGAGACACAAAAGGTTCGTTTTTTTTCTCGAATACTCAAGAGAGATGCGCATCATTTCATTAAGCAAAGGAAGAAACAAGGGTGAGGGAGAAAACCTATGTAACAATATTATACATATGCAAGCCTTTGATCGATGGATAAAGCAGGTAAATTCTAATCGGTGAAAGTTCCCCAAACATAAATAGTGTTAATAGATGACAATAAAAACTATCTTAACATCTTACGGAAACATAGTAGACCAGACCAGCTTTTAAAGGAACCACATACTCCACTTTCAGAACACACAAGTATTATTCCTAGCCTTTATACCTTTTCTCTTCATGTATAGTATATGAGAAATAAGCATTGACTTTGTTTCTTGAAATTCATTTAAGCATATCAAAGAGTTTTCCTGAGTGTATGAATGTATGAATGTGCGACGTTCATATACTAACTTAGCATGTACACTTCCACTCAGAGAAAAAAAAGACCTTAAAATGTACAGCTGTCTGCGGTTACACTTGACTTCAAGTTGCTTTGAATCTTTCTTTACTATTAGACTAGCAAAATTCAACCACTCATCGATCGAATTTGACAGAAGATATTGGAAGATGAGCCTACTTCCCATTAATGTCACTAACATTTATCTTGCTTTATATTACGATCAATTAGCATGGTAGTGCATGGAAATCAATTAACACTTCTAAGCAATAGAGTTTTCAGTAAGTGCAATGAACATGCATCACTTATTTGGCTTTTAAAATCCATGAAAATAGTCCAGCTAAAGTTTTGCTCATTCACCTCTTTGTTCCATTTTCTCTGTCAAATTTCTACATTTCCAAAATGCATGACAAGCAAGCTCCCTATAGCGTTTCCTTGCCAGAGGTCAGTCACGCACCCATGCCTGACAGCCTGACCCAGCGAACAACCATGCATTGTCAAACAGACTGTTTATATTTATGCTTCCTAGTTTTATGTCTTACAGTAGCTATTAGTATTTGATACTAGATGTATCAATTTATATTGGTTACAACTTCTATTATGCTACATCAAGAACAGACTTGATAGTATAAATGTTTATACTTCAATTTAACTCAAGAATTAGTGTCCCTAGGGTCCAGCCCATTGGTTTTCGGTGGCCTCGTGCACAAAAATAGATGATGCACATACAGATAGGCTAGACTCTGGTGGCAAGGCCACACCAGGCATGGCACGCGTGCATACCGTGCGGCAGTTAATGCCTGTGCCTATATATGTTGGATTTTAATGCCTCATCTATCATTTGCTAGTTCAGCTTGCTACTTTTTTCTAATTTTAATTCCACATGATTGTGAAGTACTATTTTGGACTCATCCAGCTATTGTGCATATTCATCAATTTCTCTAGTCACTCTACATATCGCCGAGTTACTTCCACCTATTTATGTTGGATTATTCTCATGTTCATATTATGCTCATGTATAATTTTGGATCAAAACAATAGTTTCCTTACTTTAATTGCTAACCTTGTATTATTTATTTCCTATTAAGCTCCCCTCCCCCTTCATTAGTCCTGCATTTGCTACCGTCACTCTCATAGAATAGTGCAAGGAGACTAATGAGGTCCAACTGTAGGTCAACTTTTGGTGAAGGCATTTAGCTGCTCATCAGTCATCACGTATACTAGTTCAGTTTTGGTGTATGGCACTAGCACGCATTACAAAGATGTAAGGTTTTATCCGTTTAGCATTTAATTATTATAATATGAATAAAATACTTTGAAATCTATTTTACGACGCCTCAATCCGCATGCACTACAAAGATGTAAGGTTTCATCCATTCAGCGTTTAATCTCTGGACAATATGTGCTTCATCAAAAGTTAAATACACAATTACAAGGGAAACAATGGAAATCTGTTTGTGCGGAATGTCTGATCATTGGCCACTGTGCATCAGAGGCAATGGAAGCAATGAAGACAGAATATATATAGCATATGTAATATTGGTTGTAGGACTGCTAGCTTTGGGCCAGTTGAGAATGTAATGCTTCTGTTGCTTAATTTAGGGATTGAATGGTTTAATCTGGTCAGCTGGCCAATTCAGTGTTCATGCAGACATAACATGAACAGGTTCACTTGATTCTGGTGCTTTGCTCCTCGCATACGTATGCTCACCCAATTATGTGGCTATATCAACTGACTTCTACTACATTGGGCCAGATAGATGAGTATTTGCTACTTACATTTTTTTTTCTATAACTACTGACAGTAACAGTGGCACTCAAACATATTAAAAAGACAAATTTGCTACTGTGCATTGTGACTTTGTGGTTTTAGCTGTAGGACACCGTAAAAGTGGATTTTTGGGAGAAGACACTCTCAAATTGTGGTTGTTTGCTACTAGACACCGCCCACACTATTTTATTTTTTATTTTTGGTTTAGGGAGGAGAGAAAGAACACGTGAAAGGTCTAAAATGCCCCTAACGTATTCCGATTAGACCAAGTGGCCTGTCAGGCAGGTAGATCAGCCGTGCTGCCCCGAAATGGCATCAATGTAACCTAATGTTAATTAGTCCTGCTACAGCTTAATCAACTCACACATATCAATCAAAGAAATATCTAGACCACGAATCAATTATTAAGTTAATTGCTGCTATTGCTGAATAATTAACTTGATGTATTTATGTCAGCCGCATGCGTATGTGCCAATACGTACCTTGATCCCATCATATATGCGTGTACTGATTAATTGGTCGGCAGGCCATTTGGCCTATTGAATACTCAGGGCATTTCAGACCTTTTCTGCATTCTCTCTCTTCTCCCTAGTTAGACCGAAAATAATAAAATAGTGGGGACGGTGTCCGGTAGCAAAGAGCCGCATTTTGAGTCTTCCCCCAAAGATCCCACTTTTGCGTTCTCCTATAGCTAAAACCACAGAGTCACGATGTCCAGCAGTAAATTTTGCCTATTAAAAATTAACATGAAACAGCATAATTCCAATGCAATCCCCATATGAATTGCAAAAAATAAGTATTTTCTCAAACCATGGATATACAGAAGTACTAGTGTTCCATTGAGTGGCAGGCTGGCCCCAGGCACCTAAGCTGCCAAGGATGGCTAGGACAGTTCATGATTTTCTCTGACAGGTTTTAAAAGATATAACAAAGTATTGGTCTATATTGTGTGTTTCCAACTGATATGTCCGACAGCTCAAGTGATACATTATTGAATTGTGATATCTGATGGCGCTTTGATAAGTTGGATATTTTGCAAGTTCTTGATCTCTTTTGGTTGGTGAACAAAAAAAATCAAATCAACTGCAGAAGTACAGTCTAGTTATGAAGGGAAATTGAGATGGATGATATTGCTTGAGAAACAATACAAACTATATAATGAGAGCTGCAGTCGCATAGGAATCAAGAAAACATAAAATTACCTTTTCTTTTCTCCTTCTTTTTGCTTCTCAATTAAATTGTTCTGCTCTGATACATGACTTGGGCTGCAGGAGTTATTTACAATGGAACTTGTATTGCTTCGACTTCTCCGTCTTCGTTGTTGTCTTGGTGATGGAGAGCTTCTACGCCTCCTAGGAGTTGGGGACTGACTTCTCTCCCATCTTGGAGAACGAGACCGACTTTTTCTCCTAACAGAAGGGAATCGAATTGGACAGAAAATAGACGAACACACAAAATAAGATGATGGAAGTTTATAATATTGACAAGATAACTACAGTAGAAGAATTAACATGATAGCAAGCATGCAGCAATAGAAAAATATCAAAGCAAACAGATTAGTATGGAGAGTCACTATGCCAAGATGGACACTAAAAATGCAAAGAAACATTCATATTTGTATAGCATGCCCATGTAAACAGCTAAGGGAGCTAAGAGAGCATGGTTGTCAAGTTGTAAAGTCGAGTCGAGGTCCCCCTGGACCGACTTGTCGACTTGGTTGACTAGTCGACAACTAGTCCACGACTAGTCCATGACTTGGTTGTGTGAAAGCAGGGGATGCACTATATGTCTATATAGTCTTTACTAATACTGTGCTAAGCACTATATATAGTATAAACTATGAACTATAGAGTAGCTAGCAAGACAATAAGTCAACAAGGAATAAAACTGAAGTACTAAACACAATAAGCCAATTAGCATGGTGAACTGGTGATTTGCTACGACTAACCACGACTAATCTACGACCGATTTTAAGACTAATCTACGACTAACCACGACTAACAGCGCGAGTTACAATTTGGTCGAGCCGTGGCCTTCTAGTCATGTGGCTTGACTGACTTTACGACTAGTCTATGCCTAGTCGTGACTAGTCGCACGACTTGATAACACTATGACTAAAGAATGCAAAGAACACATAATTTACATGTAACAAAGAAGATACAAAAATGAGACATTAGATTTATAAAAAATGCCAATTCATGGAATATGATAAATTAACAGCAGTAACATATGAGTAAATCCACAATTCCACATTGAATGTTTGCCAAACAATATGGCCTATAATCGCGAACAACCAACAAACGTGAATATAAAAAAGATCAGGATTAGCTTATCATATATGAAATGCTTTGACAAAGAAGAAAGAAATTCAACAGTTCAAAAAATGATGTTCAAAGTACAGTTCCAACCATCTCTGTAGACACAAGTCTTTGATACCCCTACCACTGGTACTAACAAGTAACAAAAATAGCTCAACTATCGAGGTAAAAAAGGATTGCTGCTTTCAGTCAAGTTGTGCTTTAGCCCTAATTGTAACAGATGTCAGCATATGCTCAGCTAACTGAAGTTACAAGATTGAACTACACATTATATGGAAATTTTATTCTTACCTTCTGAAAAGAAAGCATGTCTCTTCAGCACCAAAAATAAAATCAAAAGATGAATCACAAAAACAAATATTGGGTTCACGAAAAAAAAAAACCAAAAACAATTTGTATCTAAGTTAGATTGGCTTGGTTGAAACTGACACTTGTGGATCTGGAAATAGAGTTGAGCACACACTTGCAGTGCACGACATGTTCGTCTACCATTTCTAGGATAACATTCTGCAACAGGATAACCATTTAAGTCCTTTGCAAACAGCTGTTGATAGTAAATCCTGTATAATAGGAAAACAGCGAGAGCTAGTGGCCCTGTTCTTTTCTGATTCTCGACTTTGGATTTTCTTTGGCATGCTACCCAAGCCCCTAAACGATGTGTTTCGTGCAAAAATTTTCTATATAAAATTTTTTTGGAATACTTTTCTAGAGAAACTTTGCAGTAGTTCAATTCATTCGTTCATATCCTCAAATAGCCATCACAAAACCAGATTATCCATCAATTTCAGCTATCTCAAACAAGGCCATAATCTTCTATATTCACATAACATATTTTCTTTGTCGATTGCTATTTGCAAAGACAATAAAAAAAGGATCTGCTAGTTATGATAACAACAACAACAACAAGAAAGATCCGCTAGTCATTACAATACATAGACTGAAAAAAGAGTTTCTTCCACAAGCCTCATACTCGAGACTCTGCGTGGGGAATCCTAATTTCCGACATGTTTTCTCGTCTCGTACTCTGTCCAGATAAGCAAATCTGTTATTTCGAGTGGATTTATTATATTTAAAAATGATTAATTTATTTATTCTATCCACAATTCCAAAAAAAAAAATAGCACTACAAATATGGTAGGCATCTCATGACGAATTCCAAATTTCCAATCCCAAAATCTAACCCCAGCGGGTACGTACCAGAGACCAAATAGAGGCATGCGAAGATTGGGGAGGATGGAGAGACAGTGAGCGGGGTAATCGGGGACGCGTACCGTGAGGAGGTGTAGGGGGAGCGGCTCCGATCTCGTCGACTCCGCCGGTTCCCATACCGCGGGGAAGGGGAGCGACGCCGGCGGTGTGACGGCGGCGACCGAGACACCGCGCGCGGCATCCCGCTCCGCGTGGCTGCCGGCGCGAACAAGCACAACGGCGCCGGCGCCGCCGGTCTGACTTGGTCACCGTGCTAGACTGCTAGTGCTGGGACTGGGAGGAGCGGAGAGCGGGTGGGCCGGTGAAGCAATACGGCAGCGCCGCGGCGGCCTGGGCCGACTGATGGGGTGTTTGGTGGGCAGGACACGCTTTGCCATAGTTTGTCACGCCTAACGTTATTAGGCAAGTTTAATTATTAGGCAAGTTTAATCATATAGATAGATGTTTGGTTGTAGTCACAGTTGTGACAATATTTTTTCTAATGAATCCTACATATTAACTTAAACAAACGTGACAAAATTTATTGGTAAATCATGGCAAAGTATGATTAGAAACCAAACACACCATAAATCTAATCCAAACCCACTCCAACCCAATACCTTTTTCCACTTTGATTCTCTCAAATATAGGTTTTAATTCGCATCCCTTAACCACAAAACCGAATATAACGACTTTCCTAACTATTAAAACTAGTAAAAAAAACTAGAAGACATATTGAGGGTGGTATTCGCTGACATAGCATCCATGTTGTAAGAAATCACTAAATAAACATAAAAAGTAGACATGTGCCCACGTGTCAGCGCCCTTTCTCCATCTCCCCTTTGGCATCAGCAGGGCCGGGGCATGTTGCTACTGGAGGGGCGCAGTCGGGATTGGCATCTGTGACCGCGTAGGTTGTGCCTAGTGCTGCCTGGCAGGTGTTTGATTGGTAGAGGGGTCAGGAGCTGCACTGATATGGAGATTATAGGTATATAGGTACCACATACCCATTCGGCCTACCTATCTGACTACAGATAAGAGGTGAGCCAGATCCGTATATTATGTAATGGAGTAGAACTCACTCGCTATGTTGCCTTATGTTCTAAGGCAGGGTATAGAGCCCCAATCGGATATTACCATGTAATAGATTATGAAACTAATATCGTGTCCAGTGGGTTTTTCTCCTTGTAACCCTACTTCCCAACCTATATAAGATAGGCAGGGAACCCTTGAAGAGAAGAATCACAACTCGATCGTCAGATCAATAGAACACCCAGTGGATTCAATCCACGAACAGGAGTACGCTATTACCTCTCGTCGAGAAGGCCTGAACCTGTCTAAACTTTTTTGTCCCATTTACTCATTCACTTTTAGATCTCATGTGCTACCTTTTTTTATTGCTGATCTAGAACATCGACAACTAATATGGGAATCTAGACAATGGTCGTCACAGGAGGTTTTCGTGTGATGGAGGCAACAAAGGATCTTGTCGTCATGGAGCACTTCGCCTGGTTGTTGCCTTGCGATCAATCTCCACTAGCTCAATGACGGTAGAACTAGGGGAGACGCTTGGTCTCGAGGATAGCACCATCGATGTCGATGTCGAAGATGGATGCTAGGAACGCGATGGTGCTCGTAATCACATCCTCCCACACGTGCACACCGGCGGTGTCATGGCCATCATCTGACCCTATGCCTATGACCGGAATTGTAATCCCCTCCCTATTATTCCTAAAAATTTGACAACAAAAGAGTGTTGATTCTGCCAAGTCAAGCTAAGTCCACAAAAGGGAAGAGTGTTATTATTGGGGATCCTCGACCCGAAGTGATTAGGTTCAATAATGACAAGGCCGAAGATCATAGAGTTACGAAAGATGAGTCATCTAGTTCTAACAAGACTAAAAAGCCAAAACTTACTTTCAAGATGCTTATGGTAAATACAAGAAGGGATTGGCTAGTCAACAATTTGATAATTAGCCTAGTGATTCGAAAAGACCAAGATCGCCTCCTAAGAAGAGATTTGGTCAAGTGTCAAAGCAATCGGAGTCAACAACAATACCACCTCCATACAAATCTTCGGTTGTAACGCTATGGTATCCATATCCAATGGCACCGTTCAGTTATCCTTTTATGTATTACATGTCGTGGATGCCTCAAAGCTCTATGCCATTTCATCAAGGATGGAAGGAGTCACTGAAAGTTCAAGTGTCACTAATTTGGTTTTGGTGATTAATGACAAATCCAATTATACGAGACTAATATTTTTATAAGCATTTTCTTTGTCCTAGTGAATTTTGATCCCTTATGGTTGAACCTTATTGGTGAATTTTGTTTGATTTTATGGAACTCATTTGGACACTGATTGAATGCTTTTTCAAAGCCCATCTTGAGTTGTGAAAAATTATGAAATTTCAGTTTGCTGAAGCCTTGTGATTTTTATTTCTTCCATATAATTGAGATATGAGCAAGACTCCCAAAATAAAACTTGTGCATAATTACATAAACTATCTCCAAGATTTATTGCATATTTTTTGAAGCTCTTTTCCACAAGTTTTATGTTGCTACAAGAGCTTGCTTGGTTATATCTTTTTGGTTAAACTTCAGATTTTAAAAGTGGGTTTCATTTGTTGAAGATCTCAGTCGGTGGCTTAATAAAAATTGTTTCAAGCAGTGAGCTCTGTGTTACGTGATTTTTAAATCAATTTTGAGCTCTTTTGGATTTGTTCCTTGCATGAACTCCTCTTGCTCTCAAACACCCATTATTTGAGCCAACCTAAACTTATATGGAATTTTCATTGACAACCTACATATTCCATTTCCTTTGCTTTTGAAATTCAAATTGATTATTGTTGCCATTTCCAACTACCATTCCTTGATTCCAAAAGTGGTGTCCATATAAAATTGTAGTATCCTTTGATCATTTTGAACTCGGTAATTGCCAATTTTTGTCTTTTCATTGCTGAGATTACACACTTGACCAAGAATCTCTCAAGTATCTTTGACCAAAATCCACTCATTGAGAAAATACTTGATGAGTACATTTCGAAAGAAAGTTCAAGTTCTCTCAATCACTCCCTCCTAGAAATGAAATCCATTCTAATTCTTCTTGTCTAAGTGACAAGATTCCAAGAGTAAGGGGGAGCATTTCTTAAATGGACCTTTTCTAAAATTGTTGCTTTAAGCTTTCATCTAAAAATTTTATTTGGTCTTGTGAACGTTTGTTCTTTGCAAATTTTCCTTTTTGTGATTAATGCCAAAAGGGGGAGAATATTTGAGGATCCTACATTTGATATGATTGTCGATATACAAGGGGAAAATATTTTAAGATCCCACATTCATTTGGTGTATATCTTACAAAGAAGCATATCATCATCTATCATAGCATCCAACATACACCATATGCAAAAGCATGTCATATATGGATATAAATCAATTGTCAAATATTCATATCATGATGATTTATATCATCGATCTCACCCTTCATATCCAAATGTGGTCATTATTAATGAATTTGTCATCAATCACCAAAAAGGGGGAGATTGAAAGTTCAAGTGTCACTAATTTGGTTTTAGTGATTAATGACAAATCTAATTATACGAGACTAATATTTTTATAAGCATTTTCTTTGTCCTAGTCTCATGTGGATATGGATGTGAAAATTGTGAGAGGTGATTCCCGGACTTCATATGAGTTGAGATAAAAACGTTTATTGATGATAGACCTAAATTACAAGGATGAAATGCATGAAGATCAAGCTATATGTATCACTCTTTCTCTCCATACACATATTAATATATTCATATATAATATTTTCATGTGATTACATATGCATGTGAGACTAATGTTTTGTTTGAGTCATATCTTGTTTAGTCTCTTTACATTGAGAACATAAAGATGATGAAGATATGTCTTTATTTTATTGTCTATATTTGATAAATGCCTTCTATTCTTGTATAGGATAAGCTCCCAATGTTTCATATCTTTTTATTCATACTCTTGCTTCACACAAACATTTTGTATGCATACATTTAGGGGGAGCAAATCCTATACTTAGTTATGCATGTATTTTATCCAAGTTATTCACTTTCATTTAATTAGGATCTTTACATTCGAGCATATATTTGAGTATATGACACTTGTGGTGTTGATTAATACTCATCATTTATTCATATCCTTTCATACATGCAATCGGTTGGTCAACAGGTAAAGATTGACAACCGGATCATTGGGACTAATAATTTCATTGAGTTGAATGAGAAAAAATAGGTCCCAAGGATTGAAAATGTGTTGATTCTCAAGTGATATGATTACACCTAAAGATATCAAGGATGACAAATCGAAGATATTGAATATGTGGGATACAAAGTGGCTACTATGGCAAGACGGTGAAAGGCAAGCGATGCTCGGTTGCGATGGACCATGCGGTGGTGAAGGGCAAGCATAAAGCTTGGCGCCGAAGAACCAAATCCGGTGGTGATGCACCGTGCGAGGTCATTTGAAGCTACAAGTAACCGCATCAATCATTTGAAGAATATATGGTGAAACGGTTTTGGCATTGGCGTCCCTTAAGACAAAGAAATGAAGATGGAAAGAAGGCATTCTTATTAGTATAATTCTTTTCCTATTTACTTTTGAGTATATGAATGTCGTACTATCAAGAGGGATGCAACGTCGATATGTTTGTGTATGTCTCGGTGCTCAAAGTGACCTATCCTAGTGCTACCTTGAGAGAAACATTAGTTTTAACCTATCCTTTGAGTGGTTTTAGACCTTACTTTTGGTTCAGTTGGGTAGTTCTCTGAGTGAGCTTTCCATAGAGTCCAAGTTCATCAAAAAGGACTTCCGAGCAAAAAGTTATGGCCGTTTTTCCTGGTGTTTTTGGAAATTCCGAAAAAAATCTCGAAAATTCCGAAAATATTTCGGAAAGTCCGAAAAATTTTCAAAAATTCCGAAAATGTCTGCGAAACTGAGATCGTCTTCTGTTGATTTTCGGACTTGTACGAAAATGCTTTTCGGAAATTCCGAAAAATGGAATCTTGGCCTCCAACTGTTAGTTTTGAAAGGCTCGGGTATATAAACTCCTCCACCCCCTCCTTTGAGTGGGTGCTGTTCTTGGGCATTATTAGACATATCCAAAGCCAAATAGCCTTCTCCATTTTCCTGCCTTTGTGGTGTCTCTTTGTGAGAGGGATTTGAGAAGGGAGAGTGTTGGATTGAGTGATTAAGAGGTTGAGAGCTAGTGAGCTTCACTCCATACTTTGAGCACTAGAGTTCCTAGCAAGCAAATCTTCGATTGTGTTTGTTACTCTTGGGAACTAAGGTCTCCTAGATGGCTAGGCGTTGCCAGTGAGCACCTAAGGTTGTGGTGTGCCTCGGAAAGTTTGTGAAGGCTTCGATTTCGCCTCCGCAAGGGAAGAAATCAAGAGTGAAATCGAGGAGTGCACTTGTGCAACCTCGTGATGAACGGGTTGAAATAGACCCGGCCTTTGTGGCCTCTCAACGGAGACGTAGGATCCGTGGATCCGAACTTCGGGAAACAAATCATGTGTCTCCTCTCGTGGTTCGCTCTTTCTTGCCTTCTTTCATATTGTGCTTGATCTTATTTTAACCCGATCTACTTGTATGCTTAAGTGATATAGTTGGTGACCTAATATCTTGCTTAGATACCTTATTTGTCACCTATTGATTCATTTACATTTTATTTGTTCGAGCTACAATTTCATAGCTAGTGTTTTATTCCCTTATCCGCCGAACTTTTCGGTTGAGACCGGAACTTCCAATCCCATATCGGAAGTTCTGGTTTGAACCAAAAGTTCTCATCTTTCTAATATGCTATGAAGTTGTGATAATATTTTAGGAACGTCTATTCACTTCCCTCTAGGCGACATCAAGGTCCTTTCAATTGGTATCAGAGCAAGGTCTCTCATTTTGGGCTTCGTCGCCTTGAGAGAAGATGTCGACAAGAGGTGAAATGTTCCTAGAACTTCTCTTGCTAGATGGTTCAAATTACATATCTTGGAGTACTCGCGTGCTTAATTTGTTTAGGGCCATGGGTTCTCATATAGAGCGAGTTGTTGATGTGAGTATTTCTCCTCCTAATGATAAAGAACTATCATTTGAAGAGGAAGAGAAATGCACACATGTCAATGCTCAAGCTACTAATGTTTTGTTTAGTGCTTTGAGTGAAGATGTGTTCAAAACCATCATGCCACTTGAAGATGCTCATCTCATTTGGACAACACTAGAGGAAAGATATGACAAGTCCAAATGTGATGGAGAGAATGCTCTTGTGGAAGCATCATTTGGGGATTGCTCTACTTCATCGCCTCATCATGACGAGTCCCAAATGATTATCTGCTCCGACCAAGAAGGTGTCACGTCATCATCCATCTCACCAACATATAACTATGACCAAGGTAATAAATTGGTGAGTAAGGTTGATGATCTTTCAACTCTTCCATTGGACTCCAACAACATTGATAATGAAATTGCTATAATTAATTGTGTTGTTGACTCGTGCATATCATCTAGCACTAAGTGTGTGTGTGAGGATGATATGGATGGATACTCTACTTTCTATAGTACTTGTGAAACTAACCTTTTGAAGGAAGAAGTAAATGAGTGCAAATGGCCAAGCGAAGAATTCACCTCACCAAGATGCTCATCTTCCATTGCCAAAAATCATGCTTGCTTTATGGGTGAAGATGATGACTCCGAGTTTCATCACTTGAGCAAGAAGGACATAACAATGGTGATCAAGCTCATGGAGGCCATTGGGGAGCAACAAGCATGCCTCATCAAGAAGAATGAAGAAGTCAAGGATCTAATTGAAGAACACAGGAAACTCAAGGATTCTCATTCTTCATTGATTATGAGGTATGATAAATTGAAAAATGAATTTGCTTGTGCCACTAATTCTATTGCTTGTGTAGCATCGTTGGAGAAGGAAAATCAAGAGCTTAAAGCTCAACTTGAGAAGATCGCTAGCAAGTATGTGGATTTACAAGAAAAACATGATGAACTTTTGTGTTCTCATGAGAATGTTGTAGATTCTCATGCCATGCTAGAGGTAGCTCATGAGGTGATAGTTGCAACGGTAAAATATGAGCCTCATGTTCAAGTTGACCTTATTTGTGTTAATCTATTTTGCTCTCAAGCAAAAGATTCCCTGAGCATAAAATGTGACTTGGATTATGTAGGTGGCAATTATAACAAGAAGAACAAGCCCAACAATACAAATATCAAGAAGGACTTGACTATGTTCAAGGGCAATGCTCAACCTTCTCAAGATAACTATGGGAACATGGTGAAGAAGCTTGAGAAGGGATCAACCGTAGCTTGCACCAAGTTCTATCAAGAAAACAACAAGTCCAACAACAAGAATAAGCGGCGACTTTAAAGTAGGATCAAAACTCCCATTACTTGCTTCATTTGCAAGAAAATGGGACACTATGCTTTGATGTGTTCCAACAAAATAGATGACCAAGCCACACTTCCAAAGAGGAGAACAAGAAGAAGCAATAGGAAGTGTTATGGATGCAATGAGAAGGGTCATGAAGTTGCAACTTGCCCTCACATGAAGGATGGCTTTGTGTCATCAAGGAAGAAGCTTAATGACAAGGTAGCAACTAAGATGCAAGATGTGATGAAGAAGGCACCATGTAAAGATAAAAGTCGACTTTGCTACAATCACCAGTCAAAGGGACATATTGGTAAAAATTGTCCCAATGGTAACATTCTTAACCCAAACCTTTCATTTGATAATAACTTGCTTAGTAAGGCCAAAAGTGTCACTAGTGTTACTAGAGTGATTAGTTCACCACATGCTAGCACAAATGTCATTTGATTGCCGAAGTCTCTTGTGACTAACCTCTATGGACTCAATTTTGTTGGGAACCAAAATATGCTAAAATGAGACTATAGGTACATGGAGAGGCATTGGAGGTATGACTTATGCAAGAAAAGGTGGATCTCACCAAGTTTATAATTTGGAGCCAACCATTGCAAAATTTACATCAAGAACCAATGTCATCTCGGTAACATATCTACATTGAATTTTCTTTTATATAACCTTGTGTAGGTTGCAATGCATTCTCATCGTATTTATAAATTTGTATTCCTTCTATATGTGAAAGTCATCATTTATACATTCTTGAGCAAGATAAGATGTGGCATATGAGTGTTTAGTACTCTATCATATTGATGCATATCACATCCTCTATATGTGCTCAAGTTGGCTAATTGCTAGTTGGTAATTTCAAAATAAACTTTTTAGCCAAAAGTGAAAATTTTGAAAACTATAGCTTTTCTATGAAAATATAATTGAAAATGATCTCAACGTGTGTTTCGAATATCTCTCAATACTTTTATATTTCAAAGAAGAGCTAATTTTCAAAGAAAATGAATTTCAACCAAAAATGTAGTTCTAAGTATCTTGTTTTAGTTTTTAAATTCAAACTTTTGTATAATTAATTCTAAAAGGAATTTGGAAATGGTTTCAAAATAAAAATGATAGGGTTGGTTATTTCAAACATCTTTGGTATTCAAAGTTTCTCTAAAAGACCAACCAATCAAAAGAAATTTAGATTCCAATCTTATCCAAAATATTATCTAGACCATAAATGGTCATCGACTAGCACTTAGATGAGTTCTCATCGTGGGGGTTGCATAAATGCATCATACTAGCTCAAATGAGTACATATCATTCATTCATAGTCATTTTGCTCTAATATCATCTCATTTGTTTGTGTTTGCATTTTTGGAGAAAAATGTTTAAAATAGAAGCTTATGTAGCTTTTGGTTCAAACTTGATCTTTTCTTCTTAACCTTGACTTCTTCGATTGTGTTTGTTACTCTTGGGGACTAAGGTCTCCTAGACGGCTAGGCGTTGCCAGTGAGCACCCAAGGTTGTGGTGTGCCTCGGAAAGTTTGTGAAGGTTTTGATTTCGCCTCCACAAGAGAAGAAATTAAGAGTGAAATCGAGCAGTGCACTTGTGCAACCTTGTGAGGAAAGGATTGAAATAGACCCGGCCTTTGTGGCCCCTCAACGGAGACATCGGATCTGTGGATCTAAACTTCGGGAAACAAATCACGTGTCTCTTCTCATGGTTCGCTCTTTCTTGCCTTCTCTCATATTGTGCTTGAGCTTGTTTTAACCCGATTTACTTGTATGCTTAAGTGATATAGTTGGTGACCTAATATCTTGCTTAGATACCTTATTTGTCACCTTTTGATTCATTTACATTTTGTTTGTTGAGCTACAATTTCATAGCTAGTGTTTTATTCCGTTATCCGCCGAACTTTTCGGTTGAGACCAGAACTTCCAATCCCATATCAGAAGTTCTGATTTGAACCAAAAGTTCTCATCTTTCTAATATGCTATGAAGTTGTGATAATTTTTTAGGAGCGCCTATGCACCTCGCTCTAGGCAACATCAAGGTCCTTTTAGTCACCAAGGTCAATACCAAATAATTCATCTAATTCTGGACAAGATCGTTTCCTACAAAAGAATCGATCCGGTGGATCAAAGGTGAAAAAGGTGAAGAAAGTATGGGTAAGGAAAGATACTAAAGCTCCGAAGGTCGTCTCTATTAAGGAGGAGTCCCAAAATGTTCAAATACCTACTTGAGATGTGGCGAAGATCACACAAACAAGGAAAACCAAAAACGAAGCTACGACAGTCAACTACGCTAGTCTGACCGAGCATTGAGGTCGGTCTGACCGACAACCTCTAGCTGGTTTGACCGGGCCCCGAGGGCGGTCTGACCAGGAGCGTCTAGAAGCGAGGAAAGACAAGTGCCGTCACGTCGGTCCAACCGGTCCAAGGGGCCAGTCTAACCGATGGTTTGCAGCCATTCTGACCAGGCTCCATGGCCGGTGCACTCGCGGGGCATTAGCCTTAATTGAGACATATGAGAGTAGCACAGGAGCTTCTATTTCGAACAAAGTTATCAAAAATCATCATTTGGCTCCTAGAACACAACCACAACTAAAGTGGGTACCTTTTGGCTTATCTCGCTCTTGAAAGAGGAGGCTACAACGTCTTTGAGCCATAGGTCAAAAGGGAAAAGATACCGAATATGTGGAGAACAAAACATGTAACTATTTAGAGCCTCGAATAGCACCTAAGCAAGTATGGAGACTCAAAGAGGTAAAAGTTAAGAGACCGGTGATTTTCCAAAGTACTGATAAATCCAATTTGATTAGAGAAGAATCATCGGTCATTAAAGATAAGTATCCTCCACATGATGCTACGGATCTTACTATGGTTTTTGTCTTGCCTTTAAAATCGAGCACTAGGAAAAGCCGATTTTTGCTCGAGGGGCAAGACATTAATATGTTTCTAAGAATTTTGAGAGAGATGAACAGCGATGGGTACAACATCACATCTTTTAGCCATCATTTGTTGAATGCTAAGGCAAGGTCTGTGTTTATTGTGTTCATCATTATATTATGCCTATGCCATGTTGGAACATTGATTGTTATCTAGCACATGTGTTTTTTGCTTATCAAGTTGACATTACACATGCATGTTGCAAAGGCCAATTCTGAGTGGTAGAATTGACAAGTTGGCATATAATTTATTTGAAGTATGATTTGGCTCATGAGTCTTTGATAGCCAAATCATATATGTTTTTATGGATCACCATATAAGATATCGATTTCATAATCATTGCACCCTGAATGTTTTGCTTCTTAGTAATTCGGTTTATGTGAATGGCCAATATGCTAGTTTTGCTTTATTATTATTTAGAGATGTTGTTTTGTAACATTGACGTTATTAGAATAATTTTTCATCTATACTTGAGCCGATTACTTACATTTGTTGTTTGTTAGAATCCATGTATGTGAAACATATGAATTTGGTGATTCATTATTGGTCGTTCAATAAGGGGCTAAGAGTTTTGTATGCTTTAATAATTATTTTAAATAGCCACTTAAGAAATCATGTTGACCAATAATTTGACACACCAAGGATCTGGCTGTAAAGATAGGAGAGGTCAATTTTATATACTAAAAGCTGATGCTTGATTAGAAAGTGTGCAAGGTAACTCTAGTCCAGGCCGGTTTAATCAATATTCCATGGCCGGTCTAACCGAAACATATGGCCGGTCCGACCAATATTTTAATGCCGGTCTAACAGATGCCTCGCTACCGGTCTGATTGTTGTCACAAAGCTGATCTGATCAAGCACATGAACGGTCTGACCATGAGTCTTATGTTGGCCTGACCAGGGATTGCAGCCCACAGTACGTAATGTGAGCCCCCGGTTTTGTATACCGGGAACCCCATGTGTATTACAATACCATTCCCTGGATCAGTAGATGGTACACACATGGCACAGTTGTATATCTCAAGCTGACATCGTCTTACAGGTCTTACAATATATTAATAATACAAGGGTAGCCCAAATGGAACCCGAATAGACCAAGCATGGTCGACAGCAACACAAAATACCAAAACAACTAAATGAAGTAGCGGAAGCGAAGCAGCGGCGGTCCATCTTATCCCACACGCATCGACTGGTGAACCTAGGTCCCTATTCCACCGTCCTCGGTAACTCCTTGCCAGCATAGCACATGTACAGGTCGACACCAACACCTTTCTAAAAGATGTAAATAAGCAAGAGTGAGTACCAACCGTACTCAGCAAGCCACCACTACAGAATGCATATAATGTTCATAGGGGTTCAAGGATGGCTTGGTTTATTTGCATAAAGCTAGTTTTCACAAATTATTTCACAAACCTATGCCATAACAGTTTTAACTGAAAACCACGTTAAGTTGAAGTTGTCATTAACCTGCGAGGGTTCATCCACCTTCCCCAAGCCTCGCTTGGTCCGGTTTACCCTCGCATCCAATTTCCACAGTTTTAACCACTACGACCTTTTTGCACATCAGGCAAGGTCACGCCTTCCATACCCATCATATTTTAGCAATATTACAAATTGACGAGGCTAGTCAAGAGTAATGCAAGTCCCGGCGCTCATTAACCGCGAGCACGGCTATTCGAATAGTTTATTTACTCACACTGCAGTGGATGTACGCTTTTAATCCCACACTCCGTGACGCACCCAACACATGAGACTTGTCACGGCCCGGTTTTTCAGTTACCCTCGCATGGCGGCACCCGCTCCAAGGACTATGAATCCCCATTGCACCCCCGGCGCCACATTCCTACCTCGAGCCGGTTGTGAGGGGAGTCCTGGCGCTCCCGAGATTGAAGGTTACATCATACATATATAAAGCTTGACGTCATTAAACCACACACTTCCACATTTCCATACCGATATCCAGAACCTACCATGTCTGGGGTGCCACCCCACGAGAATAACCTAGTCCACCGGGTCTAACCCCACTCAAGAAGTGTGGTCGTACTCGGTTCGTTTCCTGCTTAGCTTCTTGACTCGGTCCTTAACTGACCAGGGTCGGCGGCTTACCGTTCCCAGAACCACCCATATTCTATCCGTGCCGCCCCAGTCGAAATCACTTTTGTTTAATTAAGTTTTTGGGTTTTCACAAAGGTTTTCATGCTGTGGGTGGCGCTTATGTCTCCACCCGATCTCTATCAATCACTCCCATCGAGTGATCAGTTAACCACATCCACATATCCCACATATGGAGTGTATAACGTCTATGTAAGCAGGGCTAAGCAGTGAGTAAATAATCACGCGTAAAGTAATATACTCAGGTAACAAAGGTGTGTAAATACATAAGGATAAACAATATCAAAGGTAAGGCTTTAAGCAAATGTAGGTACGCGTTTTATAATTAGCATGCAATTTTATTTGCAATCAACACATTTATAAAAATAGGATCAACATGTTCGAGGAAAGGGGCGTAGTGACTTGCCTTGCTTTTAGGTTCCTATATCTTCCAACAATCCCGCGTCAGTAGAATTTCCGGATCATCCACTACGCGATCGAAAAGAGAAAAACATCCAAAACCCTATAAAGCAGATAATAACTATTATAAACTAATTGTGCCATTGGATAGATCTCATTTTTAGAGAAATTATGTAAGTTGAACGGAGTCAATCGGACTTATGGTTGAGGAGATATGAATTTTGGAAGATTAATGGATTTTCTGAAATGTGAAAAATAAATTTATTAAATTGGAAAGGAATATTCCCAAGAATATTCTTTTGGCTGTGAAGTAAGAGGGAGGCAATGTGGACTTGGTTTTGGGAGGGCTTGGGCTTTAGCCCAGAGATGAAGGAGGTCGGCTAGGGAGTTAATGTAGACTTTTTAGTCGGCAGCCCAATGGATGGGTAGGCAGGTTGTGTAGACTTCTATAAGGGACTTCATGGGCTTGGTCCGAGGAACCAGAGGTAGGTTACATGGACTTGTGGATATAATATCAGGTCGGCTGGCCCAATGAAGTTGAGGGACATCATGTAGACTTGTAGGGATTTTCATGGGCTTAGCCCGACATCGTGAGGGAGGCAATATAGACTTTCTCAAAGTCTACGGTCAAAGTGGGGCCCGCGGGAAGAGAATAAAATGTGGGGCCCACTAGTGGGTCCTACCCTCTTTTCCTTTTCCTTTTCTTTTTCTTCCCTTCTCCTTTTTCTCTCTCCTTCTTCTCTCCTTCTTCTTTTCTCCTGCTTTCTCTGTCGCATGCCGTGAGGAGAGGCCGAGCGGGCGGGGCGCCAGCGGCAGCGCGGCCGGGAGGCCGGGCGACGGCGGGCGCGCGGCACGGGCGCGGCGCGGCGCCGGCCATGGCGCTCGGCTGGGAGCGGCGGCGCGGCTTGGCCAGGGCGTGGCAGCGCCGTGGAGGCTGGGGAGGCGGCCCGGCGGCACGCGCGCCGAGACGACGACGGCTATGAGGCGCCGAGCTGAGCGGGGGCGACGGCGCGCGGGCGGCACGCAGGCGGTGGCGCACGGGCGCGGTTGGGCTTGCCGGGCGCCGCTGTGCCGGCCGGGCGACATGGCGCGCGGCTAGGGGCGGCGCGGCCTCGGCAGCGTGGCGCGCGTGCGCGCGGGCGCGGCACGGCTGCAGCGCGCGGCTGGGCTGGCCGGTCGTGGCGGTGGCGCATGTGCGGGCCTAGCCTGGCCGAGCGCAGCAGGGAGGCGGCACGGGAGGCGGCCGGGGCTGCGGCAGAGCTGCAGCCGGCCGGGCTGGTGGCTGCGGCTGGCCGGCACGGCTACGGGGCGGCAGCTGCGCGCGGCCGGTGGCGCGCGGCCGGGCTGGAGGAGGCCGGGGCCGGGTTGGTGCCGGCTTGGCTTGCGCGGCATGGCCAGGAGGAGGCCGGGTGGCGTGCGGCAGCGCGCCGGTAGGAGGAGGATGGGGTGCCGGCGGCTCGGGGAGGCACGGGCGTCAGCCGGGCACGGTGGCACGGCAGTGCGCCATGGTACCGGCCGGGCAGGGAGCTGCGCTCGTCGCGGCAGGGGTGGCACCGTCCGAGGGTTCGGCCGAACGACGACCGGGGACGCGACTCGGGTAGCTTCGCTGAACGTCGGGTGGCTCCGCCGAACGACGAGCGGCTTGGCCAAACTGCAAGTGTGCTTGCATATGCATACACACAGCTAGCTAGCTGCATGCATGTGAGCTGCTTGCATGCATGCATGCACACGGCTAGCTAGTTGCATGGCGCATGCATGGGCGGTAGTGAAGCGGCGATCGCTGCGGAGGGCGGCCGCGCAAGGGACGGGTACGGTGTTGCGCCTCACGACGTCACTGCGCCGCGGCAACAACGGTAGACGAGGAATGCGGTAAGGAAGCGAAAGCAAGAGGAAGAGTAGGAGAGGAGCTCACCTTGCGGCAGCCGGGTAGCGGCGTACCGGGCGACGGTCCTCGCCCGACCTACGGTCGTCGAGGTACAGCCTGGGGACGGTCGACCCGCGGATCATCCTCGCACTCCACGTGTTCGATCGGTGGTAACAAACGAACACACAGTGTTAAGGAATAAATGTTAGCGGGTTAGTGCAAGTTAGGGGTCAGGGGTTAGCGAGTTAGAGGTCAGCGGGTTAGTGAGTTAGAGGTCAGCGGGTTAGTGAGTCAATGGGTCGAATGTTAGATGTTAGAGGTTAGCCGTTCGATAAGTTAGTCGTTCTCGGGGTTCAGATGACGGCGCGGCGGCCTACCCGTCCTCTTGCTCAACTGAGGCCCAGCCGGAGCCGGCCGCGGTGGAGCAAGCGGAGAGACGGCAGCGCATGCGCGGGAGGAAGTGGCTGAGAGGATGCAGAACGAGCAGGAGGAGAAGAAAGAATGGAGAGGGACGGTTGCGTATTCGGCTATGGTTGCCCTTATATAGGCTTCACCGCACGAGCTCGTCTTGAATGGCCATGAAGACAGGGACAGGGTTGTTGCAGCGGCCGCGCGGGTTGGTGCGCATGCCAGCTTAGGCTCGACTAGCCGCTTGCATGCAGGCATACGCATAGCTAGCCAGCTGCATGGTGCATGCTCGTGGCTGACTTGCTTGCATGCATGCACATGCACAACTAGCTTGTTGCATGGCTGGCGGTGGTGCGAGGTTGAGCAGGATGCGCGTGGAATGGCCGGCAAGCTCGCCGGTGAGACGGGAGCGGAAGATGGCAGCTGGTGGTGTCGCAGCGGCCTTGTCGTAGCGGCGCGGCGTGCGGCGACGTCGCCACCGAAAACAGTATGGGGGGGAGAATTAGACTTTATTTTTACTACCAACCCAATAGGAATGAAAGGGCTCGGGGAGGCAACATGGACTTTTGCAGAAAAAGCCCAGCAGGAAGGCCACGGTAGACGGAATGGAAATGAACTTGTTTTGCGGAATGGGTTGGGCTAACAGAGGGAAATGTGGCCCAAAGAAATAGGATGTTCGAATATTTTCTTTGGGATATGAAATTTGGAAATTTGAAGGGGGTTTGAGATAGAATTTGTACAGAGGACAACCTTTTCGGTAAAAGGATTTAATCGAGATCTTTTGGCACAGATTCTAGACACACACAAATAAACAATAAAGAAGCAAACTAAAATTATGCCTGAGGACTAGACTTTGTCTGAGGAGGTCATATCCTTGAAAATAGCCTATTAGGAATTTATATTTCGCAATTAAGGTTTCTAGTAAATACTTTACCAATAGACATTATTTTGCAAATAATTTCCAAAAGCTTATCACTCTATATAAAGGTGCATAGAAAATAATCAAAGCTATTTCTTTAGTGGAACAATATTTGTTTTAATAAACTATCCCTTAATGGGTTTTATCCAAAATGGTGATACATTTAGATATATAGCTTTATTTATAAAGTAAATATGCCCGAGGGTTTTTCGGAAATAATTGGTATATGCAAATCGTAGTTCCTCGAATAACGAATATTTGAAATCAAATACCGACATATCCTCAGACGTTCGTCTATTAGCCCACGTATGAACGAAAACGACAGATCGAATTAAATTAATTCCGGCATGAATGTATTTTGAAAAAAAATTGTTTTGGTTATTCCGAATTTTTAATTCCGTATTCGAAAGTCGAAATATTCAGGGTGTTACAAACCTACCCCCCTTAAAATAATCTCGTCCCCGAGATTACTTAGGGGTTAGAAAAAGAGAGGGATGGTTGCACTCCGGGAGACTTCTGAAGAAACACAGAGGTTGAGGTACCATGAATTTTCCAAATTATACAGGTTCTGTGCTGGGCTGGTGAAGAACATCCTGGTTCACTGTCCTGACCATTTTAAACTCCTTTTTCACGTGGATAAGCTTGCACTTTTTCTGGGGACAGGCGTCGATACCTTTATCCTTTTTTGTGATTCATATGCATGCGCATGTGGCAGTGGTTGTAGCGCGCAACGACTGGTTGTCGCAGTGGTACCTTGTGTACTCTGCGAGGTTCATAGCCATTAACCGGGGCATCCAAATATTCAACGGCTTGTTTCGAAATACACCGGTCTATCCAAAATTTCAAATCGCCTTGTACACTTGGGTAGTTGCTTTGCCAGGCGTGCAACTTTTGATAAAAAGGGGAAGAGAGAGGGGGCTGCTTTACGCCTCTTTCCGCGGTAGCCCCGAGCGGAGTGTGAGTGGAGGGTGGTGTAGCTCAACTAAGGGAGGAGATGGAGTGGCGGCTCGGCGGTGGAAGCGACCTGGATGGCGGCGAGCGCGGCGCTAGCTACCACGGTGCCGGTGGCGGCGCGGAGTGAGGCGCTGCGGCGCAAGGTGCTCCGAGCGGGGGCGTTGCGGCCAGGGGTGAGCTACGCCGGCGGTCGGGGTCGGCGACTGCTGCGGTTGAGTTGCAGCGGCGTGCTTCTTCTCCGACGCAGGCGGCAAGCGACGCCATTGGGGGCGGGGCTGCTGTGATGATGGCGCGGGGACATCCCAATCGAAGAGGGACCTTCTTGTCGTGGGTGTGCATTGCCTTGTACTGGGTGTGGGTATGGTCCGACCTACAGTTTGTTAGTGCAACTATTTGTGCCACTTTATCTTGGTTGGTGCGTCCAGTGGTCATCCTTTGGGGGTGGTGGCGCGTGCTTGTTGCGGACGAGTATGCCGACCACCTATGTGAGGCGGTGTTCCTCCTCATAGTGTTGGCGCCCATCGTCTTCATTTCCGTTTTGAAGGCGATGTTAGAGTAGGCATGTATGGTTAGCATTACCAGTCTTTAACAAGGGTTTCCTCATGTATCAGTCCTAGTGTCCAATGTACTTTTTCTTTGTTCTGTTTTGTCATGAGCATGGTTACTTCGGGTCCTTGTTGAGTCTGTCTAGTGCCGCTCGTTGATGAGGGCTTGGATACTGATTTTATTACCAGTTCCTTACTATGCTTACTTCGCTTTTTGCTCGGGTAACGAGGGTCGCTCCTTTCTGCTAGGTGTGCTTATTAACCAGGACTTGGAATAACCCATACTGACAACAGCGGGCTTCCCAGAGGAAGGCGTGATGTTTTAGCTATGAACAAAATATTCGGTTGCAAACCATGAACTCATGTCGGACCAACGGCTTCATTCCATTCATTCTCATAACAGGATACAGAGGGGTACAACTCCAGGAGGTAGGGTACAATTCAAGCGAAAGGGGGAAAAGGAGCTACCACGCCTAATAGTGCAAAGCCTAACAGGGCTTACACACCTAACGCTACTCATGGCGATGGCGCAGGGGAGAGTGGATCCATCCCCAGGGGGGACTTTCCGCGTTTTCTGCTCATCTCGCGGGCTTTCATCATGTTGGCCGCCACGTTCGCCTGTGCGAGCAGTGCAGAGGTGTTCCTGTGGTTCAGCTGCTGGTAGCGGGCTTCCAGGTCTGTGTACTGGTCTTGAAGCTCGTCCAGCTCCTTGAGTGCCTGCTCATAGGCATTCTCGATAGTGCAGGCTAACTCGGAGAGGAGAGCGCACCGGGTTCCTTGGTCCTGTCTGGTCAGGAATGGGTGCAAGCCATAGTCATGGTGTATACCCAAAGGGGCGGAGATCTTGCAAAACCGGTAAAGGGTTTCACGAAACACATCCTGGAAGGCAGCTTCAGGGGTGATTCGGGGATGACGTGCCTGGAAGGAGAGCGCTGTTCCTTCTTCTCCTTGAAAGGGGAGAAAGATCTTCATCTTCCAGTACTTCCGGGATCCTCGAACGATCTGCTCACTACGGTAGATGGGTTCGGTGAAAGCATCGAGCCGCCGAAGTAGGTGCTCCAGCTGCTTGGCATATGCATTGGGGTTGTCCTGAGGAGGACTATCTGTGGTTACCATGGGGTCACCTTGAGGGGGATTCTCTGTAGTTGTCATGGGGTTGTTCTGAGGAAGACTCCCTGTGGTTACCATGGGGTCTGTCATAAGGCTAGGGTTTTTCTAGCTTCAGAAAGAAGGAGGAGGAGTGGTGCATTTCCTTGGGGTAGCCTGGGGTTCCTTTTATAGGCACCAACCACTGGGGCTACTGTGATGAGGTCAGCAACTCCAGTGCTCGTGTGTCCCGGTGTGGCCTGTTCAAATTATTGGCGACGAGCAGTATGCTATTGTGGATCCTGTCAATCGAGGCTCCTGTTGTGTTCCTGTGGGTACTGTTGAAATACGGCGGTTCCCGGGTCTTCCGGAGTCTTTGGACGGTCGGTTACTGTTTGGGTCGCCATCCTTGTGGTCGAAGCTTTCGGCTGAGGCCGCATCCCAATCTTCGTAGGTTGCCGAATTCCCAGGTAGTTCTGTTATGGTCGGCTTACTGTGGCTAGACCGGGTGGGGTCTTAACTTAACACTTGTCGATCCTAAGTGCACTCATGTTGTTGATTATCCTTCATGCCGACAACACTGGTATTTGGAAGAGTAGAGGAGAATGAGAGAATCCATTGGAAAGGAAGAGATAGAGTTCTTTAAGAAAGGGCCGCTTAATGGGAAGTTTTAATTGTTCGGGTGATGTGTATCATTCACTTGGTGAACACCTAAAGGAGGGGGAGTGAGTAGTTAACTGCCTAAGAGAGCTACTACACAACAAAGAAATTAATGCACAAACGATGGGTTGCTGCCCCATATTGCGAAACTCAAAATAGGAGGCAGCTTATGCACAATACAACGTCTACGACACACATCTATGGGTATTTAGTCAGTTCGGTTAGTGGTTCATGTGGCCCTAATAAATCAGCTATCTCTTCATCCTTAATCCTTATAGTCTGTATAGGAGTATTTGAAATTAGAGTGGTGAGTAGAGGTTGGATATAAATGAATTTTTCAATATTACTCGAGAAGGAGAAGTAGTAAGAACATATGGCTTTATCAAAAATAGTTTTTTGCAAATATATGGCTTGAGGGTACTAGGCTGCACTAAACCAGTCCTAGGTTTTAAGGGTGTTTACTAGGGTCCTTAGGTCCTGCAGTCGTCTTGCTCTGATACCAACCCTGTGAGCCCCCGGTTTTGTATACCGGGAACCCCATGTGTATTACAATACCATTCCCTGGATCAGTAGATGGTACACACATGGCACAGTTGTATATCTCAAGCTGACATCGTCTTACGGGTCTTACAATATATTAATAATACAAGGGTAGCCCCAAATGGAACCCGAATAGACCAAGGATGGTCGACAGCAACACAAAATACCAAAACAACTAAATGAAGTAGCGGAAGCGAAGCAGCGGCGGTCCATCTTATCCCACACGCATCGACTGGTGAACCTAGGTCCCTATTCCACCGTCCTCGGTAACTCCTTGCCAGCATAGCACATGTACAGGTCGACACCAACACCTTTCTAAAAGATGTAAATAAGCAAGAGTGAGTACCAACCGTACTCAGCAAGCCACCACTACAGAATGCATATAATGTTCATAGGGGTTCAAGGATGGCTTGGTTTATTTGCATAAAGCTAGTTTTCACAAATTATTTCACAAACCTATCCCACAACAGTTTTAACTGAAAACCACGTTAAGTTGAAGTTATCATTAACCTGCGAGGGTTCATCCACCTTCCCCAAGCCTCGCTTGGTCCGGTTTACCCTCGCATCCAATTTCCACAATTTTAACCACTATGACCTTTTTGCATATCAGGCAAGGTCACACCTTCCACACCCATCATATTTTAAGCAATATTACAAATTGACGAGGCTAGTCAAGAGTAATACAAGTCCCGGCGCTCATTAACCGCGAGCACGGCTATTCGAATAGTTTAATTTACTCACACTGCAGTGGATGTACGCTTTTAATCCCACACTCCGTGACTCACCCAACACATGAGACTTGTCACGGCCCGGTTTTTCAGTTACCCTCGCATGGCGGCACCCGCTCCAAGGACTATGAATCCCCATTGCACCCCCGGCGCCACATTCCTACCTCGAGCCGGTTGTGAGGGGAGTCCTGGCGCTCCCGAGATTGAAGGTTACATCATACATATATAAAGCTTGACGTCATTAAACCACACACTTCCACATTTCCATACCGATATCCAGAACCTACCATGTCTGGGGTGCCACCCCACGAGAATAACCTAGTCCACCGGGTCTAACCCCACTCAAGAAGTGTGGTCGTACTCGGTTCGTTTCCTGCTTAGCTTCTTGACTCGGTCCTTAACTGACCAGGGTCGGCGGCTTACCGTTCCCAGAACCACCCATATTCTATCCGTGCCGCCCCAGTCGAAATCACTTTTGTTTAATTAAGTTTTTGGGTTTTCACAAAGGTTTTCATGCTGTGGGTGGCGCTTATGTCTCCACCCGATCTCTATCAATCACTCCCATCGAGTGATCAGTGTAACCACATCCACATATCCCACATATGGAGTGTATAACGTCTATGTAAGCAGGGCTAAGCAGTGAGTAAATAATCACGCGTAAAGTAATATACTCAGGTAACAAAGGTGTGTAAATACATAAGGATAAACAATATCAAAGGTAAGGCTTTAAGCAAATGTAGGTACGCGTTTTATAATTAGCATGCAATTTTATTTGCAATCAACACATTTATAAAAATAGGATCAACATGTTCGAGGAAAGGGGCGTAGTGACTTGCCTTGCTTTTAGGTTCCTATATCTTCCAACAATCCCGCGTCAGTAGAATTTCCGGATCATCCACTACGCGATCGAAAAGAGAAAAACATCCAAAACCCTATAAAGCAGATAATAACTATTATAAACTAATTGTGCCATTGGATAGATCACATTTTTAGAAAAATTATGGAAGTTGAACGGAGTCAATTGGACTTACGGTTGAGGAGATATGAATTTTGGAAGATTAATGGATTTTCTGGAATGCGAAAATGAATTTATTAAGTTGGAAAGGAATATTCCCAAGAATATTCTTTTGGCTGTGAAGTAAGAGGGAGGCAATGTGGACTTGGTTTTGGGAGGGCTTGGGCTTTAGCCCAGAGATGAGGGAGGTCGGCTAGGGAGTTAATGTCGACTTTTTAGTCGGCAGCCCAATGGATGAGTAGGGACGTTGTATAGACTTCTATAAGTGACTTCATGGTCTTGGTCCGAGGAACCAAAGGGAGGTTACATGGACTTGTGGATATAATATCAGGTCGGCTAGCCCAATGAAGTTGAGGGACATCAAGTAGACTTGTAGGGATTTTCATGGGCTTAGCCCGACATCGTGAGGGAGGCAATATAGACTTTCGCAAGTTCTAGGTCAAAGTGGGGCCCGCGGGGAGAGAATAAATGTGGGGCCCACTAGTGGGTCCCACCTCCTTTTCCTTTTCTTTTTCTTTTTCTTCCTTTCCTTCTTCTCTCTCCTTCTTCTCTCTTTCTTTTCTCCTGCTTCCTCTGCTGTTCTTGCCGGGAGGAGAGGAGGGTGCCGAGCGAGAGGGCGCCGGCGGTGGGGCGGCTGGGCGCGGCGCGGCCGGGGGTGGAGCGGCGCCGGCGGCGGCGCGGGCGCGCGGCTGGGAGCGCGCAGGCAACGGCGCGGCTCGGCCCGGGCGGCACGGCGGCTGCGGGCGCGCGGTGGCAGCACGCGGGTGGCGCGGCGCGCGCGTGCGGCGGCCGGGCGGCGCGGCTCGGCCGGGGGCGGCGGCGCGCGGCTCGGCAGGGCGGAGCGGCGCCGGCGGTGCAGGCCGGGGACAGCGCGCGGCTGGGGATGCGCGCAGGCGGCGCGGCGGCTGCGGCCAGGCAGGCGGGTGGCTCCGGCCGTGGCGCGCGGCAGCGTGGGTGCCGGCCACGGCGCTCGGCCGGGAGGCTGCGCCGGCCGGGACGGCACTGCTCGCGTCGCGCGGCCAGGAGGCGGCGCCGGGAAAGGCGGCAGTGGTGGCCGGGCTCGGCCAGGGGCGCGGCGCGCGTGCGCCGGCGCTCGGCCGGGCCAGGCGGCTGGAGGGGCGGCCGAGCATGGCGGCACGGCGCGGCAGTGCCACGGCAGGGGCGGCGGCGCGCAGCCGAGGCGGCCGGGAGGCGGGTCGGTGCTGGCTCGGTTTGCGCGGCACGGCCAGGAGGTTGGTGGCGCGCGGCTTGGCCGATGTCCGCGGGAGGGAGGTGGTCGGCCGGGGCAGCTCGGCACGAGCTGGGCCACGGCATCGGCCGGGCGCAGGGGTGACGCGGCTCGGCCGGGCTGGAGGAGGCCGGGGGCGGCTGTGCGGCAGAGCGCGCGCGATGGCCGGGCGTAGCCGAGGTTCACGACTCGGCGGCCGCGGCAGGAGACGACGTGCTGGCCACGACGTCGGCCGTGCGCGAGCTGCTTGGCACCGGACGGCACGGCGGAGTGGAGGCCGAAACGGTTCACCGGACAGGGGCGACGCCGGCCGGGGTTTCGGCCGAACGACGACGACGCATATGCATACACACGGCTAGCTAGCTGCATGCATGTGAGCTGCTTGCATGCATGCATATGCATACACACGACTAGCTAGTTGCATGCATGTGAGCTGCCTGCATGCATGCATGCACACGGTTAGCTTGTTGTATGGCGCATGCATGGCCGGTGGTGAAGCGGCGATCGTTGCGGAGGGCGGCCGCGCAAGGAACGGGTACGGTGTTGCGCCTCACGACGTCACCGCGCCGCGGCAACAACGGTAGACGAGGAATGCGGTAAGGAAGCAAAAGCAAGAGGAAGAGCAGGAGAGGAGCTCACCTTGCGGCAGCCGGGTAGCGGCGTACCGGGCGACGGTCCTCGCACGAACTACGGTCGTCGAGGTACAGCCTGGGGATGGTCGACCCGCGGATCGTCCTCGCACACCACGTGTTCGATCGATGGTAACAAACGAACACACAGTGTTAAGGAATAAATGTTAGCGGGTTAGTGCAAGTTAGGGGTCAGGGGTTAGCGAGTTAGAGGTCAGCGGGTTAGTGAGTTAGAGGTCAGCGGGTTAGTGAGTCAATGGGTCGAATGTTAGATGTTAGAGGTTAGCCGTTCGATAAGTTAGTCGTTCTCGGGGTTCAGATGACGGCGCGGCGGCCTACCCGTCCTCTTGCTCAACTGAGGCCCAGCCGGAGCCGGCCGCGGTGGAGCAAGCGGAGAGACGGCAGCGCGTGCGCGGGAGGAAGTGGCTGAGAGGATGCAGAACGAGCAGGAGGAGAAGAAAGAATGGAGAGGGACGGTTGCGTATTCGGCTATGGTTGCCCTTATATAGGCTTCACCGCACGAGCTCGTCTTGAATGGCCATGAAGACAGGGACGGGGTAGTTGCAGCGGCCGCGCGGGTTGGTGCGCATGCCAGCTTAGGCTCGACTAGCCGCTTGCATGCAGGCATACGCATAGCTAGCCAGCTGCATGGTGCATGCTCGTGGCTGACTTGCTTGCATGCATGCACATGCACAACTAGCTTGTTGCATGGCTGGCGGCGGTGCGAGGTTGAGCAGGATGCGCGTGGAATGGCCGGCAAGCTCGCCGGTGAGACGGGAGCGGAAGATGGCAGCCGGTGGTGTCGCAGCGGCCTCGTCGTAGCGGCGCGGCGTGCGGCGACGTCGCCACCGAAAACAGTATGGGGGGGAGAATTAGACTTTATTTTTACTACCAACCCAATAGGAATGAAAGGCTCGGGGAGGCAACATGACTTTTCCAAAAAAAGCCCAGCAGGAAGGCCACGGTAGAGGAGTGGAAATGAACTTGTTTTGCGGAATGGGTTGGGCTAACAGAGGGAAATGTGGCCCAAAGAAATAGGATGTTCGAATATTTTCTTTGGGATATGAAATTTGGAAATTTGAAGGGGGTTTGAGATAGAATTTGTACAGAGGACAACCTTTTCGGTAAAAGGATTTAATCGAGATCTTTTGGCACAGATTCTAGACACACACAAATAAACAATAAACAAGCAAACTAAAATTATGCCTGAGGACTAGACTTTGTCTGAGGAGGTCATATCCTTGAAAATAGCCTATTAGGAATTTATATTTCGCAATTAAGGTTTCTAGTAAATACTTTACCAATAGACATTATTTTGCAAATAATTTCCAAAAGCTTATCACTCTATATAAAGGTGCATAGAAAATAATCAAAGCTATTTCTTTAGTGGAACAATATTTGTTTTAATAAACTATCCCTTAATGGGTTTTATCCAAAATGGTGATACATTTAGATATATAGCTTTATTTATAAAGTAAATATGCCCGAGGGTTTTTCGAGAAATAATTGGTATATGCAAATCGTAGTTCCTCGAATAACGAATATTTGAAATCAAATACCGACATATCCTCAGACGTTCGTCTATTAGCCCACGTATGAACGAAAACGACAGATCGAATTAAATTAATTCCAGCATGAATGTATTTTGAAAAAAAATTCTTTTGGTTATTCTGAATTTTTAATTCCGTATTCGAAAGTCAAAATATTTAGGGTGTTACACGTAACTGGGGGCATGAGCTTAAATTTGATTGTATAGCCGAATTGATCCTGTGAAATTCGGTTGATGTGTTATGAATTCAAGATTACCAATTGGAACATACCACTAGTTGAATATCTCAAAAATCTAAGCAAGACGGTTGATCGGAGAAGGTTCTATTGGAGATTTTAGTGGTAAGCGTTTAAGTGCATTTTGTTTAATAAAGAATTACATTGCCGAATCATAGAGTCAGTACTTTCAAGGTATATGTTTGGATGCCAGACAATCTGAAATTGTTATTGATGAAGTTGCTATAAGGCATTGTGAAAATTATTAGTCGACTTGAGGGATAAATTATTTAGCCGATTGATTCTACTATTTTGAGTGAGGGATTTATCGGTCAATGATTATAAGATACTAATAATGATAAAGTGACTGATAAATATTTGAAGACTTTGGATGGGACTAAAGAGATGAAAAGAGAAGGATAGCCAAAGTTTATAATTGGAGTGAAATTGTTTCAAGATTAGGGACTTGACATCAAAAGACAATTTTACTGTTAGGGTCTAAGCGCAAAGTGCTCAGTGGAAAATCATTTAGTTGAAAATGTCTCTACCGAGTTGTGTGAATCGTTCTTAGAAAATTGCTGATTTGTTAGGACAAAACAAAGAGAACGATTTACTAGGCACTTGGAATCCCATGTGACTTGTAATTAGATTATCACCCTAAGTCCTCGTGTTCTTTGCTTTTAGGTTTACAAGTTCACCGAAAAGGTAGGGGAGCATGTGTTTACACCCAAATTTGATACCTAGAGTCAAAATAAGAAAATATTGCCAAAATTTGGAAGGTGTCGGGTTTTCTTCATGGGGCCGACCTGATTACTGCCTATGGGCCGGTTTGACCAGCATGTAAGGCTGGTCGGACCGGCGGCATGTGGCCGATCAGACCGCCGATCCAACCAGTTGAGTCCGAGTCCGAGCCGATTTTCATTGGGTCTCGGATTTCCTTGCTCGGAAAGGTATTTTTCAAGTTTCCATTGGTTTCTACCGAAAGCAAGACCAACCCCTTTATAAGGGACAATGTCGATTCGATTCTAGACATCCAATCTCAAACCCTACATAATCGAATCATTCTTTTACTTTTATTTTCAGTCATGTTTTCTACTTTACCTTTGTTTCGTCCATCTTTGTCGGTTTGCATCATAAACCGTCTGTTCTCGCCGCAAGAGTACGATTATCCCTCTATTGGTTTGTCCTGTAAACCTTCCGTTTGCCCACAAGACAGGTAGTTATTCTCATATCGATCTAAATCAACCTAGAGGCTGATTTTGATCTCTAAATTGGCTCCGCTAGTTGGTTTAGTTTTTTCTACAAAATCCATGTTGATTTGGTTTTGGCTATATTGGGTAGTTGATGCACTACTACACAAATAGGTGCCGGTTCCAAAGGGCTCATAGGTACCGGTTTTGAAGCCGGCACCAATTGGTCGGTACCAATGATCAAAGCTATTGGTACCGGTTTCTCAACCGGTACCTATAACACTATAGGTGCCGGTTGTGAATTTCTAACCAGCACCTATGTGGTATTATAGGTGCCGGTTCTTATTACGAACCGGCACCTATAAGTGATAGGGCCTGGCCTTTGAAGCCTCATAGGTGTCGGTTCTTTACAAGAACCGGCACCTATAGTCCTGAAGCACAAAAAAAATAATTTCGGGGTCACATAAAATATTTCCTGAAACACAGAAATCACAGAATATTACAATATTACATTCACATCGTTCACATTCACAGGAAGACTCATTTTAGGTGGACTCCTGTCCATTTTCATGAAAATCAATTAGAATTGTAGAGGAATGTTCCTTTTGCAGTTCATAATAGTTGTAAGTACTAGTAAGAACAAATCAACATCATATTGTCCTGCAGAAGCAGTGAAAAAAAATGAATTCTTTTGTATGTGGCATCTCAATCGTCCGCAAATTTGGTTACTAGTACTACTGTCATATGGGAACACATGAGAACGCAGCAATCTGTTTAGACTCTCCCCAGACATCCTCCACTGTACCGTTTCACAGTGTTATCTTTGTGAAAAGAAAAAGAATGTGTCTATTTTGATACAGTATTTGACTACCTAGATTATTGTAAACTAGTGTCAAGCTATATTCCTCATGGCTCTTTTCTAAAACAACAATACAAATTGAAGTACAAGAGTACTTAAAGTTTATATATTCCAAGGACCGTACCAAGCAGTGTTCTTAATTAATTTGAGATAACACGATCCTAGGAAGAACTAGTACTAGCAAACAATTAACAATCAACACAAACCCTTTGGCTTGAACTTGAAGGGTGCCATCATCATGCATGCAAAATGTACACCACACACACACATGCATGTGCTAGCTGTGATCACTTCTGAACCTTATTTTTTTAAAAAAAGCCTAGCATGATCACAGGATGACAACTGAACACACACACAAATGCTGAAATGCCTCTAGCTGCACACACATTGTCATTTGTCAAAGGCAGCAGCAATGAATGCAGTGGAGGGATTTGATGCACAAGAAACTGATTTGGCTTCTAAGCCGATAATTGATTGCAATGTTTAATTCTTTGTTAAGTTTTAAATTGATTGGACATATTTATCCTGATTCTAACGTGAAAAGCATGCATTCATGTTGGTATCAATTAATCAATTATTGAAGTGATATTTGTACCCCCAAAAAATAAATAAAAGAGAATCTCAAAATTTCTGACAAATGACATGTCTAGCTATTGTGTGCTACCACTACTGGAACATCATAAAAGAAAAAAAAAGAAGGATAGGAATTTCTAGACACAGCACAACAGTATAGCTAGATGTGATATGTTTGGCACAAATAAAGGGAATTTTCTTTTTGTCTAATCTCCTTTTAATTAATTCCAAAGGAATAATATAATCTATACTCCTATACGAGTTACACTGCACACATCCATCTCCCTACATTTCTTACATGATCATATCGATATGATGTTTTTTCTAAAGGAACTATCATACTTTAATTAATTAGACAAAAAAAACACTGATACTTTTTTTTACAGTACACACAAGCTTTAGCTAGGGCATGCAAATAATGCACATGAAAACCCTAAGACTACCCAAGACTAATAACTATACACATTTATGCATGCATGCATATATACTCCACTATAGACAAAACCAAGTACATAGCCCTAGGGGAATTCAGCTCTTCTAATCCATAGTGCAGTAGTAGCACTGAACTCCCTGGGTTGTTGAACAACCGCTGGATCATGATCAGTTGCACCAGAATAACCTGACGCCACTACTAAAAAACCTCCATAGGTACTGGCCACATAGGTGCCGGATTTGCAGTTACTAAATGTGTTAAGGAAATAAGACCGATCACATCTTTACATATGTTATGAAGTCAAGTAGCAACCATAATATAAAACCCGAAGCCTCGAGTAGAGAGCATAGAAGATATTGCTGGGACTCAGCGTGCCAGTCAACTTCAGCCTGAGACGTGCCCGTCAAACCACACGAAGGCGGCGACCAGATGTGTTACACATCTCAGGAGACTTGACAAAAATTCACTTGAGCTCTACAACATTTCAAATGCTCTAAACTCGTACTCATATGAAAATTTTAGTTACACATGCTCACCTGTTGCTTACAGAGACAACAATGATGATGCCTCCCTCATCCATGCCACATCCAGTCAGTGAGATCACCTGTTGCTGTTAGGGATAAAAATATGAAATAGAAAAAATTGAATACATGGTTAGATATATGTGTCAAAAAATAATAGATAAACATTAACAAATAGAGAAACTTAATTCATGTTCAAGACATTAAGAAAACCACATCAATCCAAATAACTAATCTACAAGATACTTAGAAAATGTTTGAAAGGTTCTGCCCACTAATTCTAAGTCTCTATATGCTTTGTCGTTGATCAGCTATCTACAGTGTCACTAGGACCGCCAGCCTCAATGAAACCCACTAACCCAGCAGGAGCTTTCGAAATGTTGTATGCGCCTTTCGACGAGATGATTTGGTTGTAGATGAATCCACATAGTTGTTCAGCAAGGCCCAAGCAAACATGTGGCAGCAATTTACTTGTCGGGAGATTTAATTTCTGCAAATGGAAGGATTGAAGATGTGAAAAGGTAATATGTGTTTAGAAAATTGGATTTACGTCTTAAGAAACATGGCGAACCTTAGCATCCGTAATGTTCCAGTTGCCGTCCTCCATGAAAACCCACATAAACCTCATCACGTAGAACCCATAGGTGCTCGTGGCCGGATCCTGACGTGAGCAATAAGGGTGGCATCAAACTCAAAATGTATTTGCACACGGAGCGTGTCGAATACACTTCTTCTTATACTTCACAAGTGCCTTATCTAGGATGTCAATGAGGGATTGGTAGTTGGCTTGCGGTTTCCTCATTCCATCCATGACGACAATCTTGGAATCGTTTAAATGGATCGCAACAAGAATCCAGTGAGGCCTACATACAAGGGAAGAGAACAATTATCATCTTAAAGTACAATGATGGGAGGTACAACGAAAATGCCACACTTACTTAAAGTGGTAGGGCAAAAGGATGGTATTCATGTCTTGCAGCTTGACAAAGGATGTGTAAAGGTAGTTTAGCACTTCTTCGGAGGACTGTTCGCCATCCTCAATATTGTAGGAATTGACTATTTGTGGATCAAGGAATCCTAGCTTGTTATGGGTCGCTCTACATTCAAGCGCCCCCATTCTGCATAAGGAAAAAAATTAGACACGCAACGAGGATATTTACTTAGAGATATGGCGAGAGGTCGAGTATACTTACAATGCCCATAACTGAATTACCGATAAGTCTAGCTCCCTCAGATTGTATAGATGAAATAGTTCTTTAAATGGGATCCAAACTATACCATCACAGTGATGAAAGTCCTCGTCCCTGTAAAAGACGGGGAACATCTCCTTACCCTCCTTGGCCATCTGTAAGTACCACTCTTCCACCCTTCTCATTTGAGTACAATTGCCGACGACCTTGCGATATTCATCGGTAGTCAAAGAATGACCAAGCTTGAACTGAGCTGCCAATGGGGCCATCTCAATATTATCCACATTAGATAAACTTTTCAGCCCTACCTCTTTTAGAAAGTCTTGCACAGTCTTGCTGGCCTCATCTTTCTCGAATTCTTTCTTTGAAAATTCTTGCAAAGGCTTTTTCCTGATCGTGCGTCGGAAGTCCGTAATAGGTGGCTTTCGGGCAGGCGGCCTTGCCAGGCGAATGAAGTGATCCTGTACTTCAACTGGCACTTTCAAATTTGTCGCTGCCTTTTTTTTTCCTTCGGAGATGGCTCCGACCTGGTAGGCAATGGCGTCTTCTTGGTCTTCTTCAGAGATGGTGGTTCAGACATTTGGGAGGTTTTACAGAGGCGCCCCCTCTTTTTCGGCCGGTCTGATGAAGCTAGGCTCTGATGTGCTGCCTTTGGAGGAGATGGGCTCTTACGTTGTGTCGGTGGAGGAGACGGGCTCTTATGTGGCAATGGTGGTGGAGTTGGCATCCTTTGAGGGGAGAGAGGAAGTCCTTCAGAGCTAGACCCGCCATCGCTTGGCTCGTCATCACCATCT
Source organism: Oryza officinalis (assembly GCA_008326285.1). Classification (NCBI taxonomy): domain Eukaryota; kingdom Viridiplantae; phylum Streptophyta; class Magnoliopsida; order Poales; family Poaceae; genus Oryza; species Oryza officinalis. The sequence goes on from BDMV01000009.1 coordinate 12,740,182, forward strand.
CCTGAAGGGAAGATAATGAAACGCTTGCGTCACAATATTATGTTGTGGACGGCTTCTCCAAGAGGTTCACCCCCTCCTCTGGAGCAAAATCAAGCTGCACTGCCTTGTATCTCCTCGACACGTCCTCCACTTCGACCCTTGAGTAGCCACTTGGTATCGGCTTACCGTGTATCCTCCCTCCCTCCATTACGGGATGTGCCATAGCGCGTGCCACCGCTTGACTTATGTTTTGAAGTGGCACATGTAGCCTGCATGCAGTACGTACAGTGATGTCGTCTACGGGGAAATGAACCGTGTCTGGTTCTTGAGGAACCTCAGTTGAAGTGCAGCTGCTTTTCTTCCTACCTGGACTGGTTAAGTGGCCAGCATTGCCTCCTTCCTGACCTTCAAGCCTTGCCATTACCTGTGCCATTTGTTCTTTTAATAGCCTTATCTCTTTCGATTGGTCTCTGAAATTTTTATTGCTCTGAGACCGGTACCTATGTCTGTCTTCAGGAAAACCTTCCCTCCATGGAACTAGGCCTATTCCTCTTGTGCATCCCAGATGCTCAGGGTTCTGCAATGCAAGTGTAAGCTCATCTCTCTCCTTGCTCGCAACAAAAGAACCTTCTGAGGACTTTAGATGGGCCTCGTGGAGCCTCTGGGACACTTCTTGCTCTCGAGTACCCTTGTGTACCAACTCGCCTGTATCCGAGAGTGTTGAACCTCGGGCGTATTGGTAATTCTTTCCCCGTTGACACCAGTCCTTCGTCTCGATCTCGATTCCCTTTTGCAGCAGCTCATCTTCCCGGAGTTGCCATTTGACTATGTTCTTAGCATATCCGCTAGGGCCGAGACGGTGAGGGTATCGGTTTTCGGCCGCATTGGCCTGGTTCCTTTCGCTAATCTCCTTTGCCTCATCTGATGTTCTGTAGGCCACAAAGTCATCCCAGAAAAGACGACACCTTCGATAATTGGCATGTTCAAAATTTGGTGTCAGGCCCTTCTTGACAAACTTCCTGTTAAGGTCCGTCTTCCACTTCTTGAAGCTGATGGACATCTTCTTAAGAGCCCCGGACTTTGCGAGTTCTTCTGAACCCTCGGGAAACTGGAATGTCCGCTTTAACTTTTCCCAAGCAAGTTCCTTGTCTCTGTCTGGTACCGTCCACTCCATTTCATCTCTATCCCTGCTCTTCTAGTGCCGATACTTGATGGGGATGTCATCCTTCACGATGACACCTATAGCATTGCCATATGGGGTGAGTGCCGATTCCGGAGCTATAGGGGTCCCATCTGCAGCTAACTCTGTGATAGTGTATAGACCTGAGGGCATCCTAGTTGGACCTCTAGCCTTTCTTCTTGCCGATGAGGTTGAAGTATTCGCAGAGTTATCAGGGTTATCACCGGGCTGATTCAAGTTTAGAAAACCACTTGGGCTACCATTACCACCGTCGCTTTCTCCAGAATTTGCAGGCCTACTGTTATCTTGTTCTCCTGACATTTCATGTTGTAGACCTAGGCTAGAACTATTCTGGAATTTGTAGCACAACTCTTTGATACATAAGAACGATGACAACTTAACTGCACATAGAAAATCCAAAAAAAATCATCAATTATAGTGGTGATGTATCAAAGAAGAGAGATTCAAATACAGTTGCATAGAATTATTATAGATCTTGCATACAAGAAAATTGTTGGTTTTCATTAATAGAATTATAATGGTAATTCTTTTTTTGTTTGATTAGAGTTGCTCCCAGAAGTTTGGATGGCCAGAAGCCAACCCTTTTCGAGCTTGTACCAAAAAAAAAAGAAACAAAAAGAAAATAAAAGGAAGTGGCCAGAGTTGCCGCCTTCCATCGAACTTTCTGCCATGACTATATACGTTTGAATTCGTGAAGTACCCAACCAAAAGATGTAGCTGCTTGTGATCTCTCTCGCATCACTTTCACTGCCAAAATGCCAAATTACTAGTAGCCATCTTGTTCTTCTTCTCCAATTGCGACTAGCCGGTTTAAGTTTCTTGCTGTTAGTGGTTACTTCTCATCGATTTACCTCTGAGTGTTTGCTTTTAATTAGTGTACATAGACTGAATTACAACTAGCGGATTCTTCCCATGCAGCTAGATTTGGAAAGAATTGGATTTGTTATACAATTTTAATTAGCTTCCGGATTTTTTCCCCATGCGAAGGATATATAATAGGTAGATGCTGCATAAACAATCCCATACGCTGCATATATCCGATGGTTTGAATTACTCAATGAAACTTATCCTAGAAGATCTGCAGATAAATTTTAATTTCATAATTTTGGATTACCAGATATACTTTTAATTTCATAATTTTGGATTACCAGACACCTTCTTTAATCTTTTTGGATTACCAGATATACACTCCACACGCATACAGAGCAGAGCAGAGCAGCAGTTAACTGTGTGATCTCTCGCTATATATCATCTAGCTCTAAGAACTTGATGAGGAATCTAAAATGGCAAGAAAGTAATAGAGAAAAGTACTAGTTAATTTAGTTGGTTTTTTGATTTGTTACCGTCTTGCATGATGAGCGGGTAGTCGGAGGAGCTGAGTGTGACGAACCAGTCCCAGTCGGCAGCGATCCTGAGCAGCACAGCGGCGCCGTTGCAGCTTGCAGTGATTGATAGGTTCGGTGGCCAGGCCTTGAAAGAGCAAGTACAAATCACCTAAGAAAAATGATTTGTATTTTACTTGTTAGAACAAATGAAATAATGTTAGGACTTGTGATTTTGTTAACACATTCAGAGTGTGTTTGGACGATCGGACGGACGACTCTGCTTTTAATAACTAGTATATAATAAGAAGAGATAATACCGGGAAAATTTTAGTTTCCTGTGTTATACTGTAAGTAGGAAAATAAATAAATTATTCAGAGCAATGCTTCTATGTGTTTATATTTTGATAGGAATCATAATTTTACACGAGAATTCACAAGGAATTTACACAGGGATTTGCCCAGTTCGAACGTTTACATGCTTTGACATCGTGTAAACCTGTCGCTTTGATAAGAATAGCTTTAGATGTAATGAATGAAATAGTGAGTCCTGATGATCGATTCCCTAGTGTCAAATTGATCATTTCCCTTGCTACACAAATTCTACAAACAGTTCAACACAATTTTTTGCTCCTATATGCTACTCCATGTAACCACAAAAATAATAATAATAATAATAATAAACATTCTTACAAACATTAAAGTGTATGTCTTCCAAAGAGTGCATACATACCCGATGGCAGGGAGGAGGAGGGCGGCGGCGGTACTGGACGGCGGTGGACGGTGACGGCGGAGGAGGTGGACGGCGGCGGAGGAGGAGGAGGAGGTGGTGGATGGCGACGGCGGTAGATCGATCCAGGCTAGGGGAGGACCGACGGCGGTGGAGGACGGGGATGGTGCTGGCTAGCGGTGATGGCGCTGGAGGGCGTTGGCTGGTGGGTGAGCGAGGGGACGGCAGACTGGTTTGGGGAAAATGGCGACGGTACTGGTTTGTATTTACAACCGGTACCTATTGTGGTGAAAAGGTGCCGGTTGTAAATTGGAACCGGTACCTTTTGTATCTTATAGGTACCGGGTCTTAATTAAAACCGGCACCTTTTACCACAATAGGTACCGGTTATAAATACGAACCGGCACCTATGGACCTTCTGGGGGGTTACATTGTACATATCACTTGAAAATGTTCAGTTAATAATTGTGTTTGTAAACTTCCATCTGTCCTCAATTCATACATAGTTATACTCAGTGAAGCACATATTTTATATTCTGGTTTGAAATTTTCATATGTAAATAAATATTGAATTACTCAAAACAACTAATTTCGCTTACTACCTTCACTTTTTTACACAAGGGAGGAGTACTGTTTAAGGGAAATTTGTGTGGTCAGCCAGCAAAAAAGTTACGAGAAGATCACAAATCGGCTGCAGGTAATAGGACACTCTTCAAAAGTAGGAGTATAAGATTGTACAAATGTGTGGATGTCTAATCTATTTTCAATTCTTGGGTATCAACTGAACAAATTTGGTGATCAATATAAGTTTTTTCAAACATTGCAGCCTGAAACTACAGGTATAAAATTATCTCCCTACCTTTAGTGAAGAAGGTAGTATTTACTAGTTTCATACAAAGAGAGAGAACACAAGGAAAGATTCCTTAGTTACTCCATTTAAACGATTCCAACATAGATAGATAAATAGATAGAGACACACACCAATAGCCTCCACTAAGGCTGGACCAACGCTGGACCAACGCTGAGCACGAGGACAATGTTGGCAGACAACGTGAGGGCATTGGCACTACTACAAGAAACAACATAGGTGCCGGTTCTAGGCCGGCACCAATTGGTCGGCACTAATTACACATTCATGTTTGTTACAATAAAGTTCAAACATACATGTCTATCACAATTACTCCTTTTTCATGGTCGCTGCGAACATATGATGCTTCTTCCTCATCTTCGTCTTCCTGACTTTCTTCACCTCCTTCTATGTCTGTTGCAAACGGTGGTAGCTCTTCGATTTGATTGTAGCCTTCCTCATCAACGATATTCTCAACTCCGACAATGCTTCGCTTTCCATGGAGAACCACGTGGTGAGTGTTCAACGAAGAAGGGTCTTTGATATAGAAAACTTGTGTTACGGATTTTGCGAGCACAAATGGTTCATCTTGATAACCCACATTGTTTAAGTCTACGATGAACATTCCATACTTGTCAATTCTCAAACCACTTGGAATTTTGACCCATTGACACTGGAAAAGTGGTACCTTCAGCGGTCCATATTCAAGCTCCCAGATTGCCTCTATATAACCATGGTACGTTTGTTCCACACCATTACTGTCGAAGGCGTCTATGCGGACACCACTGTTTTGATACGAGCTCTTGGCATCCTGGGTTTTCGTGTAAAATGTATATCCATTAATGTCGTACCCTTGGAATGAATGAATTGTGCTCGCAGGTCCCCGAGACAAAACATACAGCTGGTCACTATCAGTATTCATAACCATGATATGCTTCCGTAACCAATCGCCAAAATTCAACCTATGCTGCTTAGCTATCCATGCTTCTGATTTGCTTGGGTTCTCACTGTGGAGTGTGTTATAATGCATGTCGACAAATGGAGCCACCAAGGCAGACTGCTGGAGCACTGCGAAATGTGCTTGCCGTAATGTTTCTAGGCTAGGAGCGAAAATTGCCTTATGCCCTAGTGTCCCTTTTCCTAGTAGCCTACCCTCGTGTTAAGACATCAGCACACCAATGGGATGCAAATCCATATAGTCGATACAGAACTCAACCACCTCCTCTGTTGCATAACCCTCTACGATATTGCCTTCTGGTCGAGCTCTATTACGCACATACTTCTTTATGATCCCCATGAACCTCTCGAAAGCCCACATGTTATGCAGATACACTGGGCCGAGAATCTTTATCTCTTTCACGAGATGTGACATGAGGTGAACTATTATATCAAAAAATGATAGTGGAAAACACATCTCGAGCTGGCAAAGGGTAATGATTGCATCGGCTTGGAGCTTGTCTAGCATGCTTGGATCGATCACCTTCTGATATATAGCGTTGAAGAACGAGCACAACTTTATGATTGGGTTTCGAACCTTATCTGGCAAAATGCCTCTAATAGCAACAGGAAGAAGTTGTGTTATCAGCACGTGGCAATCATGTGACTTCATGCCCACTAATTTCTTCTCTTTCATGTTGACAAGTCTTGTAATGTTCGCAGAATAACCAGAAGGGACTCGGACACCCTGAAGGCACTCCAACAGACTTATTTTCACTGCGGCACTAAGGGTGCATCACGTCAATTGCATGACGGACATCCAAATCTTTCCAATATGGTAGTTCCCAAAAGATAGATTTCTTCTTCCAAAGAGGTTTCTCATCACCCTTGCTCGTTGCACTTCGATTGCCTTGCCCCTTACCAAATATACATTCAATATCTTATACCTCTTCAAAAATCTCTCTGCCAGTATGGTGTGTTGGAGCTGTACCCTCCTTCACCGTGCCATCGAAATCTCTTGTATTGCTACGGTACTGGTGGCCGGCTGGAAGAAACCTCCGATGGCGCATGTACACAGTCTTTTCGGAGTACTTCAGCCACCTGCTCGCTGTATCCCGCATGCACTACACACATGCACAACCACCTTTCATTGTTTGCCTGGATGTGTTACCAGCTGCAGGGTAATCTTGGATGGTAACGAACAATATTGCCCTTAAGGTGAAGTACTCTCTTTTGTACGCATCCCAAATCTGCACACCCCGGTCCCATAGAAACTTAAGATCATCCACTAATGGCCTGAAGTAGACATTGATATCGTTGCCAGGTTGCTTAGGCCCTTGGATTAGAAGTGACATCATAATATACTTATGCTTCATGCACAACCATGAAGGAAGTTGTAGATAACAAGTGCCACTGGCCACGTGCTATGCCGACTGCTCATGTCACCAAATGGATTCATCCCGTCTGTGCTCAGCCCAAACCTTATATTCCTAATCTCCTGAGCAAAATGCTTTTTGTACTTTCTATCTATCTTTCTCCATTGAGATCCATTGGCAGGGTGTCTTATCATTCCATCCTTCTTACGCTCTTCGTGGTGCCAACGCATCATCTTTGCATGTTTTTTGTTTGCATACATGCGTTCAATCCGAGGGATTATAGGAAAATACCACGCAACTTTAACGGACACTTTCCTCTTCTTCAGGACTGCGCCACCACTGTCATCATCAACATCATCATCATCGTTAACTCCACCCTTCTACCGCGGTGCTCTGCAAATTGCTCATGTATCCAAGTCTGTATAGTCACCTCGATATAGGATATAGTCATTTCAACATGCGTGAATTTTCTGCACTTCCAGTCCGAGTGGGCAGACAACCTTCTTCGCTCGGTATATTGTTTCTGGCAGCACATGACCCGCTGGAAGGAGGTCTCCAATCAGCTGTAGAAGCTCTGTGAAGCTCTTGTCACTCCAACCATTGGTTGATTTCATCTACAGCAACAAGAGGACGACGTGTAACTTGGTGTGCTGCTCATTGCATCCTGGATAAAGCGGGGTTTTTGAGTCCTCCACCATGCCCTTGAACTTCTCGTATTGCCTGTCATCGTCGTAGGCTGTCTCCCCGTCGCGTAACATCTGATCTAAACCATCTGATTCGTCACTATCATATCCACCTCCGTCAGAAGACAACTCCACATTGTCTCCATCCATTACATCCAGATTCTTATCTTCACCACGATTGTCCTAACATGTATAATTAGGCATAAAACCCCTTGTTAGGAGATGCTTATGAACTTGTTTTGCATGAAACTGTCTCTCATTCCTGCAATCAGCGCATGGACAATGCAAGTGTTCCATCGTGTTCAATGATCTGGATCTCGTGGCTGCGATCACGAAGTTGGTTACTCTCCTGGCATATTCCAAGGTACCGCGCTCCGGAACGTTCATCCCTCCTTCATCCATCGCTCCTACGAAAATTCTTAAATTGACCACTAACATACATATATCATTCTCTATATCTATTGAAATTCTGACATATGTTAATAATAGTTACATTACTCATCAATGATTAATCTCTAAATTACTCCAATATTAATAAGTCACCATACTTTCTCATGTTTCTCATTCAACAAAACAAATTGCAAATAATAACTTGACAAATATTAGTACGAATTACATATAGAATCAACATATACTAACCTTTACGCATGCAAACACATAGATCTCTCTATATTTTTTAAATTTTTGGGCAAAACCTCCTCCCCCGTGAGCTGAAAAGAAGCCTCAAAATCGTGAAAATGCAGTGAACAAGGAGTATATATAGACTGGAGGATATAGGTGTCGGTTTATGTACTGAACCGGCACATATTTAGTTACCTTCGGTCGGAAGCCATCAAATAGGTGCCGGTTATTATAGGTGCCAGTTTATTAGGTTAAATCGACACCATTTTGGCCGTAACATAGGTGCCGATTCGTCTTACGAATCGGCACCTATGTGATAGGTGCCGGTTCATAAAGAAGGCCGGCACCTTTTTTGGATCATAGGTGCCGATTTTTCTTAAAAACCGACACCAATGAGCTTCTTCCAACCAACCGGCACCTATAAGGTCCTACCTTATAGGTGCCGGTTCGTGGAAAAATGGATGGGAATTGTCTGTTAGATACCGGTTCTAGCAAATCCGGCATCTATGTGGTCGGTATCTATAGAGGTTTTAGTAGTAGTGATGACTCCATATCACCATAAAATTTTAGGTGTTCCGATCGTGATTGTTTTTTTTGCCCCAAAACAATTATCAACATGATTTTTTTGACGACTCAGCTGGGACGTCGAGAATTTCGGCCACGTACAGCCAATCAAGTTTTCTGATCGGATTATTCTCCTATTCAATGTACTGTTTGATGCGCCCGTTTGCTGCTAGCCGTGATCGATTTAGCTTCATTGGCGAATTATTTGATTCGGCGGTATTTCCCATCAACATCAACAGCAATCGGATTGCTTGGGTAAAAGCTGATCTGCTGTACACGGTTACCAAAAAGAAAATCAAATCAAGGTCGGTTTACAGGAATCGATCAAATCTGTGGCCCTATTTTCCTACGTACACACGACATCAAGGCAACGCACACAAGCAGCAGTAGGCCACCGAGGAATACTTCTACGTCAAGGCCGGTGAGCAACAGCAGCAGGCAATATCGTGTATTGCTGTGCACGGTGAGAATTTGAATTTTAATTCTATTCGGTTTGCTGTGTATACGTATTCTAAACAGAGAAAAAAGATCAGGCTATCAAAGCCGATCTACTACTGTCCACATATTGAAAATCCACGTGACCACAGAGAGACAAGCAGCAGCTCGTTGGCTTATTGTGTGCGATTACCGACACTGCTATAGAGAAAAATGAAATTATTTTTGTAAGCGGCCAAAATTATCTTTGCACACGGACAGTCGGTTCGTTTGTACGTAAAGGCCTACAAAAATCGTTGATTTTTACAAACGACCGGCCGGTCTGCCTGAGTGATATATCTTCGCAGACGAACCACATAACTAATCCATCTGCGAATCCCAGACGGACTGAGGCACAATATGTCGCTTGGGAAAATGCATTACGTCCGGCTACGAAAATTTTTCCACCAAATTTAAATTTTTTCGTCAAAATATCTAGTAGTATATTTTAATTAATAATGTTGGAATTATTTAATTAATTAGTACGTAAATACATGTAACGGCTAGTAGACATGTAATATAGATATTAATATACATACATACATACATACATACATATATATATATGTATATATATATACACACACACATATGTTATATATATACACATATATATATATGTGTATATATATATATACACATGTTAATTACACAAATTAAAGCACGTCATTTCAAATTATATTGTTAATTACACAAGCACGTGGCTTCAATCATGAAGAGACTTTATTCTTCGTTGGTTGCTAAGATGCCTTCGGAGTCAAAGAAAAGTTCATCTTTATGACAACATGCGCGATGGATGAAGCGGCAGAGGTCCTGCTGCATGTTTTGAATGCCTTTGTTGTCAAAGTTAGATCGATGCTTGATTCTAGGCAACTGCACGTAGAAAAGCACAAGAATATATTACGATATCAATTAGATGTGCATTCCATCATTGTACTTATATTTTGAGGTGAGAGACTTACATCATCTAGGTTGGTCCTATACATCTCATTAATTCTAAGGAACTCGCATGTGTATGTTATAACATACACATATAAGGAATTAGTTATACATGAAGGTAAAAGAATTTAAATAAATAAGCGTGTGCGCCAAGTATGTTTAGTAGTTTATTACCGGTCAGTATGTATACACTAACAACTTCTCCCTCGTTTGTTGTTGTTCCCCGCCCTTTGCTTTGTAGTAGTTGTACGCACTGTATTATGATTCATATTAATGAACAAAATTTAATAATTATGAACACTTCATGAATTCTATACATGCATGGATCAGAATCATTTACTATTGTAAAATTGTTAGAAATTGTCTGTACGATCTGTGATTATAATCGAAGAGGTCCAGGACTATAGCGGTCCTGTACTTTAGCTAGAACATAAAGCAAACATAATGATTGGTATACAGTAATGATGGTTCAGTTAGTCACAGATCAAATAATAAGGATATACAGAGAGATCTATCATACTTATTTAAAAGTTATATGCGACAAGTATGACTCTTTTATTTTGAAATCTTAGGGATGTTCATCCAACATATTATGCCAAAGGAAGCAACTTAGTCTTGTGCAGACCCTTTTTATATTCAGCTCTCTCTTTAGGCGTCTTGTTCTTTAACTGCTCGGAATTGTCGTGGAGAGTTACAATATGCTGGGTTTGACAAATCCTTGTTGGATCGAGATAACCGATAGGTTCCTTCGTCTTCTCAGCATCCAAGTATTGCATCCGTCACAAGAGGGTTCAAAGGCGGAGGATGAAGAGGAAGAGGAGGCTGTGTTCGAGGTCGAAGTGGACGATGAAGGCGACGAAAGGGGTGGACGGATCTCGGAGAGACGGACAGTACTCTCCGAGTAGACGGGGATGACCTTTCGCATGGTTACACACCTACTCAAAGTCCAAATCCTCCCCGCGCACCTTTGACCGCTGCCACCACGGACGAAGAACTGGACGGGGCGAAGACCTTGGCAGCGATCGCCACCCGCGTGCTGGGCGGGTCCCATAAAAAGGATTCGGCTCCTACCGCTACGGAGACCCACAAGAAAGTGCCCAAAATCATCGTGAAGGGCGGGGTGAGGCCGGTAAGAACTTTCAGTGATGGTGAGTCCTCTTCGCCTAGGACGCCGACTTGGGCCGCTCCACTCCCTTCGGTGGCTGAACATGGTGTCCTGCCCACCGTTGATTTGACCGCACCAACTCTGGGAACGCAGCCTTTGGTGAGCACCAACGAGATCGCGACGGTAGCTACTTTGCTTGAGAGGGACGCAGAGGAGGCCCTCGCTAGCCTCCACGTGGGTGCCGTCATGTCTTGCCTTCGCCAATGTGAAGGGAAGCAACTGACAACTGACTCCTCGGCATCCAAGGGTGCCCTCCCCGTGCCACGCTTCGTCCCGAGTGATTTTGCGATGTGGGCTGAACTACTCTCGTTCGTGGGTGGGGTTACGCAGTTGGTTTCACCGTCAACCGGCCTTCACCCTTTTGCTGACTTCAACGAGTTCAATGAGGGGGGATTGGCCGTTAAAGGCTTGCTCGTTCGGGTAAGCCTTCTTTATACTGCTGATTTTTTCCCAAGTCTTCCTGGTGCGTAGATCCTAACGAGTACCTTCACCTTGGCAATACCCACAGGCTCTTTTGGCGTATGACCTTGTTGAACAAGGCATTCGTGCCCGCTTGGCTGACTAGAAGAAGCTCATACGGGAGATGGAGGAGGGGGCGAAGCGAAGAGACTTGGAGCGGGACGTCTTGGTCGAAGCGCTGAAGAAGGTGAAGGCCGAGAACCACGCTTTGAGGGCCAAAAATGAGAAGCTTGAGAGCCAAATCGGTGGACTAACCGATTATTATAACAGCTTAGAGGCCAAGCTGGACACCCTCCGTGGCCAAATCAAAACGGCCAAGCTGGAAACCTCCCAGGTCCGAGATGTTGCTGCTTCGGCAACCATGATGCTAGGCCGGGCGAAGGATTTGGCCAGGCAAGCTAGCTATGTGCTTCGTCTTGCCTTGACCGAGCTTGGGGCCCGTCCTGCCGAAGTCCTGGGGGAAGATGCTGAGCCTACCGCTTTCATAGAGTGGAGTGCCGAAGCTGGTCGGGCGATTGCCGATGCTACCGGCATCTATGGCGATTGCTGCGCGCGTGTTGTCGCTGGGGTTGTTCTCTTTGTGCTTCGGCACCATGGCTACGAGCATGTCTTGGACTTCCCGGCTATGTTGCAAGACCAACTTTCCAGTTCATCGAGCACTGTTTGGGCAAAGCTGAGCGCCTTTCGCCGGTCGTACTGGGTGCCCGAAGGAAGGGAGATCACCCCTGGGAACCTCCGGGACAAGCTGGAGAAGCAAGCGGAGGCGGACGCCGTGGAGTAGCTTGCGGATGGTGGCAGCGAAGAGCCTACCGCTAGCGAGGGTGCAGGCGAGGCTAGCCGCGAGCCTGCCGAGGAAGACACTGCCCAAGATCACAATGAGGTGTGAGGCTTTCGCCTTCCTTCCCCGCTATTTTTAATGTTAGCTTAGGTAGCTTTGTCTAATAATTTTGTTTCATCACTTCTTTTTGGGCTTGCTGGCTTATATCTCTCTTGTAAGGCACTCCGGCGGCCACTCCCCCTTTTACATATATATAAACTTCTAAGTTTTGCCACTTTCTCCGAAAGCTATCTTTCGCCTTAAACTTGTCTTTTACTGGGAAAGCTTCTGTTGCAGCTTAGACGTCGAAAGGCGTGTGTTTGGCCCCTTTTGAGGAAGCGGCGAAATGCGAATATAAAGGTTGTGGTGAACAAGACCTGGACGAAGGCTAAGTACACCGGTGCGCCTGTCCGTCGTGAGATGGCCACCAACAAGCGTAATTACCCTGTATTGGCTGTGACGAAGTGGATGCGAAAGCATCTAGGGCGAACCTTGGAGGACTTCGATCACGACTATTGCCAGCGTCACGAGCATATGGCTTCGTCTTGGCGAAACTTTATGATGTCCGAACGTCAGGCTGCTATTGCCCGACATTGATATAGCAGTTTTTATTTCGGTGCCGACTCCGCTTGGTGTGTTCTTTGATGTAGATAGTGCAAGTGAGGAAATGTCGGATGGCCTTAGTGATAGTTGTAGCTCTCCCAGTCGATCTGGGGGTTACCTTAGTTTTTCCGACTTTGAACCTAGTGCTTCGACGTCGGAAGCTGGTTCTTTAGAGTTGAAAGGCCGCATGGCGGGTGATGTAATATACTTGTAATATTTCAAAATTTTTGATGAATAAAACAATGTTTGAGCAACTCATCGTGGCTCTTTGGTCGCTGCCTTCGGCTTGTTTCACTTTTGATCATACCAGCTACCGCTGGCTTTGTTTTAAGCGCGTGATGTGTGTTTTGCAACTCTTAGCGTTCGCTTCGCACTCACTATAGCAGGCACCTTTTCTTTCTAAGTGCTATCGCTTGAGTCGATTGTGGTGATGATTGAAAACATAGTCGATAAACGAGTTGCCGCGGTTTCAGCGTTCGGTGAGCGATGCTTCGACCGATTCGCCTCGCCCCCCTGGCGTTTTCTTTGATCAAGTGTTTGCCTTTAGGGTTTTTTGCGATGTTTTACACAAGAGACGAAACATAGAGTTTTTATACTGGTTCAGGTCTCCGATATGGATAATAACACTACATCCAGTTTTTTTTTCATTTTCCTCTTCTTTTTTGTCTTTTTTATGCCGAAGGCTTACAAGATAGTATTTACATATGTACACATGGCGATCGGGAACCACTCATTTTAGATGAAATATCGGTTGAGCAAAGTGGCATTTCAAGAATGGTCTGGCTCTTCGCCTTGTAGGGTCGCTAGCCGAAATGAGCCTGTCCTTGTCCTTTGCTTGACAAGGTATGAGCCTTCCCATTTTGATTCCAGCTTACCTACTATCACAGGGTTCGCTTTTTTCTTCAACACAAGCTGCCTGGGTGATATTTCTTTTGGTTGAACCTTCTTGTTGTAAGAGGCCAAAGTGGCCTGAGCGTACTTCATCATGTGGCTAAGTGCTTCGACTCTTACTCCCTCCAAAAGCTCGATCGACACTTCACGACCGTCTTCGCCTTCGGTAAAGGTTACTCGTGGTGAGTTAGCCCCTGGCTCACTCGGGGTCATGGCTTCATCGCCATACAAGAGCATGAATGGGATGAACTTCGTTGGCCTTGTTGGTGTGGTTCGGAGGGCCCAAAGGACCGAAAGTATCTCCTCAGGCCACTTTCCCTTCGGCGCGTCCTCTAGTCTTTTCTTTAATGCTTTGAGAATTTTTCCATTCATTTTTTCGGCGGCCCATTCGCCTGTGGGTGTGCGATAGAAGCGAACTTGACCTTCAAGTTTAGCCCTTCGCACATTTTTTTGAATTTCTTAGAGTCAAACTGCCTGCCATTGTTAGTAATGAACTCTTTTGGCACCCTGAATCGACACACGATATTTTTCCAGACAAACTTTTGAACCGCAGCCGAAGTGATTGAGCCGAGAGGCTCTGCCTCGACCCATCTGGAGAAATACTCGACAGCGACGATGGCAAAGCGATAACCATTCCTAGCGGTAGGAAACGGACCAAGTATGTCCAACCTGCACCTGGCGAAGGGCCAGATAGGGTTGATCGGCTGCAGTTTATAGTACGGGGCAACCTGGCTTCGACCTTGGTGCTGGCTACCTCCGCACTTTTTCACTTGGTCGACGCAGACCCGTAGAACGGTCAGCCAGTATATGCCTTGCCGAAAGACTTTGCCCGCCATGGTCCTTGCCGCTTGGTGAGCTCCGCATAGCCCTTGGTGTATCTCTTTCACCATTTCCTCTCCTTCAGCAATCGAGACACACCGAAGCAGGGGCTGTAAGACTCCAGCTCTGTATAAATGACCAGATACCAACATATACTTTCTGGCCCTGAGTTGTAGGCGTTGAGCTTCGGCCTCGTCGTCTGGCAGCCACCTAGTAGCCAAGTGTTTGATAAATGGCATTCGACAATCATTGGGGCCTTTGCCGGTCTCTGTTGTGATGATGCTCATGACCTCTTGTGGAGCGTCTTGCACACTTGGAGTGTAGAGCACCTCGAAGAACATGCCGAGCCCATATGCCCCCCCCGAGCTGCGGCTGCTTTTGCCAGGGCGTCAGCCTCTTCATTTTGCCCACGGGGCAGGCGTTCGACAATAATGTTGGCGAAATACTTCTCCATTGCCCGAATGGCATCTAGATACTCTCTCATTCCCTCCTCCTTCACCGCGAAGGTCTTGTCAACTTGTCCGACCACAAGCTTGGATTCCGTTTGAACTAACAGTCTTCGAACTCCTAGAGTTAGTGCCTTTCGTAGCCCCATCAGCATGGCTTCATACTCTGTGGTATTGTTCATTATTTCCAACTGAAATCTGGCTGCATACCAGATCACCATGCCTCCTGGCGAAACGAGGATCACGGCAGCCCCCGCTCCCTTGTGAAACCACGAGCCGTCCGAGTGCATGACCCAAAGTTGTTCGACAAGTTTGGGCTCTTGGGCGAAAACTGGAGTTCATTCGGCCACAAAATTGGCTAGGATTTGAGACTTGATAGTCGTTCTGGCTACAAAAGTGAGGTTGAAAGGGGATAGTTCGGCTGCCCATTTGCTTAGCCGCCCAGTGATTTCCTTGCCCCAAAGCACTTCGCCGATCAAGTATTGTGAAGGCACTATGATTTTGTGAGCTTGAAAATAATGTTTTAGCTTTCGCAAGGCCATCACTAGGGCATATGCCAGCTTTTCCATTTCCATGTAGCGCGTCTTCGCCCCCTGGAGAGCTTCGGAGACAAAATACACTGGCTTTTGGCCAACTTTGGTGTCTTGTACCAACACTGCACTGACCGTGACGGGCGAAGCCGCTAAGTACAGCAACAGTTCGCTCCCCGCTGCCAGGCAAATCAGTGCTGGTGGACATTGAAGATATTCTTTCAGCTCACCGAAGGCGGCTTGGCATTCGAGGCTCCAGCTGAACTTATCGGCCCCCGTAGGGTCCTGAAGAAAGGTATGCCCATTTCGGCTGCCCTGGCCAAGAAACGGTTGAGCGCCGTGATGCGCCCTGTGAGCTTTTGCACCTCTCGTATGTTCTTCGGCGGCTGCATTTGTTGTATTGCATCGATTTTCTCAGGGTTTGCCTTTATGCCTCTCGTGGAGACGAGGAACCCTAGGAGTTTACCAGCGTGTACGCTGAAGACGCATTTTACAGGGTTGAGCTTGATTCTGGCTGCTCGCTAGTTGTCGAAGGTTTCCTGCAAGTCGGCGGTGTGGTCGATCACTTTTTGGCTTTTGACGACTATGTCATCGATGTATGCCTCGATGTTCCGGCCGATTTGCGTGCTGAGGACCTTGTAAATTAGCCTGGCGAAGGTGGCCCCCGTGTTCCTGACGCTGAATGGCATTCTGGGGTGGAAAAAGGTGCCAAACGGAGTTATAAATGTTGTTTTCGCCTGGTCACTCGGGTTCATGAAAATCTTGTGGTACCCAGACTAGGCGCCCAAGAAGCTCATGAGTTCGTATCCTGCCGTTGAATCGACCAGTTGGTCGATCCGCGGGAGCGAGAAATCATCCTTGGGGCAAGCCTTGTTCAGGTCGGTGAAGTCAATACGCATTCGCCATTTGCCGTTCGACTTATTTACCTGCACCGGGTTCGCCAGCCACTCGGTGGTCGATTTCTTCAATGATGTCGGCTTTAAGCAGCTTCTGCACTTCGACCTTGGCTACCTCTTGGTAATCGGCAGACATCTTGCGAAGCTTCTGCTTTTTGGGCTTTGCTTCTGGTTTGAAAGCCAAGTGGTGCATGATAAGATCTGGCGAAACACCACCTACGTCATCAGGTCCCCAGACGAAGACGTCAAGATTGCTTGCACCGGTGCTTGTTTCTGGGGTGGAGGTTGGTTCACCGATGTTTGGGCGACGGGATCCTGTGCCTGAGCCGCCACCTTATCGTAGTCTGCTTGGATTTCAAGTCGCCTCTTGGTGTCTTCTTCGTCCCTATCATAGCCGTCGATGATGCGAAAGAGGTGCTCAACGGTTTGCGGCTCTTTCCTCGTGATCTTTTTTGTCAGGTCGCCCGAGCGAAGTCCAACCGAAGCAGTATGGATCATCGAGGCCTTGGTAATGTCCTGCACTTGGCATCTTGCTTGGAAGCACTGCCTCACGTACTCCCTTGTGGATTCGCCTGGCTTCTAGCGAATTCCAAACAAATATTGCTGGGTTTTCGGCTCTTCATAGGTCCCACGAAAATTCATGATGAAGACGTCGCGCAGCTGTTCCCATGAATAGATGTTGCTTGACAGAAGGTTAAAGTACCACGATCGGGCGATACTATTCAAAGCGAGGTGTATCACTTTGGCTTTGGTGCTTTCGTTATCTTGGGCTGCTTCAATTGCCGATTCATATATCGACAAGAACTCACCTGAATCGGTTTTGCCCAAATATCTTGTCACAGTGGGATACATGAACTGGGGTGGGATTGGGTGATCTTGTAGTCCCAGCTCAAAGGTAGCTTCTTTTCGTCACTGCCCTTAACGTCGAACCCTGCTGGTACTGCGGCGAAAGGCCCTGCTATGGCGGTGCGAAGGGTTAAGCCATTCCCTGGACTTGCGCATGAGGTTGGACCAAGGTGTTTGGCTGAGGTATGCTTGCGATGCAGCCCGGCCTGCCCATGGCATCCTATAGGGTTGGCGAAGGCGTGTGGGCCAGCGAAGATGAAGGGGCTAGATTCGTTGGCCACCACACTGCTATGCCTGGGCTTGATCCGCCAACGGCCTGGGCTGAAGGGGTTACAGTTGTTGCAGAAACAGTGTGGGGTTGACTTAGTTGTTGAAGGAAAGCTTGAAATTGCGCCTGGAGGGCCGAAGTTGCGTCTGTTGAAGCTTGAGGTGCTGACGCTGGTATCGACCGCACCGGCTTTGTTGGGGCAAAGGCCGGGGCTGGAGCCACGGCTGGATAGGCGACGGTCATCTAGGGCGTGGGACGAACGTGAAGCACCGAAGACTGCCATGCCTGCGGCGCTGAAGACGTGGCGACTTGGATGGCTGGTGCAGCCAAGGCTGTGGCGGACGCGACAGTAGCGGTAGGCCTAGCCGAAGTTGCTGCCTTGGCTTGCATAGCAGCTTTGTGCGCTTGGTGTTGCTCTTGCATCTGTCAAGCGTATCTTGCAGCCTTATCATGTCTGGTCGCACGGCTTCCATCTTCGCCGCGTAGGTCTTCTATGGGTCAGGCTCTGAGCCCACCGACGCCATGACCGCGGGCCTTGCTTGCGCTGTGATAGCTTCGGCGTGGGCTTCGGCGTGGACCCTGGCCGGTTCCATCTCTGCCGCCGGCCTTCGGCCATTGCCGGCTCCGTACCGGCTTTGGCTGATTCCTCAGCTTCACCAGCAGCTTTGGGCTCCCATTCGACCTCACGCCGCCTTGGCCCCACTCTCTCACGCGTGGACTTCTTTGGCGGCATCAGTAGTTTGATCTAGTTCCCCACGGATGGCGCCAGCTGTTGTCGAATGACAGTAACATATGTCGAAAGGTAGGTTTCACTTGTGTGGAAAGTAAAGGTGATGTATTGATATTAAATTTTTTTGCGGATCACCCAGTACATGCCCCTTGGGTTCTATTTATAGGTTTAGTATAGGCTCATGCACCCTAGGGTTTCGAAGTACAGAGGAATCTACATGGTTACCCTTATGACAGGGACATTTATGAGGGTAATTAAAGACAATTTAGTCTTGGACCTCTTCTTGGGCCGCTAAGTGGCCTTCCCCACCGGGTTGGCCCTGCAAGGTACTGAATCCTTTGGCTTGGGGATGAAAGTCCTTTGCTCTGGAGGTGAAAGTCTTCGGCTTCGCCCTTGATGTATAGCTTCGCCCAAAGCTCCAGTCATCATGGTAATCGGTGTTTTGCCTACGTGCTTCACCCTAACGATTGCCATCGTGTTTTGGCAGGCTTGGTCGAAGGCCCTCGTGACCCACATAACACATAGCACATCACCCACGTCTCCCAAATATCACCCAAAGTACCCACACACATATAAGTATAAAAGCATTCAAATCACCCACATTGGTTGACGATGAGGAAGACGACAATCGACTGAGGAAGTCGTTCGGTCGAACATGACGTTCAGCCGAGGAAGACGTTCGGCCGAAGACCATGATCGACCGAGGAAGTCGTTCAGCTGCCGACAAAAACGAGGATGATGTTCGGCCGGGAACAACGATTGGCTGAGCAAGAGGATCGGCCAAGGATGAATCGTTGGCTGGGGAGATGAGGAAGAGGCGGCGATCAGGGAGACGAGGAGTCGAAGGCGGTCGAGGAGACAAGGAGTCGGTAGTGGGCTGCAAGAGGTGGCGGTGGCCGGCGAAGATGGGGAGACGGCGGTGGGCTCCGAGGAGGCGGCGGGCTGGGAAGGCAAGGAGGCGGCGCCGAGCTCTGATGTGAAGGCGATGGCGTCGAGAAAAAATTCGACAACCCGGCAGTGCAAAAATTTTTAGGATTGCGGCTTGGACATAGAAATTTTTGTGCTGGGGTAGGCGTCCTTATATAGGGGATCCATTTTCGCAAGCAGGCCACCCGCCTGCAAAAATAGTTTAGAACAGTTTTCGCAACCATTTTCTCAGGCGGGCCACCCGCCTGTGAAAATAGATGCCCTATATAACCTTGTATATTTTCGTAGGCGGGCCGCCCGCCTATGAAGATGAAGGTGGGCCCGAGTTTTACAATACAATTAAAATTTATAGAAAATCCTTAAATTGTAAAAAAATCAAAATAGTGGGAAAATCCTAGAAAATTAATGAAAATTGTTAAAAATTCCTTAAATTTTTGTAAGTCCATATAAAAATCCTTAAATTGTGGGTATAATCCTAGAATACATTAAATTGTGAAAGTGGTAAGTCCATATATTTTGTTAACTAAAAAACAATAAGAGTAGATTATATCTTTAATATTCCTAGAAAATCCACGATAATTGTTAAAAAATTAGCAAAATGATGGGGAAATTCTACAAAAATGGAAAATCCATATTGTGTTCAAATAAAATACAGATAGGCATTACAAAATATGAGAAATCAATAACTTGTTCAAATACATTGCAAAATGAGAACAGATAGCCATTACATATGGTTGTCATTGGTTTCATATACATATGTTATCCTCTAACTTTTTCCCCGCTCTATCTTCTCGCATGTATGGCTTAACGGTTTTCTTAGTAGATGCTTCTACAAGCTTAACCATTTATAGAAATTGAGTTTAAAGGAGCATGCTATCATATTGGTTATAATCCTTGATATCGTCGACCCCATCAACTCCCAAGATCATTTGCTTTTCGGGTAGAACTATTTCTTTTTTCACATTCTCAGGGTCTCTCATGTAGAACACCTGTGCCATGCGATCGGCGAGTACCCAGGGGTCATCTGTCACACCCCGCCCCTACGCCGCTATACAAATGGCACCGAGGAGGGCATGCCGCAGGAGAACGGCGAACCGCTTTCCCACGGAACCGCAAAACAGGTACCAGTCCCAGGATAACGATGCTGGTACCAGCGGTAACATGATGAATCAATGCAAGATTTACATAAATACAATATACCTTTATGTTGCATCTTCGGGTAATCCCTGAGTTGCAACCTTCAATCAGAGTCAGCAGCAGCGAAACTTAGCAAAGCTAGAACACCAAATCCACCGGCAGTAGTTTGGGTTTAGGGACGAAACTCCAACCTTCCTCTCCTTCCTGAACTAAAGCCAAGGGGAGAAAAACAACAACAATGGGGGATTGAGTACTTTCGTACTCAGCAAGCCACTAGGAAATGTGTACATGCAAGCTTCAAAGAAAGGCTGAGTTTACTTGGCAAAACATTTTAAAACACTTTTCAAAGATCTAAGTGTAGGTTTCAAAAATAAACTTTTCCTTCGGAAAGAGGCATCTCACCTCAATCCCAACACGAATTGCTTTGCAACAACCCAAGCGGAAAAGCCAAATTTTAGCATTTATAACACTTTCTCCTTTATTAGCTTCTTTTCACTTTCAAAACATAAACCAACATTCTTTCCAATAATCATCCGTTAACCAAGTCTCAAGGTTAACAACTCCGGGTCCGGTCCTCTTGACCTGTCAACCCAAACTCGGCCATCTCGGCCCGTAAACCGCCCCTCTCGGCCCTATAGTGCCAGACGACACCCCAGGTCACACAAGCCTGTTCCCAACCATGAAGGCTGGCTGTCCGTCACAAAGAACTCTGGTAACGGTTACCATCCCACGAACCAATTTATTAAATAAGTTTTAAAAACAAATCTACGCTATGGAAATCACCTCACATTTGCCCTTACCGTGGGCACGACTATTCGAACAGTTCAGTTAAACCTCTGTAGAGACTGTACGCTTTTCCCATAAGACACGAAGCTTACACCGATACTGGCCGATACCAAAAGTTCGTGACAAAGCCTCTCTAACCAAACCATAAATGTCCCGTGTCACATAGATGGGTGGAATCTCTCCAGCAAGCATCAGGCCAAATTTTAGGCCCTCATCTACTTAGGACCCACCGTATGGACCCCGACACATCCCCACTGTAGGAGATTGCCGTAAACTCCACCATACCGGTGCTCCTCACCTGCCAACATGCTAAACACCTATGTTTCAGCTAGTTACTCATCTAGGGGCATCCCATTCTACCCATGTGGTCGTACTGTGAGATGCTCGAATGAAAAACCCAAAGGAATCGGTCCTTATACGCGACTACGAAACCAAACCACACAGAAGAGGAATCACGCTGCAAGTTTTATCCCATAAAATCTTTTTATTTTTAAAGTCATCGACTCCCCGAGTTGGGTTTTATAAACCTTTCACAACCCAAGTTTTTCCACATCGATAACCGTGTATAAACCTGATATAATAGAATGGTGAAAAAGGACACCTACGCCCAGAGAGCGCAAGTATCGGGATACTGCTATGGTGGCGCAAGTTTACCAAGGTCCTACAGAAAGTAATGCAACTACTTAGGTTGGTCCATCGGTCTTGTGCTCGTAGACCGATGGACGATCAAATTAATTGTGTACGCTAAACATGCAATCTTGCAAACAACACATTTTATCGAAGAGTGGCTTGCCTTATTGTTGGTCTTTAAATCTTCGAGAAAATCCGCGTCCGTTGCATTTTCGAAACGTCCACTACGCGATCGAAAAGAAAAAACATCCAAAATCCTATAATAACTATTATAAACTAATTGTGCCATTGTATATATCTCATTTTTAGAAAAATTATGGAAGTTCAACGGAGTCAATCGGACTTACAGCTGAGAAGATACGAATTTTGGAAGATTACTGGATTTTCTGAAATGTGAAAAAGGATTTATTAAATTGAAAGGAATATTCCCAAGAATATTCCTAGGCTGAGGCTCAGAGGTATTTAAAGTGGATTTGGTGGAGATGGGGCTAGGCTAGTAGGCTTCGGCCTGAAATTTGTTGGAGGAGGTACTATAGACTTTTGTGTGGACTGATTTCTTGGGCTTGGCCCGAGCAAACCAGAGGAAGTCATATGGACTTGTCGATAGATTATTAGGCCGGTAGACTGTGGAGAACTTCATGGGCTTAGCCCGACAACGAAGTGGGAGGCGATATAGACTTTTTCAAAATCTTCAAGGGCCCGCAGAGAGAGTTAAGGTAGTGGGGCCCACCGGTGGGTCCCACATCCTTTCTTTTTCTTTCTCTTTTTTTTCTTCTCCTTCTCATCCCATTCTCTCTCTTTCTTTGCTTTGCTTCTTCCTTCTTGAGAGAGCCCGATGGGGAGGCAAGGGAGCTGGCGGCCAGCGGTTGGGCATGGCGCCGGTCGGTATCGGCGGCGCGCGGCAGCGCCGCGGCAGAGGGGTGGTGGCGCGGTGTGGGCACCCGGAAATCATATCATCCAATGTAATTTGTGACCATCACATAATGTCGAATGAGTGGGATCCATACACGCATAAATAGCCACTCATATCTCAATGTGCCCATGATCACAAATTGACATCATTCGATATAAAATCCATAATGCCGAATAATGAGCAAAGGAGATATTGCTGGGACTCCGCATGCCAGTCAACTTCAGCCTGAGACATGCCCATCAAACCACACGAAGGCGGCGACCAGATGTGTTACACATCTCAGAAGACTTGACTCAAATTGCGAGAGCTCTACAACATCTCAATTGTTCAAAATTCATACTCATGCTTAGCTAGTCCCCAGGAAAAGCCACTAGCCTTGCACTTTCATCGCAAGCAATTGATAAACATCACAAATGCATAAATGATATGATGTATGTATGACATGATTTAATGCGTATGAAAATATTTTGTATTGCATACATGCCATAGAACAATCCTTTTGGTTTAATCGGTTTGTAGATTGTGGTGGTAACATGGCTTGTTTAGGTTCATATCTCCCTATCCTTTATTTAGGGTAACAAGCTAACTAATTAGGAAAATTTCACATTTACAAGTCTCAGTTTGGCTTTACATCCATAGGATAAGTTATTATATGGAGGGAATTCCTAACAACTATTGTACACATAGTACATAGTGGAGGTCTCCTCGGCAGTCATTGTACACGTGGGCGAATGAACTTGGCAGACTGAAATATAGTAAAAAGGGGATGCTGTAAAGTGATCATGGTGTACCCTCATGGAAAATGTTTTGGTCACTAACAGTTACCTTCTCCAAGAGTACAACAAGGTTAAGGTTAGGGACATAAATATGTTTCATAGGAAACTTGTAATAGGGAATGAGTCATGGACATACAATCTTTTGGGAAAATTGCTCTTGAAGGATTAATCCATCTCAAGACTTACCATGGGCATAGGAAAATTTACAACCCTTTATAGAATATAAGATTATAAGATTACAATATAAGATAAGGTACTATCCCCCCTTAAAAATTTAAAAAGTTTTAGTCTAGTGGTTTAGTAAAAACGAAATAAACCAGCTATGCAATAACAGGTTGGTCCTGTGCACCAAAACATAGCCTAATGACCAAGCTGAAGTGATGGTGATAAAATCAAACAAGGCTTTAAAGTTCAGGCTCCTAACAAAGTTCTCGTTATGCTAGGAGGAAATTAGGATTTTTAGGACTAATAGGTCATTCTAGGGAAGTGTTCAAAATATATAAGTCAATTACAAACTTTATTAATTTTAGATGTTACTTTCATGTTATCAAAGGAATACTTGTGAGTAGCTGCAATTCACAAATTTTGCATCCAACCATAATGGGGCACAAAACTTGCATATTGAGCCATCTCAACTCAAGTCCTTAATTTTACTTGTAGCTTGCTTCAAATCAAAATAGTTAGATTTGAATTTGTGAAGGCATGAAAAATTTCAAAATCTTTACTAATAGGTTCAAATTATGATGATACACTACCCCCCTTAAAATTTTAAAAAGAAATTTGGGATAGTGCTGAACAACAATATTAGGGAACAACTAAACATTTCCCATATGCTTAGCTCTGTCCTACCCACTTCTGAGATAGAGGCAGTAGACAACAACTAGGTTAGAGGAGGGATAAAATGGAAAATTTTTAGATTCAAATTCCTAGCAAAGTCTTCTTAATCCTGGAAAGGAATTGTAATTTTTGGACAAATGGTTTGCCTTATGAAAAAGAGAGAAGATAGGTCATGCAGTGCTGGAACAGATTGTTCAATGTGTTTGTCGAATTTTCAAATCAAATTCTAAAGGTGCAAAAATTTGGACAAAAATCAGGGAGATGCATGTTTAAGTTGTAAAGCTATCCAGAAGAAACCAAAATTTTACCACTTTTAGTTTGGGCTATATAAATTTGACAATCAGACTACCTACAGATTTCAGGACATAACCATGCAGTACTATATGAATTTGTAAACTATGAAGCAAGGATTCAAAAATTCTACCAAAATTCATGGAGCCTACTGGGTATGTATACAAGCTACTGCCAAAAGATGCACATTTTATCTCTTATGTTCTAACCTATACAAAATCATGAATGCAACTGTCTATAGAGTTCAGCACACTACTTGAATTATTACCTTATGATGCAAATGTTCAAAAATCACACAATAATTCATGAGGTCTACTGGGTTAGCCTGTCATGCCATGATGCATCAACTGAAAATCCATTAACAACCAATCGAGCTCACACTACTTACAGCCTGAGCAAGAAGCATGAAAACGACATAGTTTTCCAATGCGATCAATCAAGCGGGTCAAAAGCATCAATCGCATGGAACAAAGAACCAAATAAACCAACAATCAAAAATGGCCACTACAAGATAGATTTCTAATGAACGTCAATCAGTTGGGAGTACCCTTTGATAATTTATTTGATTTATTCTTAATGGTTGTACATTTTATTTCTCAGAATACTAGTCTGAAATTTTTAGGACTGCAGGAAAGCAGCCAATTCATGAATTTTTAGAGAGACCTACAGAAGAGATAAAATTTTGGCAATTTTTATCTAGCTTCCTGGTAAAGTTGGTGATCTCCAGAAAAATTGGCAAGTGAAAAGAGTAAGTAGAATTTTCTGTATAAATTCTTGAGTAGCAGCTGGTCCAGAATTCCAGAACTCGTCTCTTTGATATTTTGAGTTGAGAAAAGGAGTCATAAACATTTAAAAGTTGAAAAACTTTTATGATGGGTTCATGAGTAAGTAAAGTACCATTTAGTACACTTCATTGTACAATTTTTACCAGCTTTTATGTCGAACTATCATTTGAAAGAGAGAAGTAGGCATTTGTTTTACAAATAAACTCATAGTAAGATGTGGAGATTAAAAGAAGAGTAGGGAGAGGATGGATACTAGAATAGGATAAGAAGTAAAAAGGATCACACATCCTAAAGGTTTTCACAAATAATTCAAGTTGAATCTTTTCAAATTCTTTTCAAATCACCAAGCTAAACTCTAGCCTACGGTCAGCATTGCTCTGATACCAACCGCTGTGGGCACCCGGAAATCATACCGTCCAATGTAATTTGTGACCATCACATAATGTCGAATGAGTGGGATCCATACACGCATAAATAGCCACTCATATCTCAATGTGCCCATGATCACAAATTGACATCATTCGATATAAAATCCATAATACCGAATAATGAGCAAAGGAGATATTGCTGGGACTCCGCATGCCAGTCAACTTCAGCCTGAGACATGCCCATCAAACCACACGAAGGCGGCGACCAGATGTGTTACACATCTCAGGAGACTTGACTCAAATTACGAGAGCTCTACAACATCTCAATTGTTCAAAATTCATACTCATGCTTAGCTAGTCCCCAGGAAAAGCGACTAGCCTTGCACTTTCATCGCAAGCAATTGATAAACTTCACAAATGCATAAATATGGATAAAAGGACAGCAAGGTACATATTACATAATGGGGTTTGACAGCCCATCATACAACACAAACTATAGCAGCGGAAGTTTCATGATTTCACATAAGCAAAAATAAAACCTGTGGTTTGCCCACCATCCCACAACGGCAACCAACCGGGGCAAGAGTAAAGCTGAAAAGACTACTCACCACCCTCACCGCCCTCGGTAGGGTAGTAAGAACAAACAAGTTCTCCAACGTCCTCTTCTGAAATTGCAGACATCGGGTTAAGTACAGAATGTACTTGCAGGTCTTACTCTTTAATAGATATATATATAACAAAGGAGTATGCAAGCTTCTACCTAAGAAGATGGCATAATGGTTCAAGTTTTGCATAAAAGCCAATTTAGTTGAGCAAATCACAAGTTGCAAAAATAGAGTTTTCTAACTTAGCATAATCTAAAATTTAATCACAAATAAGCACAACCAGCACAACCCGTGCTCTCATCACCATCCAAATATAGGCACAATCCGTGCCTTCATCACTAACCATGGACAACCATTGTCCAACTATGGCTTATCAATATATCCATTTCATATCCAAGACTAATCAACCCATTTTACCCGGTTTGATGCTAACATGAGTGAGCTAGCACATCAAGCGGTCGTCCTGTAACCGTGGACACGGCTATTCGAATAGTTTTACTCTGATCAGAGGGGTACATCTTTACCCACACGAAATGAACAAGAATCAAATGCTTTCACCACCACACAGGTGTGACTCACAAGTGACACAAGCTCATAACATGCCCTTTCCTAGTCCCACCCTAATCACCTAAACTCCACCTAGGCCCCCGACGACTTAGCCACGTGCGTGTGTGATGTGGCTAAGGCGGGCTCACCATCGTGGGAGAAACCCCCTGCCAAAACCAGGCACACCCGGGGCAACTCCAAAGGAACAACCATCCTCACGATTGACCAGCGTAGCGTAGATGATTACAGTGCAACGTAGTACTAAGTCAAGCCGTCCCATACCGGCGTGTGGTAGTACGTAAGGTGCTTGAATAGAGGTCAACATGTTCGGTCCTTAACAACCCAGACGAGGCTACTTGCATCGGGGAAAACCACAATCCCTTCATCGCCCTATCACTCGTCCAAGTTAATCATATTTTCCATATGAACCATTTAGTGTAAGTAGTCAAATTTTATGCCCATAAATCGCAAATAGTGAATAAGTTCAATCGATAGCTCCATCCATCGATTTTAAACACTACTAGATCTAAGCATGGCTAAGCATCGGTAAACAAGTAAACCTTCCCAAGTATTTCCATCCCGAGGTTACAAGGATAAATGGCAACAATGAAACAAGGAAGGATATGTAGCAATTAGGTATAATCAATTGTAACCATTACCGATAAGTTTGTAATAAAACAACACATGCATATATATCGTTTTGCAATCAAATCATTTTAGCAAAATAGGGATTCTATATGCTTAGATGCTTGCCTGTCTGCTATGAGAAATCACAATCAAATTCAGGATCTTGCTCCACATACTCCAAAACATCGGAATCTAAATAATCATAACGTACGATACAAATAAACATCCAAATAAGGCGAAAAATCCAAAATGCTCTAAAATGCATGAATTCCTCACAGTGGGTTAGTCATGTCCTAAAGTGAATTCAGGTGAAAAAATTTCTATTTTAGCATCGCTATTTTGAAAGTTATGAATTTTACAAATTCAACGAAAAGAGAAGAGGATATTTGTCTAAATTGGTTTTAGGAGGTAGTTTTGTCAAATTCCTTTAATCTAGGTCAAATGGTACATATTTCTAAGGTGAACAGCATTGGATTCATAATTTTGGGATTAATTAGTAATTTTCTAAGGATTATACAAGTCCTAAGTGGAAAATAAATATCTTTATGTGATTCACAATTATAATCACATTTTCTGTATAGAATTTGGGAAAACTTTATTTTATAAATATAAGGAGCACAATTTAAGGATTACATATAAATTTGGTCCACTAAATTTGGATTATAATTGAATTTTCTACAAATTTTACAAGTCTTGTGGTAACTATTCCATATTTGAATTTTAGAAATAAATATCCTACTGTGAGCATAGGATTTTATTACACCATATTAAAATTTACAATTTTATGGATCTACTGGAGTTGGTTTCACATCAAAATGAGCTATATTTGATTTTATATGGATTTTACAAGTTTGGGCATTTTTCTGTTGAACAAATATTAGTTTGAGTATATCTCTTAATATTTTTCCAGATTTTTAAAAGGATGGATCCACAGGTCAGTGAAAATAGTTTTGCAGAAAACCCCCTATGGTTCTTGAATTAGAACCCAAGGTCCTTTACATGTGTTAAAGGAAACAGGGCCCACCTGTCATTGAGACGAAGGGGAGGCAGTCGCAGCCGGCGCAGGCGGCACCGGCGACTGGTGGACGGCGTCGACGGCGAATGACGGTGAGATGGACGAGGCGGCCAAAGGAGAAAAGATGCGCAGCATCGTTGCGCACCTGATAGTGGTCTTCTTGTCGCCGGAGATGGCCGGAATCGACACCGGCGACAGCGCGTGCGGCGACGGCTTCTTGACTGCAAGCGCAAATCGAGTCACGGCATTGATTCGGCTATAAGGATGCATGCATGCGGGTCGATAGGGATCCTGCGTACTCACCAAAAGCTTGGTTGGAGTTGGCAAAGTCCGGACAGTGGTGGCGAAGAGGAAAACTTCTCGGCGGCGGTGTAAAGCTCCGGCGAATGGGGACAGATCGATCTAGCCTTCGAGCTACCATGAATGCATGCACATGGTGTTAGATAGGTCCTGGGGATACTCCACGCGCAAGGAATCGGACTGTGACTCACCGGAGGGGATGGAATCGATGATGATGTTCGGCGGCCGGAGTTGGAGAAGAGGACACCGATCTCCCTCGTCGGTGGACGATCCTCCGGGATTCTTGAGGGGTTTTGTAGAGGACCATGAGGGGAAGTTGGTGGCGCGACGACTCGGCTCGAGGTGGTCCATGGCAGCCGGAACAGCGATGATGTCATGGCGGCGGCGCTCGGTGCACGCTCCGGAACCTCTGTGGGCACGACGGCGTTCCCGATGATTGGCTGCACGAAACGGGAGGGTGTCAAAAGGAGATTTTCTCGGCATGGAGAGAGGAGTATGGAACGGGAAAGAGATGGAGGTGACCGTGGCTCATCGGCGCTGGTGGCCTTCATCTTCCTCACGGCCCACAGTGAGTTCGAGGGTGACGGAGGGGCTAGGGTTTCTCTCCCTCGGTGTTCACAGCTTCGGATCGACGACTGGAGATGGGCGACGTGGTTGGGAGAAGGAAAAGGAGGAGCCCGGCGTCGCCACGCCATCGGACACGCGTCGAACAGGATCCATGCACTGCTTCCTCTCTCGTTTTCAGTCCTCTCTGGCTTGAGCGGTGAAACAAGATGCACAGAGGTAAAGGCTAGTCTGTGTCACTGCAATGTGGGTCCAGGGCGATACAAGCAGAGATAGAGTGAGAGGGATGGGTAGAAGATTGGGTGAAGTACTGTTAGTCCAGGTTTACAAAGGATTTCCATGTTTATTTCTTTCTCCCATCTTCATAATTCTATAACTTCATTTATGTGCAAGATAAAATACTGTGGATTTTTCTGGAGATAGATTAAAACACCTAGTTTCCATTTTCTTTGGTTTCACACAAAAATAATGTATATTTTAATCTCAGGAAAATAAAGAAATTCAGTTCAGCCGAAATTGATTGAATTTTTAAAATGTCCAAACCAATAAAATAAATTCTGGAAAAATTATATTAATTCATGATAAATAGAATAGTTTTTGAATAAATTATAACCTCTATACATTTTTATGTGATAAAATACACATATGAGATGTGTATTGATTGTGCCGATTAGGGTTTAGAATTAAACTATAGTTTGACTGTTTTGACCTAATATAATGTTGTTGAGCATGATTTACTTTTAGTTACTCAACTTCATATATTTCATATATATACATCCTTGTGAATATACATTAAGTATTTATTTCTAATTTTTAAGTTAATGCTCATGAGTCCTAATATGAAATGCTAGTAAACTCCATAAACAAGAAAAAGGATTCAAATCTCAACAATACATCATGCAATTACATGCACACACTATGTTTTATTTTCTTTCTTGAAACTATCAAGTAAAAGGTTTTAAAATAATCACGGATTTGTATAACAAAATTAGTATTAATAGACTCGCCCAGGTTTTTCGTTGAAAACATTTTAGTGTCTCGACTTCACGAAAATTATTTTTCATATTTTAAATGCAAAAGTTAAAATTTAGAATTTTGGGTATGTTACACGCGGCGCGCGGCAGTGCGCGGCCGGGCGTGACGGCGCGCGGAGGCTCGGCAGGCGGCCGGGCGTGACGTCGCCATGGCGCGGCAGGAGCGGCGACGCGCGGCCGGGGGAGGTTGGCNGCGTCGGCTCGGGGAAGGCGCAGGCCTGGCATGGAGGTGCGCGCGTCGCGGTGGAGGCGGCACCGGCCGAGGTGGAGGGGTGGCGCGGCGTGGCGGTACGGCTTGGGAACGAGCAGCTCGGCTGGAAGACGGCACGCCGGGGGCTCGGCTCGGCCTGGGCCACGGCCGGGCTGAGCGTTCGGCTAGGCGGCTAGGCGCAGGGCGCCGGCGACGCGGCTGGGCACCGGACGATGGCGGCGGCTCGGCTAAGCGCAGCGCGGTGCGGCTGCTCGGCAGTTGCGGCACAACGTCGGCTTGACTCGGCCGGGAGCACAGGAGCAGGAAGGGAGAGGCCGGGGACGGCTCGCCGGTGGCTCGACTCGGCCAGGGAGACGGCCGGGCGGAGCGTCGACCAGGTGGAGACGGCGCGCAACGCGGAGCGGCAGTGCATGGCCAGAACGTGGGCGGTCGAACGCCGACGACGTTCGGCTTGTCGGTGTGACGAAAATGGAGTGGCAGCTTAGCGAAGGATCCATGGAGGGCTTCTGCCTTTATACTGTCCTTCGTGCATCGCGGAGAGCTCGACGACAACGAACACGCATGTGCATGCTTTTACACCATTACAGTCTACTCTGCTACTGCCAGAGGACGGTGCCTACCTTGCTTAGAGAAAGTGGCAGGACGGTGCCTAACTCTCGTTAATGCAGAGTCAGAGCAGACCTGTTGCCTGTTCTATTGTTTTGATGTGGTTAAAAGTTGTCAGGGGGTTTTAATGGGGGTCCGGAAAAGGGCAATGACGACAGAGGAGAAAATGTGTGTATGCATGCTTGTTTGCTGTCATTTCGACTGGGCTGTAGACAATTTTGAACTTGTAAAAGGGTGGTGACTCTGATGTCAAATGATTTGTTTGGGATTTTTGGATAGATAGAGAATTTGGTTGGATGGGTTTTGGTTTTGGAATAAAAATTTACGATGAATGGAGTGAGTAGAGCTTTAAAATAATTTAAAACGGATAGGAAATGAAGGGACAATTTAGGACACAATTCGGATTCCAAAATCCGAACACGGGGATTTTGTTTGGAAAAGAATGATCGAAGGAAAAACTCCATTTTTGTCGGTTCCGTTGGTGCACGATTAAATCCAACGGGAAAAACGACTGTTGATACGTGTTGATACGTGCGCAGAAATATTGGTTTTGATATGTGCATGTATAGGAAATATTTGTTAGGCGGTCGAAGTCTAAAAATAAATATTTTTAGACTCTTTGGATGGAAAGGAGATTATTTGATGACACGGTTAAAAATCCTGAAATCGAAATTTCAACCGTACGAATTTTTTGGAAAGGTTTAGGAAGAAAAATTCAAACTTCAAAATTCGAATAATAGAAATTTAATTTTGGGGGACGATATCATGATCAAGATTTTGGGTTCACAAGGCAATGAATCATTTGAAATTTTTGGCACAAAAATCCTAAATACACTCAAAGAACCAAATTTTTAAAAATAGGATTTTAGTAAAATAGATTTTTCGACGGGGTGAAAATCAAGGCGTTACATCATCCTTGTGACCTGCATTGCCGAGGTTAACACCAGTAAGGCCGTACTTGTCAACAAATGCACCGTTTGGGTGTTTGACTGTAACATCCCTCCCTCTAGAACCGCGCAGCCAGCCTATCCGACGGGCAGGCCTACTTACACATACCAACCCACTTACACTTTCATCCTCGCTTCGTGTAAAAGGGTTAACCCGGGAGTGATATGGTTGAAGGGAAGAGGCCTTATAAGTTGGTTCTACTCTTGCTAAACAAGCAAGGTGGTACTAAACATCTGCACACAGCTCTCATGGGCCACACAGACCAAATCCCAATTGGGCCAGGATGTCACATACACCCCCTCTCAAAGACCCCGACGTCCCCGTCGGTCCAACTCACCCACATAGCCACACAGGCATATAGGCAAATGTCCAGGAACACAACCCCTCTTAGCGCATGTCCGTACGTCCAATGCCGGTGCCATATGCCATGCCATGTGACTCATGCAGAGCCCACATGTGGCATGCGTCATATGCCCGCACACTGACCCATACGTGCAACCGCAAGGGTCGGCTCTGTTACCATTTGTAACAGCCCTTCCTCCAGAACCGCTTAGCCAACCCATTGTTTCACTCTTGCTAAACTAGCAATATGGTAACAGCCCTTCCTCCAGAACCGCTTAGCCAACCCATTGTTTTACTCTTGCTAAACTAGCAATATAGTACTAGACATCTGCACACAGCTCTCATAGGCCACACAGACCAAATCCCAATTGGGCCAGGATGTCACATACACCCCCTCTCAAAGATCCCGACGTCCCCGTCGGTCCAACTCACCCACATAGCCACACAGGCATATAGGCAAATGCCCAGGAACACAACCCCTCTTAGCGCACGTCCGTACGTCTAGTGCCGGCGCCATATGCCATGCCATGTGCCTCACATAGAGCCCACATGTGACATGCGTCATATGCCCGCACACTGATCCGTACGTGCAACCGCAAGGGTCGGCTCTGATATCATTTGTAACAGCCCAGCCTCCAGAACCGCGCAGCCAGCCCATCCGACGGGCGGGCCCACTTACACATACCACTCCACTTACACTTTCGTCCTCACTTTGTATACAAGGGTTAACCCGAGAGTGATATGGTTGGAGGGAAGAGACCTTATAAGTTGGTTCCACTCTTGCTAAACTAGCAAGGTGGTACTAAACATGTGCACACAGCTCTCATGGGCCACATAGGCCAAATCCCAATTGGGCCAGGATGTCACATTGACCCACTAGCACTTAAATAGGGGGATTTGCATTGTGTGGCCATAGTCAACTTCCCAGATTTCTTCAATAATCCCAAAGTATGTACTTTTTTGCTCTTAGACATTTATTGTCTCCACTTGGATGCCGCTGTTTTGCGTGATGGTCTTATCATTATGTGCTTTCGTGCAAAACGTATATCCATTAATGTCATATCCTTGCCAGTAATTGATTGTACTTGATGGACCACATGAAACCGCTTCATGGTAATTTCATCAGTGGTTTCTCCATCCGGTAAGTTAAGATTTCCTAACCAATCTATGAAGTGACACTTGTGTTCTTTCATGATCCACTTGTGCTATCCCTTATTGTTAGCTCTTATGATTTTGAGGTGTTGCTTGATGTATGGCTCCACAATAGCAAGTTGTGGAAGAATGCTGTAGTGAGCTTCTTGAACTGATTTGTAGTCAAGATCGACGAATCTCTTCTTTCCCTTTGTCCCCCTACCAGTCAATCTGCCCTCATGTCAAGTTAGTGGTACTTCAATTGACTTTCCATCTTTTAGGCAATTGATATAGCACTCGACGACCTCTTCTATACTGTATCCCTTAATCATTGATCCCTCTAGGTGGGCACGATTCCATATGTATCATTTCAAAACGGCCATGTAACACTCATACGATCACATTTGGTACAGGTACAACGGGCCAAGTGCAATTATCTAGGGCACTATATGAACCATCAGGTGCTCTATCATATCAAAATATTTAATATGATGGAGGGAAGCACATCTCAAGTTGGCATTAGGTATCATATGAGGATGAACAAAGTGCTAACTCTTCAGGATTGATGACTTTCTGTGATACTGTGTTGAAAAAGTAGCACATCTTTGTGATAGGAACCTTTACATGTTCTGGTTTAATGGCCCTTATAGCAATGGCAAGAAATACGGTGAGCATGACATGACAGTTGTCTGGATTATATCCAGATACCGACAAATCTTTCATGGAGACTAGTTGTCTAATGTTTGAGGAGAAATCTATGGGCACTTTGACATCGCGAAGGGACTTGCAGAATGCCTTCTTCTCCTCAGGTGTGGGTGTGAAACAGGCTGGAGGGAGATATATTTTTCCACTCTTCTCTCCTTCTCTCGGGTGTAGCTCTTTTGTAATCCCCATTTCTACTAGGTCAGTACGTGACTATAATCCATCCTTTGTCTTGCTCAATATGTCCAGCAATGTTCCAGTGGTGTTGTCAAACACATTCTTTTCTAGATGCATGACATCTATGGCATGGCAAATTTCTAGATCTTTCTAGTATGACAGGTACTTAAGGCAAATTGAATGCTTCTTGAATGGGGGAGAGAACTCATCATCTAGTTTCTTACGCTTTGTTCCCTTTGAACATTTCTTAGGCCCTTTCCCAAACACGTACTGTATTTTCTTTGTCTCCACACATATTTTCTCCCCACTTTTAGGTTTTGGTAAAAGATCATTCTCTTTGGTACCATCGAATTCTGACGTCATCTTGCAGTATTTTGGATCTTTGCATAAGAAACATCGGTGTCGCATGTAAACAAGCTTGTTGGAACTTGAGAGGTACCTATAGTACGTTCCATTCAAGCATATCACACATCTTGTTTTCCCTTTAATCTACCCGAAATGTCAAAAAATGGCGGGGTAATCGTTAATGGTAACGAAAATAATGGTCTTCACTGTGAAGGATTGTCTTATGTACTCGTCCTACACATTCATCCTAACTTTTCATAAATCTTTCATATCTTCCATCAATGGTTCAAGAAATACATCAATATCAATATCAGGTTGTCGGGGGCTTGGTATCAAGACACATAGTAGAACGTATTTTCACTTCTGACAAAGTCAGGTAGGAAGATTGTACATGGTCAGAAGCACTGGCCAAGTGCTATATGGGTTGCTCATGTCTCCAAAAGGATTAACTCTATTTGTACTCAGTGCAAACCTAATATTTCGTGGGTCTTTAGCAAAATCTGGGTATAATGCATTAAATTTTTTCCACTGACGAGCATCTGTTGGGTGTCGGAGCATCCCATCTTTCTTGTGCCCTTCTTGATGCCAACATGTTAGTTTCGCATCTCGGGGGTTTGAGTACAAACACTTGATCCGATCTTTCATAGGAAGGTACCACATCACCAGTTGGGGGATTTTTCTCTTATTTTCCTAGAATGTGTTAGCCTCTTTTTTGTCGACAAAATCAACATCTGGGAAGTGTTGTTAGTTGATTTGTACCGGCTAGCATCGCTTGTTGGACATTTATCCAACAAAGCATAATCTTTCCTATACAGGATGCAGTGGTTCACGCTCATATTAATCTTTTCCACCCAAAGAGAAAAGGGATAGATTAGTTTCATCGCTTGATATGTGTTGGATAGTAACGTGTTAGGCTTCAGTAGCATGATTTTCAAAAGTTGTGGAAAACTATCGAAACTACTATCAGACCAACCAAATCTAGCCTTCAACCTCATAAGTTCAAGCACTGACTATAATGTTGAGAACTCACTGTCATGACCCTTTGACTCATTGTACAAAAGATCCTTCACTGCCTTCTGTAAAGCTTCAAAATTATCTACACCCTTAGCCGACCCTATTAGCACCTCAGGTTCTGCATGGCGTACCGTTTCCTCTAAATCAATACTATTATCACCATAACCACCATCATCAACCTCCATGTGATCAACATCCGACTAATGTTCTTTGTCATTAGGATCTACTTGTTGCTCGCCATGATGGGTCCATATCATGTAGCCATTCATAAACCCACACATCACAAAGTGCCCCATTATTGTCGTAGCATATGCCCATACTTTTCGTTCCTACAGTCAGCACATGAACAACGTATCTCCCTTGTCTTGTTGCTATGAGCGTGCATCTTGGTAATATCAATAAATTTAGATACTTCATCCGTATATGATGGAAAATACATCAGCATATGATACATCTATTGCTGTCCATATCTCTGAAAAAATTTCAGAGACAATTATATTAAAAAACAAATTTCCGTAATAATACATATTTATAAACAAACTTAACTTTGCTCGCTATGGGAAAGAGAAATATAAATAACTATGGAATGGTGATCTATAAATTTATCATAAACAAAATACATAATTTTTGTATTGAGACCTAAGGGATGGAAAGTGGGAAAAACGTATTTTTCTAGAGATCGATGAGAGCAAAATTCTTCATTTTGGGTAATAAAATTATGAAATTTAACCACTAAAGGATGAGAGGACAAGGTGTGGACATAAATCCATCACAATCATATCATAGAAAGCAAAAAAAAAGAAGAAAGGAAAACACATGCATTGTGCCTTTTCACTATTTTGCATGCATAGATCCATCACAATTAATGCCTTAAAAAGTAAAAAATCACATAAAAAATGTGGAAATGTATGGATCTAACCACTTTAGAAAAATCCACCGAAGATTTGGAGTTCAAAAATTCCCTCCCTATATTTTGGTTGTTTTTGGAGAGAGAAACTTTAGGTAAATGAACATCTGCTTGGGGTGGAAGAAAACTTTATAGGGGTATTTTCGTAGGCGGACGACGTAAGATGCCGCGTAGGCGGACAACATAAGACGCTGCTTGGGAAGATGCATTTTTCCAGGCAGCGCCCCATGTCGTCCGCCTAGGAAAATGTATTTTCGCAGGCAGATGGCAATCTCGCTCATGAACCTGATTTTACAAGCGGACGTATGGTGCCAACTGCTATACCTGCCTAGAAAAATAAATAGGCCTCGACTGTGAAAATCGTTTTCCTAGTAGTGCAAGAAGAATAGGAAATCAACAAAGGCTAGTTTTTGACAAAATTGGCTAAGTACAGTAACATACCAACGAAACTAAAGACCGTATATTAATCTATTCGGTCAAAAGATTTCGGCTATGAGCTATATGGCCGAAATTAATCAACAAACATCTTCATCAACCATGACGAGCGGGAACGAGATCAACCAGCTCACCAAGGATGACATAACTGAGGAGTGACAAGACCTTGAAGAAAAAATGACGGTGTTGAAGAAGACGATGCTCGCACACTACGCCAAGATCAATCAAGACATCTCCAAAAGAGATGTCCCACTGCCTCAAGTCATTGTTTCATATAAGGTAACCTCCGATCCGCCCTATCCATCTCTTGCTATTCAAGAAACTATTAATCGTTGTGTAGATGCATTTATTAGCGCTTATATTGATAAAAATCATGATACGATAGAAGATGCTTTTAATACTAGATTTGATAAGATTGTTAAGAAAATTGTCTCCACAATAGCCAATTGTCAACAATCTAATGCTACATCTAGTTTTGCTCCTATGCAACATGCCTATAGTAACATGGATGGATCAACGGGTATTTACACTACCGATTACATGGGAATTGGCTACACACAGAACCTAGCGAATGGTCAGACCGAGCGTCACGCCGGTCTGACCGATCCCTCTGCCAGTCAGACCATGCCCTATCTCGGCCAGACCATGCCTCCTGTGGTCGGTCTGACCGCATCACTGACCACCAGTCTGACCGGGCTGCCTTTAGCTAGTCAGACCGATGCCCTGCCACCTTCTCAAATTTTTTACGCTACGACTAATGGTACTGATTTTAATTGTTATTTACCTCATCTTAATACTGTTAGTCATTCTATTTCACATACACATGCTATTTGGGCTGATAATTGTTACGAGCTAGTCCAAAATCATCAGGTAGATGGATTGGCACAAGGTGCACATTATGGCCAACAGGAAGTCTATTCTAGAAACCCTGTTGTGCCCAAACACTTTAGGCGACAAGAACAAGAGTATAATCAATTAAGGCCTGAAGTTTCTGATGATCCACGTGAACAAATACGTGTTGTAATTAGAAAAGCTTTTAAAATTGAGCCAAAGAATGAGGCTACTCGAATGCCTTATCTTGATTACTATAAATCAACCCTATATCCTCATGATTTCAAAGTGCCTAAATTTGTAAAATTTAGTGGAGAGGATAATAGAAACATATATGAACACATAGGCCAATTTTTAGCTCAATGTGGTGAAGTAAGTAGTTCCAGTATTCTTAAATTGCATTTATTTCCTTTGTCATTGTCTGGAACTGCTTTCACTTGGTTCACTTCTTTGCCAGAAAATTCTATCTACACTTGGGATGAGCTAGAGTATAAATTTCGTGATCGATTTTATGATTATGAAACTGATTTTAAATTTAACATTGGCTAAGCAAAAATACAATGAGTCTGTCACGGATTATATCAACAGGCTTAGAGATGTTAGAAACCGATATCCTAGTTTTAATATAACTAAAAGAGATTTGGCCAACCTTGCATATCATGGATTTCTTGTTCCTATTAAAGAGAGATTAAATGGCTAGATATTTCTTGATGTTAATCCAGTGTCACATGAAGCTCTGGCTCAAGAAAGCCGAGTGAATGACAATAGTTCAAGTGCTAGTTTGGACAATGATGCAATAACAAGTGTAGCTGAACCAAGCACCACTGGGGAATTCATCTTTAGTCCTAGTTTGCAACCTCCTTTAGTCCCAGGTTGCAAACCGGGACGCCGATTCTGGGACTAAAGATGCCTATCTTTAATCTCGGTTGAAATAACCGGGGCTAAAGATGTTTTTATATTTTTTTAAATTGCATATGCAGCTTGCTGCTTGTTTATGTATTATGCATATATATGTATAAATACATATATATGCTAATATATATATATATATAATATAATATATATATGTAATAAATGTATTTATACATATATATTGCATACATATGCAATATATATGTATAAATACATATATATATATATATATATATATTACATATGTATATATGTTTAACCAAAATATGTAGAGACACAAAAGTGAATATATACATATATAGATTACCAAAATATATACAGACATATAAGTAATTACATATACGCATAAAATCTATGTTATGTATATATATATATATATATATATATATATATATATATATATATATATATATATATTACAATCCTTCTATTCTAATCGTGGGTGGGGTTGACGAATAGGTTTTCCATCGTGGTGGAATTCTCCCGCGGGATCAATAATTTGATCCATGATAAATCTCATCAGTTGTTCTTGAACAGCCTGTATAAATGCATCGTAAGAGAGTTGCTCCATCATCCAAAGAACCTATCATTT
Organism: Oryza officinalis; assembly: GCA_008326285.1. Lineage (NCBI taxonomy): Eukaryota > Viridiplantae > Streptophyta > Magnoliopsida > Poales > Poaceae > Oryza > Oryza officinalis. The sequence continues at coordinate 12,779,618 of BDMV01000009.1, forward strand.
TAAAAAATGAGATATAAATATATGAAATCAATAAGAAATCGAGATATAATGTATGAATGATGTTTACGTACATCGAGATCCTTGTCACTGTTGATTCTATGTGTTATGGTATGAATATAGTTGCAAACGTAGTAGCCGCATAAGTTCGTCCCTTGCTTCTGTTTTGGACACTAAAGGAGATCGAAACGACAGATTTAATATATATTTTTATTTTAGAACAAATTAAATGATTCAATATAATTTTGGAGCATGTACTCACCGGAAAGTTCATCCTGACATCTAGTTTTTCTTTGAAATTCCCGTGGACAAGTGTACGGAGCCGTGTTCATGCCCTATGCACAGTTGCAAGCTATGATTAATTATCCGAGATCCGCATATATAGTAGAAATAGCAACACTCATAATGACAGTGCAATGGATGGCATTACCTGTCTAGCACTTCAAATATTTTGGTGAAAGTTTCCTTTAGTTTATCCATTGAGTCATAGACATGGAGTTTGCTTTCAGTAAGGTCTACAACAAAAAGGACCCAGTGGAATTTGCAAATTGCGTGAGATGATATATATGTCACGGTATGTGTACGAGAAGGAAATTGGTACGAAAGGAGGTAAAAACTCATGAGGTGTTGTACGGCAATAGTAGGAAGGTCTTGAAATGTTGTTGCACCAGGAAATGGAGAATATTATCCTCTGTTTCTTGCTCAAAATCCTTTATCACCATAGTGTCAACTTTGGGGGGGTCCATGAATCCAACCCTAAAAGCTCCCTGCTTACGGCATATTTGAATCTCCATTCTACAACGGGAAAAAATGACGTTTTCATCAGCTATCCGCACACTACAATCATTCGATGCTACATACAAGGAGCTAAGGAACGAAATAAAATTAATTAAACAATACTAACAGAACCCATAGACTGAGAAGAGAGACGTCGAGGGTGTCTTGATGGTACACGTCAAAGATTTCCTCGAAACGGATAATCTGAGTTTTTTACCCTTGCACCGAACATCACTCTTCCGGCGGCTGACTTTTCCATGTAGTATTGATGGAATCGGTACATCTGTGTAGAGAGGGTTTGAACCTGATCAGTCTTGATAAATACATGAAACCTACATGTGTACATTTTAAATAAAGCTAATACATTTCATAGGAATGTACGAAAACTTTTATAGTTTCATATAACTTGCCTTAGTTTTGCTTGGAGGCCTTGGGACCACGTAAGCTTGAGCGATGTCGGCGGTCAGCATCTGGACCAGGTAATTCTGACAATAAAAAATAATTAGTTAAAACATGTAGATTGCATATACATCGGTATTGAAAGTCGTGAAAGTCGTTCGGTCGTGAAAGTCATGAAAGTTGTGAAAGTCATTCGGTCGTGAAAGTCGTTCGGTCCTTAAACTCGTTAAAGTCAGCTAGACCAAGTAATTCTAACAATAAAAAAATAATTAGTTAAAACATGTAGGTTGCAAATACATCGGTATTGAATGTCATAAAAGTCGTGAAAGTCGTTCGGTCCTTAAACTCGTTAAAGTCGTTAAACTCGTTCGGTCATGAAAATCGTTAAAGTCGTGAAAGTCGTTTGGTCCTTAAACTCGTTAAAGGCGTGAAAGTCATTCAGTCCTTAAACTCGTTAAAGTCAGTAAACTCGTTCGGTCGTGAATGTCACTAAGGTCGTTAAAGTCGTTCGGTCATGAGAGTCGCTAAAGTCGTTAAAGTCGTTCGGTCGTGAACGTCATGAAAATCGTTAAAGTCGTTCGGTCGTGAAAGTCGCTAAACTCGTTAAAGTCGTTAAACTTGTTCGGTCGTGAAACTCGTTAAACTCGTTAAAGCCATTCGTACGTTCACGTTCGGTCATTCGTTCGTTCACATTCGGTCGTTCACGTTCGGTCGTTCACGTTTGGTGCGTGGCGGCAGCGGCGGCGCGTGGCGGTGGTGACACCTTCTTGGCGTGCAGTGGCCGGTGTCGGGCATGGCGGCAATGGCGCGGCGGCGTTGGCAATGGTGGCGGCGGTGGCGGCATGCGGCGGCGGCGACGACGACGACAACGGTGCGACAAAAGATCGGTGGCGGCGGCAGCCGCCCGGAGTAGAGAGAGATCGGAGAGGGATAGGTGGTCGGGATATCGGGCCTAACCTTGAAGCGAATGTGGCGAGGAGGACGGCGACGCACGGCGGCAGCGGCGACGACGACGACGACGAGATGACGGCAGCGGCGACGGCGAAGGCCCTTGCCGGTGATGGCGCTCAGCAAAGATATCGGTGAAAACGGCTAAGTATGGGTTCGTGCCGGAGAAGACAATGTGCCTTACTATATATACCTCGAGAGCTTTAGTCCCGGTTGGTAGAAACAACCGGGACTAAAGATATTTTCCCGCTATTTCCAAAATTTTTTTTGTCCCGGCTAGGGTTAACAACCGGGACTAAAAATTAAATAATTACAAACTACAATAACAAAACATTTCAATAGTTAAAATTGCTATTACATTTCAAAAATCATACATAAATAACATATGTCGAATTTAAACAGTTTAAAATTGTTATTAAATTTTAAAAATCATATATAAATAACATATGTCCGATTTAATTAGTTTAAAATTGTTATTAAATTTTAACAATAATATATAAATAACATATGCCCGATTTAAATAGCTTAAAATTGACAGTTTAAATTTAAATAATCATATATAAACAATTCATGGCCAATTTAAATAATTCAATACATTCAAAATAATTTACATCGTCCATACAATAACCTAGGTCATTACATTAAAAATAATTTACAGCGTGATGGTTGACCTCACGTACTTTCTCCTCATCAATGTTCCTTCGCTATGATCGTTGCGTGAGCCAGGGGTGTCAACCATCACTGTGAACGGAGGTTGCCCGTCAAACTGATCGTAAGCTTCATCAGTCTTGTCCTCGACTCCGATGATCTTCCTTTTGCCTGGGAGAACTGCGTGGTGCTTAGACTGATCGGGCCCTTTCCCCTTCTTTGGTTTGCTAGATATGTCCTTCACGTAGAAAACTTGCGTTACATCATTGGCTTGGACAAATGGTTCGTCTGAGTATCCAACCTTGTTAAGGTCAACCATTGTCATCCCACTGTCATCAATCGTTACGCCTCTACCACTTAGCCTAACCCATTGGCACTGAAACAGTGGCACCTTCATAGGTCCATAGTCGAGTTCCCATATCTCGTCAATGCCGCCATAATACGTGCTGATTGTCCCATCGTATCTCATTGCATCAATACGAAGAACACTGTTCTGATTCGTGCTTTTTGTGTCTTGGGCTCTTGTGTGAAATGTATACCCATTGATTTCATATCCTTTGAATGTCAAGATCGAGCAAGATGGTCCCCTCGCCAAGAAGGCTAGTTGTTGGTCAATCATCTCATTACCCATAAGATGTTATCGCAGTCAAGCGGGGAAAGTATCAATGTGATGGCGTGTAATCTAGGCATCGGACTTTCTGTCATTTTTTTGGAGCAAACAATCGCCAAGTGCTCCTCGATGTAAGGAGCCACCAACGAAGATTGTTGCAAAACCATGAAATGTGCTTTACGAAATAAATTGTTATCTATAGTCATTACTGCTTTCCTTCCAAGAGTCCCCTTTCCCCATACTCTCCCTTCGTGGCTTGATAGGGGCACCTCGATTGGATGAAGGTCTTCAATAAATTCTATGCAGAACTCAATAACCTCCTCTGTTCCATACCCCTTGGCGATGCTTGCCTTCGGACGAGAACGGTTACGAACGTACTTCTTCAAAACGCCCATGTACCTCTCAAAAGGGAACATGTTGTGTAGGTACACAGGACCGATAATACAGATCTCTTTAACAAGATGACATAAAAGATGCGTCATTATATTGAAAAAGGATGGTGGAAAGATCATCTCAAAGTTGACAAGGCATTGCACCACGTCATTTTCAAGGGCTATTAAACTGTCTGGATCGATGATCTTCTACGAAATTACGTTGAAGAAAACACACAACTTTGTTATTGTTGTCCGGACATTATCAGGAAGGATACCTCGAATTATAACAGGAAGCAGTTATGTAATCAACACGTGGTAGTCATGAGACTTTAGGTTTGTGAATTTCTTCTCCTTCATGCTTATTATTCCTTTTATATTGGAGGAGTATCCAGATGGTAACTTGATGCTCTCCAAACATTCAAACATACTTTCCTTCTCTGCCTTGCTCAGAGTGTAACTGGCCGGACTCAAGTAATGGCTTCCTTTCTCCTTTGGTTCCGGATGAAGGCCGTTGCGTTGTTTCATATGCTTTAGATCATTACATGCTTGAAGTGTATTTTTCAACTTCCCATATACACCAAGGAAGCCCAGCAGGTTGACGCAAAGGTTCTGAGTGAGGTCCATCACGTCGATTGCGTGGTGGACGTCCAAGACTTCCCAATAAGGTAACTCCCAAAAAATAGACTTCTTGTTCCACATCGCCACGTGACCATCTTCACTTGCTATAGGTTTCTTGCTAGGTCCCTTTCCAAATACTACTTTTAGATCATTCACCATAGTAAACATGACTTTTCCGTTACGATGTTTAGGCTTAATACGATGGTCTGCTTTCTGCTCAAAATGCTTGCCTTTCTTCCGGAAAAGGTGGCTTGCAACAAGAAATTGACGATGACCCATGTACACAACCTTCCTACAATGTTTCAGATACGTACTTTTAGTTTCATCTATACAGTGGGTGCAAGCCTTGTACCCCTTTTTTGACTATTCGGATAGGTTGCTAAGTGCAGGTCAATCGTTAATGGTTATAAACAACACCGTTCGTAGGTTAAATTGCTTCTGTTTGTCTTCATTCCACACAGTGACACCTTTTTTCTTCCACAGAAGTTTAAGATCTTCAACCAATGGTTTTAGGTACACATCAATGTCGTTATCAGGTTGCTTTGGGCCTTGAATAATAATCGGCATCATGATGTACTTTCGCTTCATGCATAGCCAAGGGGGGAGGTTGTAGATACACATGGTCACAGGCCAAGTGCTATGGTCGTTGCTCATCTCTCCAAATGGATTCATGTCATCCATACTTAAACTGAACCTTACGTTTATTGCATCCTCTCCGAAGTCTTGATATACTCTGTCGATGTTCCGCCACTGCGACCCATCAGCTGGGTGTCTCAGCATCCCGTCTTGTTGACGTTCTTCTGCGTGCCAGTGCATCATTCTTGCATGTGCTTTGTTCCTGAACAATCGCCTCAGCCGTGGTATTATAGGGAAATACCACATCATCTTAGCAAGAACTCTATTCTTCGAAGGTTGTCCGTCAACATCACCTGGGTCATCTTGTCTAATCTTGTATCATAGTGCCTTACAAATAGGGCATGTTTCTAGGTTCTCGTACTCGTCACCGTGATAGAGGATACAATCGTTCGGATATGCATGTATCTTCTGTACTTCGAGACCTAGAGGGCAGACTACCTTCTTAGCTTCGTACATTGTTTCGGGCAATTCGTTTTCCTCCGGAAGAATGTTCTTTACGAGTTTCAGTTACTCGCCAAATGCCTTGTCACTCACACCATTTTTTGCCTTCCATTGCAAGAATTCCAGCGTGGTACCCAACTTTTTGTGCCTCTATTTGCAACCTGGGTACAAGGACGTTTGTTGGTCCGCTAACATACGCTCCAAATTCTGGACCTCCTTTTCACTTTCGCAGTCCTTCTTTACGTCACACAACATCTGACCAAGATCATCTGCACCGTCGTTATCTTCATCAGTCCTCTCCGCCTCACCTGTTGTATTCCCATCAAATCCACTGTATTAAGCCCAATCACGAATGTTCGTGTCTTCTTCTTCATCATCTTCCATTACAACCCCTAACTCTCCATGCGAGGTCCAACAATTATAGCTAGGCATAAATCCCAACTCAAACAAGTGGACATGAATAGTTTTTGATGTAGAACACTCCTTCTGGTTTTTGCACTTTTTGAATGGACAGCATATAAAACCCTTCTGCTTGTTCGCATTGGCAACACTCAAAAAATAATGCACGCCTTCAATAAACTCTGACGACCATCGGTTCGTGGTGTACATCCATTGTCGATCCATCTACCTGAAATGCACAAAAATGGTAAAAAGAAAATCCACGAAAGTCAAACTAATTAAATAATTGTACAATAATTATATATAAGTAATCATACAACAATTATACAATAATCCCACATATTATTCATGTTTAAATTTTTTTAAAGTTCTAAACATATCTTTAATGTGTTGTACTTATTTTTAACTATTTTAACGATTTTTAAATTAATTTGATTTTCTATCCTTTTATCGTAATTTTCTATATTTTTCCTTTGTCATCTATTTTATAACATTTTTATCCACTTGTTTCTAATTTTAAAAAGTAACCTCATTTTCCCTAAACAAATTTTCTCTCTCATCATTTCTGTAAACCTTTTTAGAGACAATAATGTATAGAAACATAGCTATAAATGTAATATGCTAAGCATACATCATTTCTGGATGAAGTTGCTAACCTTTTAGAACACTCCGATTTATATATTATCACCAAAACACTTTCACAAAAAAATTTGGCACCACCTCCCTTCCTCCTCCCGACCTATGTAGAAATGGCTCGGGCTGGAGGAGGAAGAAGGATTATTTAAAGGTATTTTAACTTTAGTTCCGGTTTGTGTTACTAACCAAGACTAAAGATGATCTTTAGTCCCGGTTGGTACCACTAACCGGGACTAAAAATGCCCGGTGGCCTGACACGGCCTGAGAAAAAATAAACTAGGACTAAAGTCATAAAGTCTCGAAGCACTTTTTAAGCGGGACTAAAAATGATCTTTAGCCCCGGTTGGTAACACTAACCGGGACTAAAAATGCCCGGCGGCCTGACACGGCCTGACAAAAAGTGAACCGGGACTAAAGATCATCTTTAGTCCTGGTTGGTAACACCAACCGGGACTAAAAATCATAAAGTCCCAGTGCACTTTTTAACCGGGACTAAACATGATCTTTCGTCCCGGTTCCTATCGAACCGGGACTAATGCGATTTTTGCCATCTGGGCAAAGATCACTTCTCCAGTAGTGAAGTGTTGATTCGGATTGTGTTACTAGTTTGGACAATAGTGCAATAACAAGTATAGCCAAACCAAGTGATGGTTCGGATTGTGTTACTAGTTTGTGTAATGATACAACTGAAAATATAGCCGAACTGAATGATGGTTCGGATTGTATTGCAAGTGAAAGTGAGATATTGCTGTCATCTAAGACCGAACTACAGATCGGTCATGTGAGTGTCAAAAAAGAGATTGACAATGTCTTGCGGGATAGTGGTGAGCTAAAGTCTAAAACAACATCGCATACATATGAAAGGCCATATCATGAACACATAGATTCGATCCCACACCTATAAGGATTTGAGGTGTGCAACTTAACAAATTCACAGATGAGCACAATAGAACTAGAATTGAGCATATCGGCCAATTTATTGATCAATGTGGAGAGGCCGGTAGTGACGATTTGCTGAAGTTGAAATTATTTCCCCTTTCTTTGTCAAGCTTTGCATCTTTATGGTTTAGTTTACTTGTTCCTAATTCAATTTCTACATGATCACAAATGGAGCATGAGTTTTATGATTATTTTAAAGATACAAGCTTAATGGAGCAAAGACAGATTGATAATTCATCGATCATTGGTGAGACTATTTCGGTTACACCTATGCCTAAGATCGGAATTGTTAGTATTCTCTGCCCTCTTGTTCCTATACATTTTGACAACAAGAGAATGTTGATTCGGCCAAGTCAAGCCGAGTCCACAAGAGAGAAGAGTGTTATTATTGGGGATCCTCAGCTCGAAGTGATTAGGATCAATAATGACAAGGCCAAAAATCATAAAGTTAGGAAAGATGAGTCATCTAGTTCTAACAAGACTAAAAAGACGAACCTTACTTTCAAGATGCTTATGGCTAAATACAAGAAGGGATTGGTTGGTCAATGATTTGATAATCGGCCTAGTGATTCGAAAAGACCAAGATTGCCTCCTAGGAAGAGCTTTGGTCAAGTGTCAAAGCAATCGGAGTCACCAACAATACCAACTCCATATAAATATCCGATTGTAATGCCATGGTATTCATATCCAATGGCACTGTTCGGTTATCCTTTTATATATTATATGCTGTGGATGCCTCAAACCTCTATGCCATTTCATCAAGGATGGAAGGAGTCACCAAGGTCAATACCTAATTCTAGACAAGACCGTTTCCCACAAAAGAATCGGTCCGGTGGATCAAAGGTGAAAAAGGTGAAGAAAGTATGGGTGAGGAAAGATTCTAAAGCTTCGAAGGTTGTCACTATTAAGGAGGAGTCTCAAGATGTGGCAAAGATCAACAAACAAGGAAAACCGAGAATGAAGCTATGACAGTCAACTACGCCGGTTTGACCGAGCACCGAGGTCGGTCTGATCGGCTACCTCTACCGGTCCAACTGGGCCCTGAGGCCGGTCTGACTGAGAACGTCCAGAAGCGAGGAAAGACAAGCGGCATCACGTCGATTCGACCGATGCAAGGGGCCAATCTAACCGATGGTTTGCAGCTGGTCTGACTGGGCTCCATGGCCGGTGCGACCGAGGGGCATCAGCGTTGATTGAGACATATGAGAGTACCATGGGACCTTCTATTTCAAACAAAATTATCAAAAATCATCATTTGGCTCCTAGAACACAACCACAACTGAAGTAGGTACCTTCTGGCTTATGTCGCTCTCAAAAGAGGAGACTACAACGTCTTCGAGCCATAGGTCAAAAGGGAAAAGAGGCCAAAGATGTGGAGAACAAAACATGTAACAATTTAGAGCCTCGAACAGCACCTAAGCAAGTGTGGAGACTCAAAGTGGTAAAAGATAACAGACCGGTGATTTCCCAAAGTAGTGATAAATCCAATTTGATTAGAGAAGAACCATCGGTCATTAGAGATAAGTCTCCTCCACATGATGCTATGGATGTTAGTATGGTTTTTATCTTACCTTTAAAATCGAGCACTAAGAAAAGCTTATTTTTCTCAGGGGGCAAGACGTTAATATGTTTCTAAGAAGATTGAGAGAGATGAACGGCGATGGGTGCAAAATCACATCTTTGAGCCGCCGTTTGTTGAATGCTAAGGCAAGATATGTGTTTATTGTGTTCATCATTGTATTATGCCTATGCCATGTTGGAACATTGCTTGTTATCTAGCATATGTGTTTTTTGCTTATCAAGTTGACATTACAGATACATGTTGCAAAGGCCAATTCTGAGTGGTAGATTGGCAAGTTGGCATATAATTTATTTGAAGTATGATTTGGCTCATGAGTCTTTCATATTTATTAAAAGCCAAATCATATATGTTTTTATGGATCACCGTATAAGTTAGCGATTTCATAATCATTGCACCCTGAATGTTTTGCTTCTTAGTAATTCGGCTTGTGTGAATGGCCAATAAGCTAGTTTTGGAATCCATGCGTGTGAAACATATGAATTTGGTGATTCATTATTGGTCGTTCAATAAGTGGCTGAGAGCTTTGTATGCTTTGATAATTATTTAAATAGCCAATTGAGAAATCATGTTGACCAATAATTTGACACACCAAGCATCTAGCTGTAAAGATAGGAGAGGTCAATTTTATATACTAAAAGCTGATGCTTGATTAAAAAATGTGCAAGGTAACTCTAGATCAGGCCGGTTTAATCACTATTGCATGGCCGGTCTAATCAAAACATATGTCAAGTCCGACAGATGTTTTAATGCCAGTCTGACCGATGCCTCGATGCTGGTCTAACCGTAGTCGCAAAGCCAGTCTGACCGACCACATGAACGGTCTGACCGTGAGTCTTATGTCGGTCTGACCAGGGATTGCAGCCCACAGTACATAGCTGGGGTGCATGAGCTTCAATTTTATTGTATAGCCGAATTGATCCTGTGAAATTTGGTTCATGTGTTATGAATTCAAGATTACCAATTGGAGAGTCCCACTAGTTGAATATCTCAAAAATCTAAGCAAGACGGTTGATCGGATAAGTTCTTTTGGAGAGTTTGGTGGTAAGCATTTAAGTGCATTTTGTTTAATAAAGAATTGCATTGCTAAACCATAGAGTTAGTACATTCAAGGTATATCTTTGGATGCTGGTCAATTTGAAATTGGTATAGATGAAGTTGCTATAAGGCATTGTGAAAATTATTAATCAACTTGGGGGATAAATTATTTAGTCGATTGATTCTCCAACTTTGAGTGAGGAGATTTATCGGTCAATGATTATGACATACTAATAATGACAAAGTGACCGATAGATATTTGAAGACTTTGGAAGGGACTAGAGAGATGAAAAGAGAAGGATAGCCAAAGTTTATAATTGGAGTGAAATCATTTCAAGATTAGGGACTTGACATCAAAAGACGATTTTACCATTAGGCTCATTGGGAAATCATCTAGTTGGAAATGTCTATACTGAGTTGTGTGAAATCGTTCTTAGAAAATTGCTGATTTGTTAGGACAAAACAAAGAGAACAATTACTAGGCACTTGGAATCCTGTGTGGCCGGTAATTAGATTATTGCCCTAAGTCCCCGTGTTCTATGCTTTTAGGTTCACAAGTTCACCAAAAAGGCAAGGGGCATATGTTTACACCCAAATTTGGCACCTAGAGTCGAAATAGGAAAATATTGTCAAAATTTGGAAGGCGTCGGGTTTCGTTCATGGGGCCAGTCTGACCACCACCTATGGGCAGGTCTGACAGGCAGCATGTGGCCGGTCAGATTAGCTGAGTCCGAGTCTGAGCCGATTTTCATCGGGTCTCAGGTTTCCTAGCTTGGGTAGATGTTTTTCGAGGTTCCTTTTGTTTCTACCCCGAGTTAGACGTAGAGGAGGACCTATAGAAGGCAAGACCAACCCCTTTATAATGGCCAAGGCCGATTCGATTCTAGACACCCAATCTCAATCCCTGCACAATCGAATCGTTCTTTTAGCCATGTTTTCAGCTATGTTCTTTACTTTCAGTCATGTTTTCTACTTTAGCTTAGTTTCGTCCATCTTTGTCAGTTTGTGCCGTAAACTGTTTGTTCTCGCTGCGCAAGAGTGTGATAATCCCTTTGTAGGTTTCTCCCGTAAACCCTCTGTTTGCCCATGTGACGGGTAATTATCCTTATATCGATCTAAATCGGCCTAGAGGCTGATTTTGATCTCTAAATTGGCTCCGTTAGCCAGTTTAACTTTTTTTTACAAAACCCATCTTAATTTGGCTTTTCGCTAGATCAGGGTGGTTGGCGACTTCATATCACCATAAAGTTTGTCCCGATCGTGATTGTCTTCTTGCCAAAAACATTGCCAACAGTTTCCATCGTGGGGTGTTGTGAACACCATGTCACCATCAATGATGGTTGGATCTCGTGTTTGCTCTATTGTCAAGTGTCGGTGACAGCATGTGCCGAGCTTGAGGTCAAACCATCCGACTCAACCGGCTCCACACTCATCTACTCCTCTTTTGGTTCGCCGTCCACCTCCTCTCCTCGTCATCCTCACCGCCTAACTCGGTCCATCGTGCACGCGTCGCGCTTGTAGCTTGAGCTCGAAGAGTCTTGTGAGTCGCCACCATCGCCTTCCTCCCATCCCACGGATGGCCGGCTGAGATCGAGCTCGACGGGGTTCAGCGGCCACGGTGCTATCGTCAGAAGCTCAATCTTCCTGACCATTGTCGATGGGGGAAGAGGGAGGGGAGAGAGATATGGAGAGAAAGGAGGAAGAAGGGAAGAAAAGTAAGGATGACATGTGGGCTCCACAAAATATTCCTAACTTCTTTGCTGACTCACAGATTTTGGTCATGGTCAACAGGCCATGTTAGCGAATACACCCTCAATACTTTTTTCGGAGTCTTTTTGCACCGGTTTTAATAGTTGGGGAGTCGTTATACCCGATTTTATGGTTTAGAGATAGAAATCAGATCGACCGATATTTAAAGGAGTCAAAGTGGACTTTTTTCCTTTTCTAAACCAATCCACACCACTTCCTCATCCATGAGGCCCAATCCAAACCAGTCCATGAGCAATTTCAGGCCAAACCAACCCAAACCATTCCATCCTAGTGGGTTCAACGCATTTTATAAATCCATGGGTTCAAACCACAAGAAGTCAAAAGACACCGAAAATGCTTTGCCTCGGTCGCCCGGGGCAAAACAAAATATCAGATGCACGATATTATCCACTCGCACCTGGCCACTCACTTCTTATCCACTCCTCTCACCTGCTCTCTCTCTCCCACTCTAATAAAACCATGGAGGTGGCCGATGCACAAGGAGCCCACCGCACCAGCAAGAAAGCAAGGCCACGCTGGTGGATAGCGGTGGCGGCAACAGGTAGCTGCGACGGCAATGTGGATGGCCGAGCTCTCGTGACAGCGATGGCGAGATGGACATGGATGAGCTCTCCGTGAAGACAACGGCAACGCAGACCTCTTGGTAGCAGCAGCGACGACGCAGACACGCTAAGCTTTCCGCGGCGGCCGCGACTACAAGAGCAGCCACATCTCCTTCGCAGCCAGGGTAGTATCCGGCACCGATGCGCTGGCCAATCAATGGAGACGATGTAAAGGTAGATGTAGCCTTTTTTTTGGGTGAATTTTTGATGTTTCAGTCGTATATGGATGTGTAGTGGTTTTTTCAACGATGCCTCATTTGTTGTCTTCGATTTACTCAGATCTGATTGATGTTTCAATAGTTTGAAATCATGTTTCACACGGTGTAGCAAATTGTTTTAAGTGTGATTCAATTGTGTTTCACCATTTTCGATAGTTGAAACATGTTTTTTGTTTAGTGTTGAAACATTTCTGTACAAGGAGTGCAACAACGCCTGTTTTCTAGGAAAAAATCGGGTGCCCGATTTGTAGTTGCATCGAAAAGACAAAGCAACAGATCAAAACCATATCTTCCTTAATATTGACCACTTAGAGAGGTTTTAGGACGGCGCCGAGCAGGTACATGGCATGCGCATCAGCATCGCTGAAAGAGCATATAGGGTTTTGGTTAATTGATGACAAATGATTAAGGGACTAATGCACTTATTGAGTGCATAAGCAAAAGATTAGTCCGATGAAGATGATGAAGAAGAAGATATACTACATTGTGGTTTCATTATGATACAAAGCTATAAATGACGGAAGATGGCAAGATGCGATGAAGGATTGGCAAAACTTGACTACGCGATGGACCATGCATGGGGTAACGACAAGCGAAGGCTTGGCACCCAAGGACCCGATGTAGTGGTAAAGGAGCAAGTGCTTTGTTGAATACTGACGATCCGATCGAGGCCATGGGATATCACAAGTTGTTGAGGATCAACCCTTGGTAAAGAAGAAGCACAGGATGAAAAGTCAAAGATTAAGAGGATGTGATTCATTGATGGATATCACAAGCCATATTGATATTGATGAACGCAAAAAAAAAGATGACGTAAATGTATTCATATTGGTATAGATTTTCTATTTGCTCTTGAGTTGATAGGAAAGCCGAAATATTAAGGAGGATGTTGCCTTGATGACTAAGGATAAGTTTGGGGCTCAAAATCTTTGTTGAAGTGATTCTCTCACTTAGATTTCTATACTGGAGTTTTTTGGAGTTTTTTGAAATTGGTTTCGGAAGTTTCTGAATTGGTTTTGCCTTTGAAAAACGGCACTGGTCTTTTTGGAAGTTTCCGAAAGTCATTTTTGGAAATTCCAAACGGCTTTGAGTTTGCAAAAAGGTACTTGTGTTTTTAAGAATTTTTCGAAACTGCTTCAGAAATTTCTGAAATGCTGTGTTGGCGCAAAATTAGTACTAGTGTTTTTCGGATTTTTTCAAAACATTTTTGAAATTTTTTTTTGCCCAGTTTTTGTTGTGCTCATGCTGGAATTTTGCACTATTCAGGAAATCCCAAAGTTACTGTAGCAATCGGCGAAAGAAATTCCTGAAGTTACTGTAGCAAATTCCGAATAAAGTTTCGAAAGTTGACTTTGGTCTCTGGTGATTTTTGGACTTATCCGAAAATCACTTCGAAAATTTTTGAAAATGGAATCTTTAGCCCAACGGGCAAATCTGAGGCTGTGGCTATATATAGCCCCCTCCACCGTCAAGTCAAGGCTGCTGGCTCCATTCCTAATCTCTTTCCCTTGGCTTGCTTTTCTAGAGATTCACTTTTGAGCCTTGCCTTCTCACTTCTTCCTCTTCAACGATCTACAAGCATGGATTTCATGTGTGTGTGAGAGTGGTTGATTTGAATTCGTTTGAGTGTTTGATGTTAACTTCGTGAAGATTTGTTGAGCACTCAATTCATCCCTAAGAAATATTTGTTGCATCTGTTACTCTTGGTGGTTGAGGACACCTAGACGGCTAGGAGTCAACTTCGAGACTCCGATTTGTTTGTGGTGTGCCGAAGGAGTTTGTGAAGGTTGGATCTCACCTCCGAAAGAGAAGAGATACCCTTAGTGGAAGGAGGAGTGCATTTGTGCAACCTCACGGGAATAGGGTTGGAAAAAACCTGACTCATTGTGAGCCCCTCAACGAAGAGTAGAATCCCCTCAAGGATTTGAACTTCAGGAACAAATCGTCTTACAAGAATCCCGGTGATATTTCTCTCCCACAATCTAACTTTGCTATTTGGTGTCACTAGTAGCTTAGTTGTTGTTTGTGCCGTTATCCCTTTTTGCTTGCATTGCTAGTTTGCTTGTAAATTTGAGATTTTCGGAAATATCCGAAAATATTCAAAAATATCTGAAAATATTCGAAAATATACGAAAAGTATAGCTTCCGCATTTACTTAAAAGTTTTAAATGCCTATTCACCCTCCGTCTAGGAGACATGAAGGTCCTTTCAATCGCACTTGGCCGCACGGTAGGAAAGAGCGAGGGCCAAGACATTCATAGACTTCTCATTGATACCAACTTCATGACCTCAACAATGGTAAGAAAGCAGCATTCGTGCGTGGCGAGTGCGGTGGTGACTGTGCTTCTTGTACCCCTAGTTGATACAATCAAAGCGGCGACGAGGAAGACGAGCACAGTATTCAGGGCGAGGAAGAAAAACTCGCATTCGTGGTGCCGTTGCTGCAATTCACGTCGACCACGCAGGCCATCGCGTGGAGCCCGAACAACAGTAGTAGGTCGAGCCCCAGCCGTAGCCGTGGCATAGCTCACCAAAGGATTTAGGGAATGCACACGGTACACAACCCTATTGCTGACTTCAAAGTCTCGTGCACATGAAGCATCGCGACGTCGCAGCTTCCGCTACAGGAGTCCAAATGACCACTTTACTCCTATTCACATCTAGCCTAACCTCTGCCCTGGTACTCGTGTACATGCACCCACGCTATGCTGCCCTGCCCCACATGCCTGCTCCTCGATGAGTGCTGCCCTCGGGATGATCACCGCTCGTTCCTCGATGCGTGCCACACCACCGCCGCATGACTCAGGCCATTTAGTGCAATCCACTCCCATCCATGTGTTGAACCCATGGTAGATTCCATTTTGAACCTGAAAAGTTATAACGACATCCAAACCAAACTGTCGATGGGTTATACCTGTAACACCCCAGAAAACTACACAAGCCTGGGATGCCGCTAAAAAAGACATACAAAAGTGCCAAACAAAGAATTCGCCAGCAACACTTTTAAAACAAAAATAATATAGTGGAAGCATCAACATATCGTTTAAGGTTATCATACAACAACTGATTGACATGTGGGGATAGCCTAAAAATGGGTAGATAATCAATGGTCAACAACTCTTGTATTTAATTAACCTATTATGACCAAACTCAAGTAATCTTATAAGCACATTACAACAATCGTAAACTAAGTGAGATCATGTCATGCGACAGTGCAGCTACTCCCATCCCTTCATGCAAACATATCCGACCAAGTACCCGAAAAGGCTATAAGGTGGTGAGAATAAATCTCAGCAAGCAAACGGCTTTAACAAATTATTTAAATCATAGGTTCATTATATAGAATGTTAAATACCGAGTTATGATTCACATAAAAATAAGTCGAATGTCCAAGTACTAAAACATCATAACCTCATCAATCAAATACACATCCTTACAAATCCGTGAGAAGAAAACACTTCTCAAAGACATCTTCGACCATATAATTTCCATAGCATCCTGCAATATGTGCATATGCAATGCAATGATATGTACTCCTGCCTTCACACCCAACAATGTGAAGCTGCATCGTATTACGCAATATACAATGTTGTACCAGTACGGTTGCAACCATAGGTTCGCGACATAACTCCAATGCAATGCAAATGTGATGCGAATGTGGGTTGAATTCCAGAGTAATAGTATGACAACCGCATTTCTTCATAGGAGACTAATATAACATTATTCTCACCAATAGGATAAAGCATAACCATAAACAATGTAAAATCAATAGTTATGATTCAGAGAGTAAAATCATCTGTCTAACATATAATAATATCTTGGTTGATGATATATAATTTCAAAGTGAAGGTAGAATAAAATAATAGGTCAAAGCTGTAGAAAACCACCGCTACGTTCACTTGCTTTTAACAACGAAGACGATACCAAGTATGGTTCGAAGCACCTCCACCTATTCACAAGTCAACCTCAGCATATACACTCAAATATGCATATAAAACAATGAATAACATGCCCCTATGGCCTCAGCCCATTAACACGCAAATACAAGGAATGCCGTTTGGACTAAAAACAACATTGTTACTTCACATATTTGTATATTGAAATCTAAAATGTCTATGACTGCATGTAAATACATTTTAAAAATCTACAGAACAAGACCTACAACTTTTATGTAGAAAGCATATTAAATGGCCTAATTTGCACTTGAAAACAGGTTACAGAATCTGCGTACAAAAAATCAGACAACTGCACTAAAACAGTTATATCCGGAGTTCAACTCATCCAAAAAACATATATTTTATCAATATGGAAAGGTGAAGAATATCTCTACAACTTTGTCTATAGGCGGCCTGACTTATTCCACTGTTTAACCACTCCAAAAACAGTTGAATCTACTACTATCCAGATTATGACACAAAAAGCAACAGTCGTATTAAAAATTCATATTGCCTAAACCACTTGAGATAGCCCTTTGATCAGAAGATAGATCTATACCTTATGTACAACTTCCTACTTATAACTTGTGCAGAAAATATCATTTAAGCCCCCGAAGCATCGAAAAACTGAAACGCTGTAAATCTGCCCATGTGCAGAACTTCCAAACCGAACCACAACAAACAAAACTCCTTCTCTAACCTTCTTAGGCTGTGTTCGGTAGGTGGAGTTATGGTGTTATCTATTAGCACGTGATTAATTAAGTATTATCTTAAAAAAACTTGAAAAATGGATTAATATGATTTTTTAAAGTAACTTTTCTATAGAAAACTTTTGCAAAAAACATACCATTTAGTAGTTTGATAAACATGCGTGCAAAAAACGAGAAAGATAGTTGGGAAAAGAGGGGGAAGAACATGGCCTTAACCATGAATCAAAGCACTAAAACCACGCTAGAACAACTGATACAACCAGAGGATAAGCCTCAGCTAGGGTTTCCTTCGAGATTCCGCGGGAAATACCACGGGGAGCACCGATCTACCCCTTTGCTTTCTCCTCCCCTCCTTATTCCGTTTTTCTAGTTTTTCTTTTGATCCAAGATGCCGTGGTGGAGATTATGGAGAGCAAGATTTGGTGGAGAGAAGAGGGAGGAGAATGTACATACAGAAGATGAGTGGAGGGGAAGAGGCGTCGTGGGGTAGAGGGAATCCGGTCCCTCCTCCTCTAGGGTTTTAGATGTGGGTAAAGGAAGTGGGCTGGACTTCTTGGGCCTTGACCCAGGTTGTGCCGGCCTATTTTAATGGTATTATTTATTTAATTAAATGCTGCTATTTTATTATAAACCGTCCCGAAGCCAAAACTAAAATATTTCTTTTCAGGTTATTGCATTCTCTCCTCCTTTATGGAATTCGTCCCCGAATTCAACTTCCAAACCAAAACCCTAAACCAAAATATCCAAAATAAATCATTCGTTGAGAGCTTAAGGTAGCTGCAATGGAGTTTCAACAAGGAACACAATATGCTAGCTTCATGGACTAGGATTTTGTGACCAAATAAAAAACAATGCAAAAGCATTCTACAAAAGAAACTGTCCAAAGTCCTCATGCTTTGCCTTAGTTGACTCAACCTTGGGGTACTGCTCTACTTCAATCAGCCAAAACTCTGTTCTAAGCTCTAGGTCTAGACAACACCATTTCAACAAAGAGGTGATTTTTGGCACAACACTCAGTTGACTGCAACAACTCATCCTATGCCACCAAAAGTCAAACTTCCCTATTATACTTACCTGAATATCCACTAAGCATAGCCAGCAAAGCAACGACAAAGGCACCACTTATGATTAGAACTAAACACTTGAAGAAGTCCAAACATGTACCTAGACATCTTGAGGATAATATGTCAACATTACCTTCTTTGCGTTTATCAAAAACCAAAGGTTAAGAAACTGCTAGGGCTCTACTATATAACATTAGCAAGACACTGGCATTTTCCCTCATCACACTACAACAATCTCGTGCATGAACCAACCAAAGAACACTGCTAGTTGCTGGACTACTACTGCACCATAGCACTTGGGTTAGCCGGTTCAACTAGATTTGTGTGAAATCTACCAATGATCTATCCAAACTCAGGTTTAATGTTTTTCTCGACGATGGACTGCTTGTGATTTCTCTCCCAACTATTATAGTAGAGCAACATGGGCTCACTTAAAGCTCCAAACCTATAGGGTCAACAACAACACACAAATAATAACACAATCAACATAGCATATCAACCTGATACTACTAGCCACAACCATGAAGCAAAATCTAGGTAACAAGCATAACCATGAGCTAGGTTGACAAAACTAACTTTTGCAAAAAAAAAATAAAAATCATAACAAAGTAACATGTCAGGGATGATGGTTCGACAAGAAAACACGAGGGGCAATCTATCTCCACACAACCACTTGACCCCAACTTATGGTGCCTGTAACACACTTAACTAGGCTAACAAACAACCAAACAACGCTAAAACATGTATTTTTCGAAACACAAACAAACATTATATACACACATAAATACAACAGAGCATATCAACATACATGAAAAACTTTCAGCAACCACAAACAACATGAAAACACCAACTGACCAAATTGGATGGCTCGTAACATCAAGCAAGCTTTCCTTACAAGGTTATATCCATCCCTAAGGATCCTCTCGGAACATAATTCTAATCAAACTCCAGTCATGACTCTGTGGTCAACGTAAAAAGAAACAATACTTTAGCAATAGGACAAGGCACACAACTTTCCAACTTTCTAATATATAAAGAACAAGTAATTAGGATGCACGACATGGTGGCTGATCCATTTCTCAGTCAAATATTTTCCTCAAAATGGATAGTTATTTGTAACCCTAACGCTTGAGATAGAACAATAGAAAGCACTAACACTCAACACACATACATTGTTTTATTACACTTACTATGTAGCCCAAAAAATATCAGGTCAATCAGACAAGAGCAACAATATAAGTTCTCACATCATCACCACTCAATCACATATGAATACAACATCTTAACAAAGTACAAGGAATACAAACATGGCGAAAAACCAACACAAAGTGCAAGCATATAGAACAGGTGGAATAACAACCTCACTCACACAAAAATCAACGAAATGGTAAAAAACAAGACATTAGCAGTAAATCAGCAATAAGGTCGGTAGCATACAACACCAAAGATCAAAGCAATAACATAACAAAAGAAAAATCATTTGCACTTAAATACTCAAGTGGCATGCAACATATGCAAACCAATACCCATCCTATATGTGCAAGTGTGTCAAGTTAAACATTATTTACGCTAGAATATAACACCCCTGAAAACTACACAAGCCTAGGATGCCACAAAAAAACCATACAAAAGTGCCAAAACAAAGAATTTTGGCAGCAACTCTTTTAAAACAAAAATAATATAGCAGAAGCATCAACATATCGGTTAAGGTTATGTACAACAACTGACTGACATGTAGGGGTAGAATAAGAAAGGGTAGATAATCCATGGTCAAAACCTCTAGTATTTAATTAACCCATTATGACCAAACTCAAGTAATCTTATCAGCACATTACAACAATCGTAAACTAAGTGAGATCATGTCGTGTGACAGCGCAGCTACTCCCATCCCTTCATGCAAACATATAAATGTAATAACCTGAAAAGAAATATTTTAGTTTTGGCTTCGGAATGGTTTATAATAAAATAGCAGCATTTAATTAAATAAATAATATTTTTAAAAGTAGTCCAGGACAACCTGGGTCAAGGCCCAAGAAGTCCAGCCCACTTCCTCCACCTCCATCTAAAGAATTTTTAGCATTTTTAATTTTACTTATTTAAAGATTTGCAAAAATAATTTTTCGTTTGAAAATTTTGCAAAACTAATCTCCAATCGCCCCCTGGGAGGGCGAGATTTAAAAATCGCCCTCCCAGAGGGCGATTTTTCTGACGTGGCAGACGGCCGTTGGGCGCCGTCTGCCGCGTCGCGGCTTTTTTGCAAAAAAGTCCCTTGCCGCCCTCGGCAGGGGTGATTTTTCCCCTCCGCGGGGGCCGCCTGCCGAAGGGCGGCCGCCCTGGCAATTTTGTAGGCGGCCCGCTTGCCGCCCTTGCAGAGGGCGATTTTTGCCGGGCGCCCACACTGGCAATTTTGCAGGCGGCCCCCTCGCCGCCCTCGCAGAGGGCGATTTTTGCCCAATCTCGCCCTCTGCAAGGGCGATTTTTGGCCTGATCCCTATATAAGCCGAGTTCGTTGAGGACGGCGTCATTTGCAGCACTTGAGACTCCAGAAGAAAAAACAGAGGGAGGGGTGAGGAAGAAGAAGGAGAGCGGCGAAGCCCTGTAGGTGTGCACACTCGATCGCAGGTAAATACAATATCCCGCTATATGTTTGTGTTATTTATCTTGTGTAGAATATTAGAAAAAAGAATATTTTGTGAATATTTGAATAGTTGTTTAGTAGTCAGATCTTGATTTATAAATTAGGGCATGATATAATTTAGGGAGTTTGACCTAGGACGAACCGATATAGATGAACCTACGTAGAATATATTCTGATCTATGTCTATATTATTTAAATAGATGTGTAGCACTATAATCTGGATTTAAAAATTAGGGCATGATTTATTTTAGTCAATTTGACCTAGGACAAACCGATTTAGATGAACATATGTAGGATATATCCTTATCTATGTATATATTTCTTTGTGTAGATTTTTGTTTAATATTTGAATAGATGTGTAGCACTTAGTTATTGATTTATAAATTACGACATGATTTATTTGAGGGAATTTGACTGATTTAGGATTAACATATGTAGAAAATAAGTATGATTAGCGGTACGTGTAGATGAAAAAACCAATTTGGTATATTTTAAGATCTACAACAAAGAACAGAATGTTATAGAATTTAACTTAGGCACATATTGATCTAGGCAACATATTCGTAGTATGAAATAAACTCAGTTTGAATCTGTTTATCAGGCACAATGGCAAGCAAGGTCATATTTTAGATAGTTCACGGTCAAGGCAATGTTAGATATGGTCAAGATGGTGTTGATCTGTCAGAATTTAGTATGAAATCGAAGGGCATTGATAGGCCAGCCGATAAAACATTTGAGTCAGTCTACAGTTGGTTACTACGTGGATTTAAAGTGGATACAAGAGTGAACACAATGTCCCTATCCATTGTAGTCAGTCGTGCAACAGAAGGATATTATTGGGAACTAATTCTTATAGATAACACCGAGTCCTGGAGACGTTATGTGGAGATGGCCTTTGAAAGGTCCTGGCCCCTTGTTATTTTTGTGGCATTGCATGAAATCGATAGCAGTGTTACAGTGCAAACAAAGGATGGTGAAGGTCCTAGCAATGCTGTGGAGAATGTTGGACCATCGGTGCGAACTGGGGGTAACGAAGCAAGGTTGGAGGAGGCAATAGGCGTGGCGGATGAGGGGGAGAGAATCGAAGCAATTGTTGAGGAAATGGAGAGGGAAGATTATGAAAATGAGCAGGCGGAGGGCGATGAATCATCGGACGAGGAGGAAGATGTAATGCCCGTTGATTGGACAAATGCTGATTTCTCTCAACTTGTTATCTCAGAGGGGCAGCAAGCACCCTTTGAATACAGGGATAACGAGGTAATCCAAGGTGCCAGGTATGCTCACAAGGAAGATATGAAAGAGGCGGTGAAGCATTGGGCGGTCTCCTTGCATAGAGTACCGCACGAAGTCTACGAACTATGTGTATGACGTGAAGTGCACGAAGGATGATTGTCCGTGGCGCGTTCATGCATATAAGGGAAAATGGAATGACTTTTGGAAAGTGAGCATTGTTGCTGAGCACACATGTTGGTTGCTAGGGGTTGATAAGTATCAGCGCAACATCACCTCAGCTTTTGTTGCCGGTGCGATGTACAGCGATGTGGTTTGTAACACGGACTTTGAACCGGGCTCTATTATTAGGCACATTGAAAACAAATTCAAGTATACTATAAGCTACTGCAAGGCTTGGAGGGCGAAACAAAAGATTTTAGAGATGAGGTATGGCACATTTGAAGCATCCTATGATAATTTGCCTCGTCTGTTAGGCACCATTGCTCAGAGAAACCCCAATACCTATTATGACAGCGTGCTGCAAAGAGCCTTTTTCTCACTGGGTGCTTGCATCAACGCATTTGTGCACTATCGCCCTGTGTTGTGCATAGATGGAACCTTTTTGACAGGCAAATACAGAGGTCAGATACTGACGGCGATTGGAGCCGATGGGAACAATCAAGTGTTACCTATGGCGTTTGCATTTGTCGAGAGTGAGAACACTGAAAGCTGGTATTGGTTATTGGAGAGAGTTCGCTGCCAAGTCGTGCATATGAGGCCCAATGTTTGCCTTATTCATGATCGTCATGCGGGCATGTTGAAGGCAATTGACTACCTGCAGAATGGTTGGCCGGAGAGGGGATTTCCAGCTAGGTGGCATGATGTTCGGAGTAGGTGGTGCATGCGTCATATGGGAGCCAATTTCTACAAGCAATTCAAGAACAAGCACCTGATGGATCTATTTAAGAGGCTATGTGGTCAGAATCAAGAGAAAAAATTCAATGAGTTGTGGAGGAGGTTGGATGAGCTGACAACAAAGCAAACCGACGAGCAATCTCGTCGGCCACAGGATGACGATCCTCCAGTATCTCTTGGTCCACTAAATGATGACCCGCCAAAAATGAGAAGAAGGTCTGCATCATCAATACATAATTTCTCGCAGTGGATAGAGAATGAACCGAAAGAAAAGTGGTCTCTGTTGTATGACACTGACGGGTCTCGGTATGGTATAATGACAACCAACCTGGCCGAGGTGTACAATTGGGTGATGCGAGGAGTGCGAGGACTCCCACTGGTTGGTATTGTGGAATTTATCCTTCATGGCACTCAGGCATACTTCAGGGACAGATACAAGAAAATTGCCCCTTCGATGCTGGATAACAACATTGTATTTAGGAGTGTGGTGACAAAGTATATGCAAGATAAAATAGCAAAGGCTATGAAGCACAGAGTTATTCCCCAAGGTACCCAAGTTCATAGGTACGAGATCATGTGTGTGGACAGGAGAAGGCGCGGCATCAACCGCGTTCAAGCTGTGCAGGAATGTGTGCTTCATGCGGAGGGCGGTTGCAGTTGTAGCTAAATGAAGCCCAAGCTTAGACATCTGCCTTGCTCACACGTACTTGCAGCAGCTAGGGATTGCGGCATACTTCCCGATATCTATGTGTCACCCTACTACAGGAAAGAAGCAATATTTCATACATGGAAGGAGGAGATATATGGGTTCGGGATATCTGGATCTTACACAACTCTGAGGCCACAGGTGTTCTACATTCCAGATCCATCGAGACGCATCAGAAACGACATGGATGAGTCGGAGGCAGGGGGGAGGACTCGACGGTGCAGCAAATGCGATGAGCGCGGGCATACTTACAAGAAATGCCCGAAGGATTCGCAATCTCCAACCGTCCCAGGTTCTGGTCTATCTGGACAGGCAACCGATGGCCGCCGTCCATCGGGAGAAGGAACAACAACGAGGCGACCATGACCTAGGCGTTCTCGTGCGGCAACTACGTCATCCTCTGGCGATGCAATGACTTGATTATTCCTGTCAGCCTTTTAGTCTAGCGGTAATCCAATTGATGTAGTATTTATAATGTTGTTGTCATTGTCATGTGTGTAATATTTATCCTTGTGAGACATGAACTATTGTAATGTTGTTATCATTTGTGTAGTGTACCTTTAGCGTTACGAATTACCATTGTAATGAACAATTTGTGTAATGTTTTTTTCGTTATCAATTGCTTATTTGTAATCACTCTTATGTATGCAGGTATGGCGGATGAGACACCAGCACTTCTCAGTAGGGGACTGGACAGGAGCCACCGTTCGTACTTGTCGGCGGTGCAGGGTGCGCAGCTTACCACCTTTCGTCCACGCCCGTCGCGCGAGTTGTTGCGTGCCGATCCACGACACGTTCCGTGGTATGATAGAACTTAATTACTTGATGGCAGTTTTTGGCTATTTGGAAATATGTGGTACTAATGTTGAACTCAACAGTACGCAGGTTGCGTGAGGCAGGCCTGATAGCGATATCCAGGCTTGTTGAGGCGCGGGCAGACGAGAACGACCCGGCCAAGCGCTAGGATGCAGACTGGTCGCTGCTGGCTGCTTTGGTAGATCGGTGGCGGCCGGAGACTCACACCTTCCATCTCCCCTGTGGGAAGATGGCACCTACGCTGCAGGACGTCACGTACCTGCTTGGGCTTCCATTGGCCGGGGAGGCTGTTGGCCCAGTGGACGGTGCGGGTGGCTGGAGGGAGGATATCATGGAGTGATTCGCTCCCGTGATGAGGCTACCTGGGCTCCCTGTAGTTGCTCCCCCGAACATGTACACCACCGCCGGGCCTACGAAGGCTTGGCTGCTACAGTTCACGGTAAGTTAACTTTTACACTTTGTTACTTTCCTAGAAATCTTTCGAGTTTTAACATCATTTGCTTTTTGTTGTAGACCGACCAGCTCCACCTCGACGCCGACGAGTACTCGCTCAGACGCTCCTTAGAGGCGTACCTACTGTGGATGTTCAACTGGGTGATGTTTACCAGCACCACCGGGCACGCAGTAGACAGGGGCCTGATCCACTATGCCTGGGCGATCGCGGATGCAAAGCTAGGGGCCGTGCCGCAGTGGAGCTAGGGTTCGGCAGTCCTCGCAGCCATGTACCGTGCGCTGTGCGAGGCCTGCTGCAAGACGGATCCTGGAGCGATTTTCGCGGGCTGCCCTCTCCTTATTCAGCTCTGGGCAGCTGAGCGGTTCGCGATCGGCTGACCGATCGTCGACACCGCTGTGTACGCTTCAGGACCGGCAACCAACCACCCAGCCGACGGGCCGACGATGGGCACGTACTGGTGCCGCCGCAACGTAAGTACAAATTATTTTCATTTCAAATTTCAGGTTATGTGCGACTGATGTTCTGGCGAGTTGGTTCTTCGTGTGTCGCAGCACCGTTACGCCCACGTCCAGGTCAGACGGAGCTACCCGGAGTTTGTCTTCGAGTTCGACCGTCTGCAGCCTTCGGACGTCGTCTGGGAGCCCTACACGCAGCAGGTGGTCGCCGGGAGAGCACCTCTAGGTCTGTCTGCCTTGTGCACGCGTGACGCGGCGTACTGGTTGACGGTGGTGCCGTTGGTTTTCGACATCTTCGTCGAGCCTCACTGCCCTTACCATGTTATGAGGCAGTTCGGACTGAGGCAGGGCTTTCTAGTGAACGTACTGATACCCGTCCCCCCCAGGACCACCAGTGAGTACCTCTCTTTGAACTTAACTATTATTATGTCGACTACTTTTGAACGTTCGATGACCATTATGTTCTTTGTAGGTTGACTCGACGGGGACAGCAGGCAGGGACACTGTGGGTACCTCGGATCACCCCGTACGTGAAGGACTGGTTGGTAGCCACCGAGGAGGTGATTGCCGAGGTCCACCCACACTCGGAGGAGAACTACACTGCCTACCTTCGGTGGTACTTGCCGCGCACACGTGCCCGCGTCACCTTCACCCCGGCCGCTCCAGAGCTGCACCAGGCAGGCGTCGGGGACACCTACCCCGTACACCGTGACCATGAGTACTTCCTGGGGGTACGTCCATGTTTCTCGGACTTCTTGCTTTCGTACTACGCGGTTGGTACATATGAGACTGACAAACCTAATTATTAATGATTCCCGCAGGCCGACACTGCACGCGCCATGAACACCGACATCAACTCGGTGATGTTGAGGTTGGACGCTGGACTGCACCTGAACGACGTTGGGCAGAGGTTGACGTTCGAGCGGATGCAGACGAAGATGCATTCGATCTTGCGCGTCTTCTCTTGTCGTTTGGCCGTGGACGCGGTACCTCCACCGGCAGCTGCTATTCCACGTCCACGCGGCCCGACACCAGGATCGACATCGCACGGTGCTGGTGCGTCCATAGGTTAGTTCCGTACCTTCTCACTATGCGAAACGTTCGCCATGTTATTACAAACTGAATGTCTACTAGGTCCGACGCTGCCGACAGGACACTCTGCTGGAGCGAGTGTATCGTCGATACCTCGGCCGTTCGCGACTCCGCCCAGCACGTCGCCCCACGTTCGAGCGAGCGGTTCGTCCGTCCCTCCTCCCTTCAGTCAGCCGCCAGGTGAGCAAGCGTCTTCTGATGAGTACTACAAACGTACTATTTGGGTTGAATGTTGCTTAATTTTTGACATCTGTAGGAGGATACTACCCGGCGGGGATTTTCCGTTCGGGCACGTCTTCATCACAGGCGAGCGGGCCTGGTGAGGGCGACGACTTCGATGACCTGGAGGACCCAAAGCAGGACGTTCTCGGCGCCTCTTAGCTTGGTGGAGCACCACCACCACAGAGCCAGGAGTAGCCACAGCACACGCCCGCACCAGATGTCCGCGCTGGTCGTGCCGTGCCCGCTGAGAGGCTGACGTACTCTCAGGGGCACATTAGGGCGCTAGCTAGGAGGGGTAGGGGTAAGAGGCCTCGCCAGTAGGCTACGAGTGCTACATGTTTGTAATATTTATAGTTAGTAACTTTTTGTTACCTCTTTGTATATAACTCTATTCGGTCGTCGCACTCATATGTCACGAAAACATTTCATGTCATTCGCTACCTCTACTCAACGAAACGACAAAAAACTTTCGGCGCGTAACAGAGGGCTACGATTGATCGCTATCAATTTTTGGCCCGTGACAGACGTTTACGATATGTCGCTATCATCTTTCAGCGCGTGAAGGCATCCCGACTCAGCTTTTGCCGATGCTTTGTCCGACACAATCATTCAATTTGCGCTGCCGCGTGAACGTGTTGTCAATTATGGGCCTAGATGCACTTTCAGAAACAACGAAAAACTTTCGGCGCGTGAATATACAGAAATATGAACCACCGTGAGGATCGAGTCCGTTCTGTCGCACAGTTAACCACAGTTAAGCACATACACGCACACAGTGCTTGCTCTCCATATTTTGTTTCAGATTTCAACTACTTTACGACAAACTAAATAACATTTTAAGTTCGTTAGTTCGCTACACGTTGCGAGGTTGTAATGTACGCAACATTATTCATTGATACACCATACAACAACCAACTCGTGCATACTACTGAGTGCAACGAGGCCACTTTCCCTTCCTCTGCGCATCGGGATTCTCCTCCATTGCTGCCTTCGCTCGCCGCGCACGCTCAAGCTTCCGCTCCTGCTCCTCCCTGTACGTAGCAACATGCCTCCTTTCCGCCTCAGCCTTATGCTCTTTTTCTGCGGCCTCCTCCTTGCGTCTCTGCTCTATCTTCTCCTTGCGCTCTGCATCCCATCGCCGCATGTACTCCAACCGCTCCTTGTTTTGCGGCTTGATCTCGGTGTCGATCCACTGCTCAAAATCACATAGCGGTGGAGGGGTCTGCAACAAATGCAATGTTTACTAACCAAATAAGTTGTTCAAGACTACTTAATACACCAAATAATTATTACAAAACATCAGTTCCTCACCATTAAGTTAATGCGGCATATCTCAGGTGTTGGCTCAAACTCAAAATTGGCACACATCCAGTATCTCTGCATGTACGTCTCCTCTTCATCGGACTTGGCTACCTTGTAAGGATCACCGCACCAGCACATGGGCACTGGAACACCGCTAGGCAAAGGCAATGGGTTGAAGACATTTCTAGTCTTCGGGCGATAACTACAAGTCAACAATAAATGAAACACCTTATCCCATTAATCTAGGATTCCTCATTTCATGCACAACGATTAACACATAATATCACAGAAATGATTTATGTTACCTTGAGTTGGTAGCTTTTCCATGCCTTGGCATCCTACAGTTTAAAAAAACAACTATCAAATATTGTAAACACCCTTAATACTTCTCATTGTACGGTCAAATATAGTACTACTACAAACCAAACGTGTGCACAACAAATCTAGCCTAAAATTATTCACACTTCTAAGTGCTACAGATCTACTCACAAATTTCAACATATTTACTCACAGTGCTACAGATCTACTCGCAAAAAATCTAGGGTCCGCATCTAAGTGCTACAGATCTACTCACAAATTTCAAATATATGGTAATTACACTAGTATGCGACACAAAATATAACCATACGTCGGGATATTGTACTAACCTGCGATCGAATAAGCACAACAACAACGCTTTGCGGCTCTTCTCCTTCTTCCTCACCTCTCTCTTTTTTTTCCTTCAATTGTGACCGGTTGAAATGAGCACTTCCTCGGGCCATTGGGGCTTTATGGGATGCCGACCAAAAATTGCCCTTGTAGAGGGCGAGATTAGGCCAAAAATCGCCCTCTGCAAGGGCGGCGAGGGGGCTGCCTGCAAATTTGCCGTACCCCTCTATAGTTGTAGTTGCACTTTTTCCATATTCTCATCGAGAACATACAACTGATCAGCTTTGATGTGTTTCAGTAGCAAATTACAAGGAAATTTGTTATCTTACAAAAAAATACTATAATTTATCTGTTGCATGTTTCATATTACAAGTCGTTTTGATTTTTTTCAATCAATCTTTTAAAAAGTTTAAGCAAGTTTATAAAAAATTATAGCATAACCATGTTTATAAAAAATTTAGCAGCATTTATATTATCAACTTAGTTTTCTTATATTTAACGTTACATATATTTTGATAGTTTTTTATGTTACAAATATTGTTATATTTGTATAACCTTACTTAAATAAAGTTAAAATAGTTTAACATCGGAAAAATTCAAAAATCATCCTTTTTGCAGGCGGCACCTTGCCGCACAGGCAAAAATCGCCCTTTGCAAGGGCGGCAAGGGGGCCGCCTGCAAAATTGCCAGGGCGGCCACCCTTTGGCAGGCGGCCCCCACGGAGGGGAAAAATCGCCCTTGCCGAGGGCGGCAAGGGACTTTTCTGCAAAAAAGCCGCGACGCGGCAGACGGCGCCCAATGGCCGTCTGCCACGTCAGCAAAATCACCCTCTGGGAGGGCGATTTTTAAATCTCGCCCTCCCAGGGGGCGATTGGAGATTAGCTGCAATATTTCAAAACGAAAAATTATTTTTGCAAATCTTTAAATAAATAAAATTAAAAATGCTAAAAACTCTCCATCTAAAACCGTAAAGGAAGAGGGACCGGATTCCCTCTCCCCCACGGCGCCTCTTCCCCTCCACTCGTCTTCTGTACGTACGTTCTCCTCCCTGTCCTCTCCACCAAACCCCACGGCATCTTGGATCAAGTGAAAAACTAGAAAAACGGAACAAGGAGGAGGGGAGGAGAAAGCAAAGGGGGTAGATCGGTGCTCCCCGTGGTATTTCCCACGGAATCTCGAAGGAAACCCTAGGTGAGGCTTATCCCCTGGTTGTATCAGTTGTTCTAGGGTGGTTTTAGTGCTTTAAATCGTGGTTAAGGAAGGTTAGAGTAGGAGTTTTGTTTGTTGTGGTTCGGTTTGGCAGTTCTGCTCATGGGCAGATTTACAGTGTTTCAGTTTTTCAATGTTTCGGGACCTAAATGATATTTTCTTCAAAAGTGTATAACTAGGAAGTTGTAGATAAGGTATATATCTATCTTCTGACCAAAGGGCGTGATTTTATCTCAACTGGTTTAGGCGATATGAAGTTTTTAATATGACTGTTGCTTTTTATGTCGTAATCTGGATAGTAGTAGATTGAACTGTTTTTGGAGGGGTTAAACAGCGGAATCAGTCAGGCCGCCTATAGACAAAGTTGTAGAGATTTTCTTAACCTTTCATATTGGTAAAATATATGTTGTTTGGATGAGTTGAACTCCAGATATAACTGTTTTAGTGCGGTAGTCTGATTTTTTGTAGGCAGATTTTGTAACCTGTTTTCAAGTGCAAATTTGGCTAGTTAAATGGCAGAATAAAAATATGATTTCTACTTAGAAATTGTATGTCTTATTCTGTAGATTTCTAAAATGTATTTATTTTCAGTTATAGAGATTTTATATTTCAATATACAAATATGTGGATTAACAATGTTGTTTTAGTCCAAGCGGCATTCCTTGTATTTGCGTGTTAATGGGCTGGGGCCATAGGGGCATGTTATTCAATGTTTTATATGCATGTTTGAGTATATATGCAGAGGTTGACTTATGAATAGGTGGAGGTGCTTCTAACCATGCCTGGTATCGTCTCTTCGTTGTTAGAAGCGGTGGTTTGCTACAGCTTTGACCTGTTATTTTATTCTACCTTTACTTTAAAATTATATATCATCAACCAAGATATTATTATATGTTAGACAGATGATTTTACTCTCTGAATCATAACTATTGATTTTACATTCTTTATAGTTATGCTTTATGCTATTGGTGAGAATAATCTTATATTGGTCTCCTATGAAGGAATGAGTTCATCATATTATTACTCTGGAATTCAACCTACATTCGCATCACATTTGCATTGCATTTGGAGTTATGTCGCGAACCTATGGTTGCGACTGTACCGGTACAACATCGTATATTGTCGTAATACATTGCAGCTTCACACCTTGTTGGGTGTGAAGGCAGGATACATATCATTGCATTGCATATGCATATATTGCAGGATGCTCAGGAAATTATATGGTCAGAGATGTCTTTGAGAGGTGTTTTCTTCTCTGGGATTTGTAAGTATGTGGATTTGATTGATGAGGTTATGATGTTTTCCTACTTGGATGTTCGACTTATTTTTATGTGAATCATAACTCGGCATTTAATTAACTATACAATGAACCTGTGATTTAAATAGCTTGTTAAAGCCGTTTGCTTGCTGAGATTTATTCTCTCACCACCTTATAGCCTTTTCAGGTACTTGGTCGGATATGTTCGCAATAAGGGATGGGCGTAGCTGCACTGTCTCACGACATGATCTCACTTAGTTTACGATTGTTGTAAAGTGCTGATAAGAATACTTGAGTTTGGTCATAATGGGATAATTAAATACTAGAGTTGTTGACCATGGATTATCTACCCATTTTTAGGCTATCCCTACATGTCAGTCAGTTGTTGTGTCATATCCTTAATCCATATGTTGATGCTTCCGCTATACTATTTTTGTTTTAAAAGAGTTGCTGCCACAATTCTTTGTTTTGATACTTTTGTATGGTTCTTTAGTGGCATCCCCGGCTTGTGTAGTTTTTTGTGGTGTTACAGTACCCATGCTTGTGTAGTTTTCTGGGGTGTTACAATACTCGCAGGCCGTATTCAGAGGGTATAGGGGAACATTGGTACTAGGGCCTACGCAAGATCGTATCAAGCAGACAAAAACAAGGGTTTATATTGGTTCAGGCTCCTTGAAAGGTAATAGGCCTACTCTAGTTTATATGGACATATAATGGGAATACCGCAAGAATTATAATTGGGGAACAATGATGGGAATACTGCAAGGATTACAATAGGGGAACAAAGTAACCTATCTAATCCATCGACTAGGACAAGATCTAATCGGCGAATATGGCTTCGGCTTCCTCCGGATTGTTTCTAATTGTGGCTGATGGCTATGGCTGTAATTCGATGATCCCGTACCCCATGGTGGGCCTTGTATTTATACCGATGGCTCCCTTCCTCTCCATGTAGAACTCGGAGAAACATAATTGAATACGGGCTAAGGAGACCTTATCTTCTTCGAATAGGATTCTAACACCTTCTATCCAGGGAGATAATTTCCCTCTATATCCGCCCTATTTCCGTAATTAATGGTTATCTTTCCGTATACTTTTAGGTATATGGTATCCGTGTACTCCATGAACCCATGTATAAGAGGTATGTCTTGTCCGTAACCCTGACACCAACCAACCCCCTTTTTAGGGAATCCAAACTGCCCCAACCTATTCCAAGTGGGAAAGATGTGTTGTGGGAACTGTACTTTTGATGAAAACTTGTAAACCCCCGTTTGATGCAAAATGTGAATGCTCCTCAACATGTAGCACGACTGCCAACTACATTGCGTCCAAGACTGGCTCCCTCGAGCATTCAGCGGCATCTGGCTCACTCCAAACAAACAAATCCAAGTACAAACTATGAACGATGTGTTACCAGCAAAATTTGGTAAAGATATGCTAGCAAAAAGGATTGGATCCAAGGCGGATTTAAAGGGGTGAGGTGGTTTCCAAGAAAGAGACAGTGCATCGGCTAGAGCCGTATCGGCCGGTATGGAATTGGACTCGGTTGAGCCGATACGGATAGCTTGGCTTCATGTTAGTTTTGGAGAAGGACTTGAAGATATTGCCAACGGGAAATTAAGTCCTGACAGGGCAATTGTATCTATTAATTAGGAATAAGAATTAATTTTCTTTTCGTAATATTGTGGTAAGAGTCCACCTAGAACTTGTTTGTTTAGGCAAGTTGTAAATAGTGTCTGGTAAGGACAAGGTTTGTATGTGCGGGTATAAATGTAAGCCCAAGGTCTATGTACAACATAACAACAGTTCAATCAACACTTTCAGCGCATCGCCACAATTTTTCTTTACTTTTCGACGAGTTCGTGCTTCGGGTTTGTCAGCTGGAGGTAAGGCTTGTTAAGTTATCACATAACTTAGCCAATCTAAGTCGATGACTAGTTTAGCCGTATCGACTGTACCTTTTTTAAGGCTTTGTCGGTATTGGCTAAATCAACTTATTAGCCTAGATTGACATAAGGTATCTACCACCCCGAAAAGAACTCAATGACTTGATTGTCTAGATATCATGCATCTTTTTACACTTTGTGTTGCATCAACCTTAGTCCTAATTGGAATCATGATCCCTAGCCTGTCTCTTATTTGTAATAGGGGTAGCATCGGAGTTTTAGCTGATGTTATGTGATATAGCTGCTTAGTTATGTTTAAATTCCTTTTTATCATGCTTTTCATGTTATATCTATCCCTTATACAAAAGTATCACTTTAATTAAATATATTAAGCTTGCCTTAATATATTTACTTAGATCGATATTTTTGTATAAGGCTATATCGGAGTATTAGCCGATATGGTATTAGTTTTTAACCTAACTATGATTTCATCGGCTAAGATCTAATCTTTGTCAATAGATTATGTATTTACAACCGATGGAGCATATTTAGGGTTTACTTTGAATAATTATCTTACACCTCACAGCCGATTCGGTCAGATCGCATCGGCTAGGTCTATATGATACGTCATCGGCTTATCGGTCGATCGGCTATCGTATGCCTAACTTAGTTTTATTGTATATCTTGTTGGTTGTAGAATCAAACCAACTGGCATGTCCTAAACCTATTTTCTAAGAGTTGGACTTGCGCTGGAGTTAAGCAAATCTCTCAGGCCATCGTGTTTTCGCGTCAACACGCTTCTGGCACGTTTTTGCATCAACACGCTTTTGGCACGCCTGGTGGGACACGATTGTCAAAGACGTCCATCATGCCAGAAATCACGGAAGAAAACATTATCCTAGTAACGGTTGAGCAACTATCCGATGAGCAAAAGGCAGAGATGCAACAACTTACGCAAGCTTTTCACAAGATGTATTTGGATTCTTTCACCGTGTCTCGACAAGGCAAGGTTGTTCAAAAAGAAAAAGTAATATTTCCAAAACCCAAGGCAGAATCTAGTACATAATGAGATGAGACTAAAATAGAAGATGTCAAAGCCAAAGAAGATGAGCCAGCTATGGACGACAAAATTTCATTACAAGATAGGTTGGATTATGCAGTACATCATACTTTGATCAACCAATCCAATGTGTTGGTGTACACATTGACTAATGTGGTCAAAAAGGTGATGGATGGGACTATAACTGAAGAAAATGCTAAAGGACCAGTATATTTTCCAAACAATGTGTTTCCTCCATATAAGACCATCAAAACTGAAATCCCAGGTTCTTCAGGGATGCAATAACAATTTGTACCTGGGGGGCAAACATATTAGCAAGATCAACAAAATCAGGCTCCAAGGATTGTACCAACGACATCGGCTGGAATATTTCAAAACCCAATTCAGCAGCCGATGGGAAGTCAAGGAAGTCAAATCCCTATTCAGCATCCGATTTTACCACCAAAATCATCTGGACCACAATATGTGCATGAGGTGTCTAAAGATTATCAATATCAAACTCATCAGCCTTTCTTGGGACAAACTTCGAGTTTTCAACCTCAACCGATATCATCTCAACAGTATCAGCTAGAACCTGTTCCACAATACCAGTGTCAATCTCGGTTCAACAACTATGATCAAGTTCCACAATTTGGTGGGCAACAACAATAATGGGCTGACATGATTGCAGAAGTAGTCAGGGAACAATTTAGTTTGAAGCCCAAGGAGAGTGAAAATATGTATCGGTATTCATATCTAGAGTACTTCGACAAGGTGCCATTGCTAAGCCGATACAAGATTTCAGATTTCTCAAAGTTTTTGGGATAAGACAATGTTTCTACATATAAACATATTAGCCGATTTTTAGCACAATGTGGGGAGGCATCGGCTATAGAAGCTTTCAGAGTTAGATTATTTCCATTATCATTGTCTGGATCGGCTTTCACATGGTTTTCTTCATTACCTTACAATTCTGTCAGAGGTTGGACCGATCTAGAAAAACAGTTTCATAAATTCTTTTTCAATGGGGTTCAAGAGATGAAGTTGTCAGACTTGACATCAATCAGGCAGAAGTATGATGAATTGGTTCCAGGTTATATTCAAAGGTTTAGACATATAAGGAACAAATGTTATAGTTTGAACTTGACCGACTCATAGCTTGCCGATTTAGCTTCCCAAGGGATGCTTGGGCTGATAAGGGAGAGATTTTCTGCACAAGATTTTGAGAGCTTGGCTCATTTAGTTCAGATGGTGTCGGCTCATGAATAGAGAGAGATTCTAAGAGACTAAGAGATTTACCAGGAAAACTAATAATATTAACAATATTTATAGCTATGAGTCAGAATCAGAAGATGAAGACCCAGAGATTGGTTTGGCAGAGTGGTCAAGAAATAAGAAAACTATTGTTTGCCAATGGGTCAAAGACAATGAAAAATAAGAAAGATATGACTTTGACATCAACAAAGCCGATAG
Organism: Oryza officinalis; assembly: GCA_008326285.1. Classification (NCBI taxonomy): domain Eukaryota; kingdom Viridiplantae; phylum Streptophyta; class Magnoliopsida; order Poales; family Poaceae; genus Oryza; species Oryza officinalis. The sequence continues at coordinate 12,815,281 of BDMV01000009.1, forward strand.
GATATTTGATTTGCAGCTTCAAGAGAAACAAATTCAACTTCTAGTAGGTCATCTGATTCTATCGGCTGAAGAATTAAGGAAAAGAAAATATTGCAAGTGATATAACACTGGATCTCATCATACAAATGAATGCAAGGTGTTTAGGCAGCAGATCCAATCGGCTATAGAACAAGGCAGAAACAAGTTTGATGATGGAAAGAAACCGATGAAGATTAAAGGCCATCCTTTTCCTGTTAACATGGTCCACACCAATGAAGCTGATAAGAGAAGTTATCGGACTTATCAACAAAACAAGTTTAATTCTATCAAGCTGATCAGCAAATACCACAGAAGACAAGATAAGCAGATTCAAATATATGCTCAAAATGATGAAGCTTGTTTTGATCCTCATTTGAGACGTGAGTTCTTAAGATTTTGTTGGAGTGAAGGAATGAGGCTGCCATCAATTGAAGATTGTCCATGATGCAGTGATGCAGATGCAATATTCCAAGTTAGTTCTCATCAACCAAGAAGTCCAAGGATTGAGAATCGACCGATGTAGAAGAGGTTGTTAGTACACCAACGTTTGGGGCTAATTCATCAGAATTATTTTAAGAATGGAGATGAAGATCAAGAGAAGAAAGTTCAAAACCCTCAATGGTGTTCATCTGGAATTTTCACCAAGAATCAGAAAAGAAGGGTACAATGGCTGCGAAACCGAGAATAGATGCAAGAAGTCGATGAAGAGATTTACTATCGGCTGCAACGAACCAGGAAGGAATGGCATGTCTAATCCAAAATTGTATTAGCCAATGAAGTCAAAGCCGATAAGGTTTCAACATCTGCTAAAGGTAAAGCTGTAGCTTCATCTTTAATCAATATGGTGTTTATGTTGCCAGTAGAGTACGGTATACATGTAGTCGATGAGGAGACAAAAGAATCATTGGCAAAGTTGATACTAACACCAGAGCAAGCCATCTTTGAAAAACCTAAGGATGGTGAACATCGGCACTTGAGGCCTTTATACATTAAGGGTTTTGTCAATGGGAAGCTGATGTCCAAGATGCTGGTCGATGGAGGAGCAACTATCAATCTTATGTCTTATACGACATTCGGAAAGCTTGAAAAGACTCCAGAAGATTTGATCAAGACCAACATGGTGTTAAAAGACTTTGGATAGAATTCATCTGAAATAAAGAGAGTTTTGAATGTTGAGTTCACAGTTGGTAGTAAAACAATTCCAACCACATTTTTTGTTATTGAAGGAAAGGGATCATATAGTTTGTTGTTAGGAAGAGATTGGATACATGCAAATTGTTGTATACCTTCAACAATGTGGCAAGGAGACCAGGTAGAGATCATGTAAGCCAACAGGTCAGTTGATGTTACTATTGCCGATTTATCTATTTGGGAGATGGAAGGAGTTGGTTGCTTGTCATGTAAGGTATGGAAAGACGATTTCTTAAAAGTGTCCGATTGTGATATTCAGCCGATCGGTGATGAAGGACCTCAACTTTGACGACATAGAGGTTAGCCCCAATGCATATGTAGAAGATTCTATGGACGATTTTGAAGGAAAATTGGGGCAAGGGTTTATTTCGGCCGATGAGCTAGATGAAGTAGATATTGGTGATGGTCTATGACCTAGGCCGACATTTGTAAGTGCTAAATTGTCGAATAAGTTAAAAGAATAATTAATTAAGCTGCTAAAAAAGTATAGAGATTGTTTTGCATGGGAGTACCTTGAGGTGTCAGGACTTAGCCGATCTATTGTAGTACATCGGCTCGCTATTAAACCAGGATATCGGCCATATAAACAACCTCAAAGATGATTCAAGCCTGAGATGTATGATGCTATCAAGGCAAAGATTACAAGACTTTATGATGCTAATTTTATAAGACCTTGCCGATATGCTGAATGGGCCTCAAACATAGTACCAGTGGTTAAGAAAAATGGGAAGCTCAGAGTTTGCATTGATTTTAGAGATTTGAACAAAGCTGCACCCAAGGATGAGTACCCAATGGCAATTGCTAATTTATTGGTTGATGCAGCATCTGGACATAAGATTATTAGTTTTATGGATGACAATGCAGGATACAACCAAATTTTTATGGTTGAAGAAGATATTCACAAAATTGCCTTTCGGTGTCCTAGTGCAATTGGCTTGTATGAGTGGGTTGTTATGACTTTTGGTTTGAAAAGTGCTGGTGCTACATATCAAAGGGCTATAAATTATATTTTTCATTATCTCATTGGTGTATTGGTTGAAATTTATATTGATGATGTGGTTGTGAAATCTAAAGAGATTGATGGATATATAGCCGATCTACAAAGAGTGCTAGAAAGAATAAGGAAGTATAGTTTAAAGATGAATCCTAACAAATGTGTTTTTGATGTATTAGCTGGACAATTCCTTGGTTTTCTAATTCATGAAAGGGGGATTGAGATAACACAGAGAAGTATAAATGCTATTAGAGATATTGAACCCCTACAAAATAAAACCAAGTTGCAATCCTTGATCGGCAAGGTTAATTTTGTAAGGAGATTTATATCTAACTTGTCAGGAATAATTGAGCCTTTTACTCCATTGTTAGGGTTGAGAGCTAATCAAGAGTTTGTCTGGGGAGAAAAACAATAGAATGCGTTGGATAATATCAAGGAATATTTGAGTTCACCTCCTGTATTAATGATACCTCAGAAGGGGATTTCATTCAAGCTTTACCTATCAGCCGATGAGAGGGCTGTCGGCTCAGTTCTGATTCAAGAAGTTGATGGGAAAGAAAGGGCAATATTTTACCTTAGCAGAAGACTTTTAGATATAGAAACAAGATATACCTCTGTTGAGAAATTATGCCTATGTTTATATTTTTCATGTACAAAGTTGAGGCATTATTTACTTTCAAATGAGTGCACAATAGTTTGCAAAGCCGATATAGTCAAATATATGCTATCGGCTCCAGTCTTAAAGGGTACAATTGGAAAGTGGATTTTCGCCTTGACAGAATTTGATCTTAGATACGAATCGATTAAGACAGTAAAGGGACAAGCAGTCGCTGATTCAACACTGGGGTGAGTGAATCAAATATGTTGAGATGATGCCTTGGACATTATTCTGTGATTGATCTGTTTGTACACATGGTTGTGGTATCGGCTTGGTGATTATATCACCTAGGGGGCAAGTTTTGAGTTTGTTTTTATAATCAAACCTTATTATACAAACAATCAAGCTGAGTATGAAGAAGTGCTTAAGAGTTTGCAACTCTTAAAAAAAGTTGAAACCAATGCCATTGAGATTATTGGGGATTCGTTGTTGGTAATCAATCAGTTATCAGGAGAGTATGAGTGTAGGAATGAAATCTTGAAGGTTTATAATGAGAAGTGCCAAGAATTGATGAAAAATTTCAAGGTTACTACTATGAAGCATATTCCCAGAGAGCAGAATATTGAAGCCAATGATTTAGCTCAAGGTGCATCAGATTACAAGCCAATGTCAAAAGATGTTGATATTAAGGTTGCAGAAGTTGATGCCGATGATTGGAGGTATGATATTATTAATTATTTAAAGGATCCTTCTCAATCGGCATCAAGAAAATTGAAATATAAAGCTTTAAAATATATGTTGCTTGATGACGACTTATATTATCAGACGATTGATGGAGTTCTACTTAAATGCTTGAATCTAAAGGAGGTTAAAGTTGTCATGTGTGAAGTTCATGAAGGGATTTGTGGAACACATCAACCGGCTCATAAAATGAGGTGGTTACTTAGAAGGGTTGGATATTTTTGGCCGATTATGCTAGAGGATTGCTTTAAATATTATAAGGGTTGTCAAGATTATCAGAAGTTTTGGGCAATTCAGAGAGCACCAGCATTGGCTATGAATTGAATTATTAAGCGATGGTCGTTCAGAGGTTGGGGAATTGATATGATCAGCCAGATTAATCCACCATCAAGCAAGGGACATAAATACATCTTGGTGGCAACAGATTATTTCACAAAGTTGGTTGAAGCAGTTTCTTTGAAGAAAGTTGATTCTAGAGATGTCATTGAGTTTATTAAAGAGCATATAGTTTATTGGTTTGGGATTCTACAGATTATCACAACAGATCAGGGATCTATTTTTGTAGTCGATGAGTTTATTCAGTTTGCTGATAGTATGGGTATCAAATTATTGAATTCTTCTCCTTATTATGCACATGGTAATGGGCAGGCTGAAACTTATAACAAAAGTTTGATCAAATTGGTTAAGAGAAAGATTGCAGAACAATCTAAAAGGTTGCATAATACTTTAGCTGATTCACTACGGGCTTATCGGATGACATGTCATGGAGCTACATAAGTGCCACCTTATCAGCTTGCATATGGGCATGAAGCTATTTTACCTTGGGAAACTAACATCGGCTCAAGAAGGGTTTCTTTGCAAAATGAGTTATCGGCTGATGATTATCATAGCTTGATGATTGATGACTTGGAAGATTTGACACAAGTTCAATTGCGTGCTTTAGAGAAAATCAAAAGAGATACAGAAAGAGTTTCAAGACATTATAGCAAAAAGGTTGTGCCAAAGGTTTTGAAGAAGGGGAGCTTGTTTGGAAATTGATTTTGCCGATAGGCACCAAAGATAATAAATTTGGAAAATGGTCACCAAATTGGGAAGGACCTCATTGGATTCATCGTTGTGTACCTAATAATGCATACATGCTTGAATGCCTTGATGGAGAAGTTTTTGGGAAAGCTTTAAATGGAAAATATTTGAAGTATTACCCAAGTGTTTGGACCAATACATAATCGGTTTAGCTGATATATGATAAAGCTGATGTATGATAACATCGCCTCAAGATGGCCGATATCTATTATCGCTCTTAGACCAAAAATACGACAAAACTTGGAAAGTACAAGTGTGGGAGCCAAAATTGGCTGAGAAGCCGATGAATATATTATATAAAAATATTTAAGGTATGATGAGATAAATGTATCAAGAGTCTAAAACTATTACATCAGCCCAAGAAAGCATGGATTGCCGATATCGCTCGCAGGCGGATTTGGTCAACTTCTTCAGTAACTTTAGTATCATCAGTGTTTGTCCTTGGGATCGGCTTCAAGGCTTTGGTTTGGGATGCTAAGTGTTTGGCCGATGCTTTCAATTTTGCTCACTGGGTTTCAATGGCTTTTGGGAGATCGGCTAGTTTCTGTTTTTCCTGAGTGATCTCTTTGCGAATTTGTTCCAATATGGTCAGGAGATCGGCCTCTTGTCGTTCCAGCTTGGCTATATGTTTTTGGGTTGTTTCTGGGCCAGGAGTTAGCTCATCGAGTTTAGCTTTGTCCTCATTTACTTGTTGTCGGCTACTTTGAAGGGTTGACTCCAAACCTTTAAGTTGACACTGATCTGCAAGTCTTTGCTACGCCCTTTGAACCTTGATTTGATAAGACTCGAAGAAGGCTGCTGGAGATATAGCATTGATGACATCATCAAGCAATTGATCTTGGATTTCTTGGAATCTGCTCCTGATCGGCCACAGTTAGTGACTAGGGCGTCCAAGGAGGCATTGAGCCTATCGGCTATGTCTAGCAGTTGGGATCTTAGATTTTCAGATATTGGAGACTTGGCCTTTCTGATAGTTTCTTCGTCTTCCTCATCCAGGAACTGCTTGATGTCGAAAGAAAACATATCGGCTAGATTCTGCAAAACAAGATTGGTGTTTAATGATAAATAAGATTGAGCCGATGAAGTGTATTGGTAAGTTTTACCTGAGCCATTAGTGCAGCAGTGGTTTTTTCTTGTTCTTCTACATGGTGGCTACCAATGGTAAAAAGAGCTTGATTACTTGGAGATGGCCGATGAGGAGAAGCCGATGGAGCTCTTGGCTGAAAAAGAGATAAATATTAGTTGTTTTTGTATCAGCCGATGATGAAAGATTAAGGGATGTCAAAGCTTACCAATGCTACTGGAGAAGCTTGAGGACTTGGAGACAAGGGGGGCATTGGGAAGTGTTTATCCTTGGCTATAGCTAATACCATCTTGGGCTGCAAAAAGTAAGTGTTAGCTAAGTTTTGAGAAAGATTAGAATTAAAGATGAGTTATGTTTTACCTGCACTTTGCGAATTGTTCTACGTTGATGAGGTTGAGGTGAAGCTTGGGTATCAGATTGGCTGGTGACCTTGGAGGGGTAGCCACATCGGCTGGCTTGGGATCGGCTGCAGATTGGTTTTCAGTATCACTTATATTGGCTATAGGCTTCTTTGGGGATCTTTTTCCATGATCGCTTCATCCAGGAAGGCTTTGACATCAGAGTCGAGTGGTGGGATGCTATCGGCAGGCTTCTTTGGGGATGTAACCTTGGGGTTTTTTGTTAGCTTCCTGATGACCGACGGTTTGCGCTTTTCACCGGTCTTAGATATCGCCTCCCTGATTTGACCTTTTAGCAATGATGCCACTATAGGGACAGCGAAGCCAATGACTGATGGAGCCAAATTTCCTGATGGCATTAAGGCCGATGCATACACAATCGGCTGACCACTTATGCCTTGGGTTGGAGGAAGATTGCTTGGTACCTGCAAAGACAAGGTTAGATAATTTTGAGGGTAAAGTTTGAGAATAATTGAAAATAAAAAGAAGATTGATTTACTTGAGGGCTAAGGGATGGAATCATTGTGGTCAAGTAGAAGCTGGCCGATAGATGAAAGAAGTGTTTCTTCCATTCACTCCACCATTTATCAAACAATTGGCTGCGCAAGAGATGGATGTTTACACGATTTACAGATCCAAGTACAGGGCCCTCAATGCTCAGAATTCTGTCCATTTGCAGAGCCGATGTTACAATGTCTCTTGTCTAAATTTTCCTTGCAAAATACAGGCCGATAGGGAGTTGGCCCAGTCCAAGTTGTCTTGCAGCCGATGTTGGATGATAAAATTCATAAGTTACTTGTACATTGCAGCCTTGAGATACCCTTGTTGGAAGGATGCATGGAGAGATGGCCGATACAAAATTTTCCCTTGAGCTGGGATTAGCTACATCATTCAAGTCATTCAACCTTAGATCGGCTGGGAGCTCCTAATCTGTAAAGCTGACATATGGGAACCAGGGCCTTGCAGCCTTGGGGAAGCCATTATAGAATGATCAAACCATTCTTGAAAGAATTCAGTTGATGGTCCTGATCCTGGATAGGTTGATGTTGCCTCACCAAAGGACATGCATCGGCGTGTGCTAGATTCTTCATCGTCTGAGTGATCTGATAGGAAGCTTGCTGGGTGCAGGGGACTTCTTTCAGCTACATTGAGTGTGTACATGTTTAGCCAAAGCTGCAGAAACCACCAAGGACCTCCATAGCCAACAGGATTCCCTAGGAGAAGTTTGGCTGTTGATTGGCCAAGTGTTTGATATAGAGCCCCAAGTAAAAACATGCCTAAGGGGATGGATTTCTTTGATACCAATGCTTGAGCCAAGTGTTGCATATTCTCTATTGGACCATAGGTTGATCCACAGAAGATGAATCTTTCCAGCCATAAGTTAAGGAAAGCTATGTGTTCCCTATCCGTTACTGAACCTGTGCCGATGTGTTTAGATATATATCCTGACCAACCTCCCATGTTCTTGGTTGACAACTTACGCTCACATTTAATTTTCAAGGAAAATGGGTTAGCCGATGAAATAATGTCCAAACCAGTAAGCATCTTAACGTCCAATAAGGTTGGTGTCATCGGTCCTTAGCCAAACATGACGGCATTGAGAGTATCAGACCAGAAGTATGCAACCGATGACAACATGGGTTCATCTTTCTTCATATCAGCTAAAGACAGACCTAAGCATTGGGCTATGCCCATTTCTTCCCACATAGATTGCTTGGAGGCCGATATCCTTTTGTACCATGTTCTCCATCCATCCAAGTTAGAGGGCCAAGTTCTAAACACAGTTTGCCAATCGGCCAGATTGGGCTTGGTTTGCTTATAAGGGATTCTATCAGTCTCGGCATTGATGAGGTAGCAGAGGTCTATATCGCCCATCGGCCCACGGAAATAGTGGGTTGGTTCTTTCAAAACTGAGATGGCAATTTGGTCTCTTAAGTGCTACAATTGAAGAAAACGGCGTAGAAGTCAAGGATTTGCTAAGAAAGGGGATCTAAGAGTGTAATTCGATCTAAAGCATGGATGATGAACAAAAGAAGGCGATAAAGCTTGAGAAATTTAAGGAGCTTACCAGAGGAATGTTGGTAATGGTGGCCATTGAGCTTGAAGAGGTGGTCGCTGAGGGGTCGATGGAGATTGTCGCCAAAGCTTGCACCATCGAGAATTTTGCCAGAGAAGAGAGAGAAGGATTGGACGGCACAGGCGGTTTACACGACAGTGAAAAGTTAACGGTGTGAGGTTTAGGACTGAAACCGTCGGTATTTATTGCGCAAGGCTAGTAACGGTCATAATACGAAAACCGTCGCTTTTTGCGGATCTAAGAGATAATTCCGCAGCATATCAATTTATACTCCCGAATTGGGGGGCATGTGTTAACAACAAAATTTGGTAAAGATATGCTAGCAAAAAGGATTGGGTCCAAGGCAGATTTGAAGAGGTGAGGTGGTTTCCAAGAACAGACAGCGCATCGGCTAGAGCCGTATCGGCCGTTATGGAATCGGACTCGATTGAGCCGATATGGATAAACTGAATCCGACTCAGTTGAGCCGATATGGATAGCTTGGCTTCGTGTTAGTTTTGGATAAGGACTTGAAGATCTTGCCAACCGGGAATTAAGTCCCGACAGGGCAATTGTATCTATTAATTAGGAATAAGCGTTAGTTTCCTTTTCATAATATGGTTGTAAGAGTCCACCTAGGACTTGTTTGTTTAGGCAAGTTGTAAATAGTGTTCGGTAAGGACAAGATTTGTATGTGCGGGTATAAATATAAGCCCAAGGTCTATGTAAAACACAACAACAATTCAATCAACAATTTTGGCGCATTGCCACAATTTTCCTTTACTTTTCGATGAGTTCGTGTTTCGGGTTTGTCAGCTAGAGGTATGGCTTGTTAAGTTATCACAAAACTTAGCCAATCTAAGTCGATGGCTGGTTTAGCTGTATTGACCGTGCCTTTTTTAAGGTTTTGTCGGTATCGGCTAAATCAGCTCATTAGCTTAGATTGGCATAAGGTATCTACCACCCCGAAAAGCACTCAAGGACTTGATTGTCTAGATATCATGCATCTTTTTACACTTTGTGTTGCATCAGCCCTAGTCCTAATTACAATCATGATCCCTAGCCTGTCTCTTGTTTGTAATAGAGGTAGCATTGAAGTTTCAGCCGATCTTATGTGATATAGCTGCTTAGTTGTGTTTAAATTCCTTTTAATCATGCTTTTCATGTATATCTGTCCCTTATACAAAAGTATCACTTTAATTAAATATATCAAGCTTGCCTTAATATATTTACTAAGATCGATATTCTTGTATAAGGCTATATCGGAGTATTAGCTGATATGGTATCAGTTTTTAACCTAACTATGATTTCATCTGCTAAGATCTAATCTTTGTCAATAGATTATGTATTTACAGCCGATGGAGCATATTGAGGGTTTACTTTGAATTATTTATCTTACACCTCACAACCAATTTAGTCAGATCGCATCGGCTAGGTCTGTACGATACGTCATCAGCTTAATAACCGATCGGCTGTCTTATGTCTAACTCAATTTTATTGTATATCTTGTTGGTTGCAGGATCAAACCAACTAGCATGCCCTAAACCTATTTTCTAAGAGTTGGACCTGCACTGGAGTTAAGCAGATCTCTCAGGCCGCCGTGTTTTCGTATCAACACTCTTCTGGCACGTTTTTGCGTCAACACGATGTTAAACTATTAGCTGATGAAGGAAAAAGTATCTCGATGGGAGAGGGAAAACATCTATCCTTGTAAAATTGCTAGCCTCATGAACCAGCTCTAGAACCTATCAGAGCACTTGGGAGCACCCCCTCTCGTCGCAGGTTAGACAGGGCATCCTCCTTGGCGACGGACTTCAGGAGATCCATCTAAGGTTTTCGGAGGAGATCGTTGGAGCGAGGTTTAGGGTTTTGGCCTGGAGGAGTGAGGGACAGATGAGCAAGGGGAAAGTGGAAGTGTTGTTTGAGCAAATGGAACTGAAACAGATCTCATAAGCGGAATCTATAAATCATGTCCAACGGTTTGATTTTCAAGGAAGAAAGAGAAATTAGCGCCAAAGTTTTTGCGGATTTATTTATGGCAGTTTAAATTTTTGACTTCAATTCAAATTCAAACTTAAGTCAGGTTCTCAGACCAAGAGGCGAGGACAAACTTATCGCATACTCTACACCTGCCCAACTATCTGAGAACGTTGGATGAGTTCGACAAGGATTGTTTTAAAGATCTCTGTTTGAGAACATGGGATTAATCATTTGCATTGAACTCGGGGGCTACTATCAATGTCAAGGATAAGGCACACCTCCTATCCATGGGTTCATGGAGTATATGAATACCATATACCCAATAGTATATAGAAAGGTATCCTCTAATTAAGGAAATACGACAAGCATAGAAGGAAATTATCTTTCCGGAGTAGAAGGTGTCAGAGTACTATTCGGGGAAGATAAAGTTTCCTTAGCCCATATCCTGTTATGTTTCTCCGAGTTCTATATGGAGAGGAAGGTAGCTATTGGTATAAATACAAGGCCCTCCATGGGGTAAGGAGGAGGGAATTACAAGCCATAACCACCAGCCACAACGAGAAGCAATCCAGAGAAAGCCAAGCCACACTCGCCGAATAGATCTCGTTGGGCCATTCTCGACAGATTCTAGTCGGCGAATTAGATTAGCTGTTCTCTTCCCCCATTGTAATCCTTATGGTATTCCCACCTATATATCCATATAAACTAGAGTAGAGCTATTACCCTCTTAGGTGCCCTGAACCAGTATAAACCCTTGTCTTTGTCTGCTTGATGCGATCTTGCATAGGCCCTGGTACCAACGTTCTCCTATACCCTCTAAATACGGTCTGCAGGTATAACCCTGTCAGTGTTATGGACAAGGCATACCCAATAATCTTGGGTTGGGCTCGGCCGGGCCCACCTTATATACGAAATCATGCCTCATATACGGAAGATGTCCCGGATAAGGAAAGGGAAGCAGAGTTCAAAGCAGCCTCTCTGAAGGACAAAGTGATCTCGGAGCAAGCAACGGCTGAGAACGCCCTGAGCGGCAGCGGAAGAAAACCCTCCAAAAGGAGCTGGACGGCTTTACCGAAGTCATCCGGAGTGGAGACGCTTCTAAAGACAAGCGGCTCCGAGGTTAGTTATACTCCCTGTGATTTATAAATCAACCTGAGGTGCTCCTCGGCCCTAACTTACACGTCTTATAGACCACTTCTGATGCAAAATCCTCATCTCAAGGGAAAAGAACGCTCCTGAAATGGTATAAGCCCAAGTAAGTGACTTGCCTTTTTGATCTCATAATTACTTGTTCTTCTTGCAGTAGGACAAACCCTACTCCTTGTCGAGAGGCATCGCAGTACACCAGGAAATCCTTGTAGATATTTGGCAATACTAGCACTGGAGCAGATACTAGCTTCTTTTTGAGTAATTGAAATGCCTCTTCACATTGCGATGTCCATACAAATTTCTCTTGTTTCTTTAGCAGCTGAGTCACCGGTCTTGCTATTCTTGAGAAGTTTTGGATAAACCTACGATAATAACCTGTGAGTCCAAGGAAACTACAGACTTGGGTCACCGACTTGGGTTGATTCCAATTTGTCACTGATTCGACATTAGTTGGGTCCACTGCCACTCCCTGAGCTGAAATGACGTGGCCAAGAAATTTCACTTCTGAAAGCCAAAATTCACACTTACTGAACTTGGCACACAATTGGTGTTCTCTGAGCTTCTCTAGTGCTAGGTGGAGGTGTTGCTCATGTTCTTCCGTTGTCTTTGAATAGATTAGGATGTCTTCGATGAAGACCATGACAAACTTTTCCAAGTTTCCATGAACACTTTATTCATAAGATTCATGAAGAAGGATGGTGCATTCGTCAATCCGAATGACATAACCGTGCATTCATATAACCCATATCTGGTCGTGAACGCTGTCTTGGGGATGTCTTCCTCTTGAATCCTTAACTGATGATATCCGGATCGAAGAACTATTTTTGAGAACATTGTAGCTCCTTTCAGCCGATCAAAGAGGTCATGAATCCTTGGAAGGGGATATTTATTTTTGATGTTGACCTCGTTGAGTGCACGATAATTGACACACATTCTATGAGTCTTGTCCTTCTTTTCTAGAAAAATAACTAGTGCTCCCCAGGGCGAAGTGCTCGGTCGAATGTGACCTGTTCCCTTGAGTTCTTCCAATTGCTTTTTAACTTCGGCTAGTTCATTGTCAGCCATACGGTACAGCCTTTTAGAGATTGGCGCTGTCTTGAGCACTAAGCAATCCAAAACTCAATGTCCCTCGTGGGTAGCATGCCTGGTAGTTCCTCCAGAAAAACATCTGGATACTCTTTTACCAAGTAATAACTTGTCCAGCTGGTTGGGTGGCTTGGAAGTGGTCCCACCACTCGGAGGCAGGTCCATGCTGTTGGTGACCTGCGAAAGCGACTTTCTCTTCATCGTTACATTGGACGAGGTCCAACTTCTTGTTAATAGCGTGCAGCCAATCATTTGCTTCAACGGGGTTGGTGGTGCTTGAAAAAGTGGGAGGTCAGACTCGGAGGAATTATGATAGCTTTGATTGTGGCGGAGCGTGTATAGGAGCTTGAGCATGAGCAGTGGGTGCTTGTGGGTTCTGCATTTGGTGGAGCAAAGCGGCGATGAGTGTTGGGATACGCATAGGCTACGATAGCATAAATCAAAATTTTTCTATTGTGCAAACTAGAAACCATGCAAGTACGAGATCGTAGATCGTTACCACTTGACGCACTGTGCAGCGGAAGTAGGTGCTAAAAAGCCGAAGGAACGTTGGCGACGTAGTGTAACGCCCTGAAAATTCGAACGTCGAAAACGAAACCGTAAAATATGGGATTTCAAAAACCTTTAAATCAAATTGCATCATGCCGCGTTTAATTGCTCGTTTATTCGAAACTTTATTTGCGAAATTTAATTAATCGAAATTAATTAAGCACAAACCCTAAATTGGCTAAATAAATAATTAAGAAAAGTAAACTAAAATATGTTTTGGGCAAAATTGAAGTAAAGAAAACATTCTATATAAATTTCATCAATTTATTTGGGTAATATAAATTTAAATAGGAAATTATATATATATATAGATATATATAATTATCTACACCTATGCATATATCTATATACATATATTTATATATATATAATGTATATAAATATAAGATATGGGGACATAAAATGTTGGGCAAATCTTTAGGGTAAAATAATACAAATATTGAGCAAAGTTCAATTGTGCAAAAATTTGAATTTTTGGACGAATTTTCAATTGGAAAACAACCAAATTTGCAAAAAAATCGAAAAAGTAATGTTCATCAGTCCCTAGGTGTTCGACCGGGGGCCCTAGCCATCCCCTCCCTCTGCCGCGCCGTGCCTGGCCGCGCCTCGTGCCCCGCATGCGTCGCCGTTGCCGTCACCCAGGGCCGTCCTAAAGGGGGGGGGGCAGCCTGTGCGTGGCCCATGGGCCCATGAGTCCGGGGGGGGGCATGAGTGTATATACTGTATAGGAGATGTATCAGCAGGCTTCGTACCCAAATTACGGCCGCCGCTTCGTATTGGCGTCTGAAAAATTTTGCATCAAGAAATGCCCGAAGACGCTTTTTTAAAAAGCACTGAAGCACTATTGTTTTATTTGAGGTAACAATGTTAGTTATTTTGCCGATTTTTATCTTCTTTGATATACTGTCCCTTTTTCAAGGAGGATTAAATATATGCTACAAGTTACCTCTTATCAATAGTATTATATATTTCAATCGTCATATTAAAATATTATATGGTCGGGCCCTTAGTGTCTTACTGGGCCAAGGGCCCATGAAAATTATGGGACGGCGCTGCCGTCACCTCGCCACGCCGGCTGCCACGCCTACCTGGAGCTCTGAGCCGACGCCGCCTTGAGCCGCGCGCTGCCCCTCCCATCCTCTCTGCCTCGCCTCGAGCTTCGTGCGTCGCGTGCATCACATCGCCGCGTGCCGCCCCGTCCGCTCCCGCGGCGGCCTCCGCGCCCTCGCCGCCCGATAAGAACCTCCCTCGGCCTCCCCTTTTCTCCTCGTCCCACTCCCCCTTCTTCTCTCTCCCCCCAAATTTTCCCCTTCTCCACCCACGCAGCCACCGCCACCTTGCTGCCGCCTTGAGCCGCCATCGCCGTGCCTCAACCGCCGACGCGTCGTCGCCCCTCGACGTCGTCGTCGCCGGTGAGTCCCCCTCCCCCCCTTCCGTCGGCCGCCACCTGCCCTGGGTAAGGGAGAGAGAGGCAGAGGGAAGTGAAGAGAGAAAAGGAAGACAGGAGCCGAGAGAGAGGAGGGAGCAGAAAGGAAAGAGAGGAGAGAAAAAAAAGGAAAGAAAAGAAAAGGGGGAGAAAAAGAAAAGAAAAAAAGGGAAGAAAAGAAAGGAAAGGGAACAAGAAAATGAAGAGAAAAACAAATAAAAGAAAAGGGCAAATTTAGGAAATCGGGAAAATTTAATTGATATATATAGACATATATACATATATGTTAGTCGGTGAATCAATCGTCGGTTATTTTTGATAACTTCTAGAAAATAAATCAGGATTATTTATTAAATTAGGATTATTCACTTAATTGGTTATTTATTTAATGGGTTATTTATTTAGCTATTTATTTAGATATTTACTTACTAATTTATATATATAGGTATATATGTATATGTTAATCGGAGGATTAGTCGTCGACTATTTTCGAAAATCCTTATATTATAAATTGCGGTTATCTATTTAATCGGTGATTTATTTAGGTATTTAGTCTGTTAGTTATCTATTCAGTTTTCACTCATTAATCTATTTATCCACTCGGTTATTCATTATGGTTGTTTCGTCATTCATTCATTAGGGTTAATTATTATCGGAACCTAAGTATTAAAATATTCGGAGTATCTCATTTGGTTTAAAGCATTAAGGTTAATTATTAAATCGGAATCTAATTTATTCAGAATCGCGTAAATTAAAATGAGATAATACCTTAATCGATTAACGCAAATATTTTAGGCAAATGGATTAAAATCAGAATTTGTCTATTTCATAAATAATTGAATCGATATCGAAATTCGACGCTTGCGTTCAATCTTTTTCTTTAATCGGATTTTATTGGATTTTAATTGAATTCTAATCGAATTCAAATCAATTTCTTTCGCACGTAATTCTAGACCCCGAGGGAATTGCGAGTCCGATCGAGGATCAAGACCCGCAGGGCTTCAAGCAAGGCAAGTCATCACTAATCCTTGAACATGTTGATCCCAATTGCGAACTTACTTTGTTTACAAATAAAATTGCATGCAATGGTGAATATCCTACTTGTTATTGTGCCATGCCTTTGACTATTGTTTACCTTATTCCTTTGTACCCATAAATGCGTGTGAATCCCTAGTCATTTATGACAAATGCTTAGTAATGCTAATTTAGATTCATGCATTCTCATATTTATTAAATGCTATATGCTTGGGCAATTACCTTAGGGAATGTAATTGATATGCGGCATGTGGAGACATGAGCGCCACATTGCCATGACATTGATAAAATGGTTTGCAAAAGGAGAAATAAAACTAAACAAATGTTTTGGACTAGGGCGGCTGGATGACTTGGGTGGAATCCGGTTAAGGCTAGTGCCGTCCTTGGTCAATTAAGGACCGAGCCATGAGATAAACATGAAACGAGCTAGTACAACCGTACTTCTCGATGGGTATAGACCTAGCGGATTAAATAGCCAAACGGAGGCGGTACTCCTGCATAGTGGTTCACTTAGGTGTGTGAATAGGCGGAAAGCCTACAGGTGGGTAACCATTGGTGGGTAACCTTACTGAAACTGGACTTAATTACAACTTAAAGAATGAGTGTGTTTTCCCCTCTCGGGAGCGCCAGAACTCCTCCCACTACTAGAAACCGTGTATGGCTTGAGTACAGGAGGGCTCAAGTTCATGGAGCGGGTACTACCAAAGTGAGGTTATTGAAAAGCTTTGCCGTGACGCATCTCATTCGTTGGGACTTCGGCTCATGTGTTGAGCAAGTCGCGGAGTATGGGTAAAGTGTACATCCACTGCAGTGTGAGTAAAGAAATCCATTCGAATAGCTGTGCTCGCAGATATGGTGCACCGGGACAAGTTTTTCGCTTGGCTAGACTCAAAATTTTAAAATGATGGGATGGGCATGCATAATGATTTTTTTATGTGCTAGTGGTTTAACTTCTCGGAAAGCGAGAAGGGGTAGACCCCGGAAAACCATGACGATCAAGTGGCGGGAAGCTATCCTTGGGATCACAATGGATGGTGGACAGAACCGTCATTGATTAATGAACTATGGTAATAAAACTTGATCAGTCTATGCTAGGTCTTAGGCTTGTGAAAAGAATTTTAAAATTGGCTTTATGCAAAAGAACTACAACCGTTCCTTGATTAGCCCCCCTATTATATGCATCGTTGCTATGGTGGCTTGCTGACTACGGTTGGTACTCACCCTTGCTATATGAAAAACATTCAGATGTGGGCGATGAAGTCCCCGAAGACCCGTGCGAGTACTACCAGGAGGGTATGGAAGACGATGGCGCTCAGTAGGTCTTAGACTCGGTCATTGCCTGTGGCAATGGCATGCCGCTTCCTTAACTCCGCTGCCTTATCTATATTCTGCTTTTGCTTGTATTCCGGACTGTTTGGTCCCTTGTTCTAGGCTATTGCCTTTGGGTGCTATATTGTAATATTTTTGCGTAAGATGATTGGTGTATGTGCACTTGATGATTCAGCAATGTAATCATGAGTACCAGACTACTCGATCAAGGGAAATGGTACTATGAACATGAGTGATTCCTGTTACAAAAATGGGGTCCACACGTAGCGTGCGTTGATGTAGAAGAAGTAGTAGATCGCAGCAGCCCGATCTTCTCCTCCTCGTGCGTACGCCCCGCCGTGCTCTCACGTCGATTAGCATCGCAGACCAGTGGCGCCTCTACCGGTATCCACACGTCCAGGGATGGAACATGTCGCATAGTCGTGCTAGCGCCCGTGTGCGTCTAAGGTTTTGCTCGGGAGGGGAGTGACGACTAGGATTTCTCTATATCGACCAGCCTCATCACCTGAAGGATATATATAGGATCCATAACTGGGCCTCCTAGGCCCATAGGAGTCCTACTCAGATCTCTATCCGAATTGAGCAAATATTGGATCTTCATCCAATCTCTTTATTCCAGCCCATTAAGTGTGCGACCCTGTAGGTTCATGTATACTCGGCTGCAAACCGAAAAACCCTTTTTGGTCCACGTGTCAACAGCGGCCCCTATCAGAATATATTGACCCATCGGGAATACATAAAGATCATATCGGCTGAACCTCTAGTGTAAACTTGTATGAACCCCTTTGCCTCACAATATCGATTAAGCTCAAGACTAGATATGTGTCATCCTTTAATAGCTCAATCATTCACTCGATCCTGTAATAGATAATTTAACCTAGGATTGACTCCTCAATCACTTTTGGCATGGCCATGCACTTCCATAATTTATAACATCGAGGGGCCCAGAGATCTCTCCAAGGGAGGGGCAAATTCCATCTTGATTATTCATATCCTACTATATGTTTCATAGCATGCCCGAAGACTACTTTTATAACTACCCAGTTATGGAGTAGTGTTTTGCAGCCCCTAAGCAAGCTACTACACATGTTGGGAACCATTATAATCTCAAGTCTAAGGATTCTACTCCAACACTAATATCAAACCACTGATGGCACATCACATATAGCTCTTGCAGTGTCTCATGTTGGGTCTATCCAACAACATGTTCTCCAACATGTGTCCACATTATTAATTTGGTATGTCCATACCATGATCCATGAGACATGATCATCAATCAATGAATGCGCTAATCATTGAACCATATTTGTTCCATATATGATATTTGATCACAGATCCTTTAGAAATAGTAACATACAAGATAAATAGTCTCTTGAACGAATCACATATTCATTGATCAATAATAAGTTATCTATTTCAAGGAACAACATATAATAAAGATGTAAACATAGTATGTGATACAATCATCTCTATGATTGCCTCTAGGGCATATCACTGTGAGGTGGTTTCGGTTGGAGCACTTGTGCTAGGTTGGGGTGATCATGTAGTGGTGGAAGTGGCGGTGGCTGAGCATTGCCTGGTCCTAATTCTAGTTCTAGTTTTGGTTCTGATTCTGATTCTGAGCAGAATATCCAACACGGGCATTGTTGGCAGCGGTACTCCTTGCATTCACCATCTGTAGCAACCAAGATAAGAGGGAAAAGATGAAGGGAGGGAGGATCAAGACAAGAAAACGAGCTATTAAACCAACTTATTTAAATTTTATTGATGTGATGTTGGTTACACAAGGTTCAAGTTGCTTAAGCACCACAAAGGTACAGCTATATCACAACGGGCTAATATAGTCCAAATAGAAAGCACACAAGGCAACAAACTCCAACAGAAGATAAATGATAAAAACAGACGCGCACTAGGACTACGTGTCTACTCTTCACAACAACTCCTGGAGGGGCTACGGTCCATGCGAGGCTCAACCGTGTTGTTGATGTCGTGGCGGGGATAGGTGTTTGATCTAGGGGGTCGTAGGGTCCTGATGGTGGTTCCAGGTGTCCCAGTATTTAGGTCCTTCAGTTCCTTGCGTACAGCGCGAAGCTCATCCTCCTTGTCCCTATTCTTCTGAAGCAGCGCCCCGAGCATCCTCTCCGTCATCTTGGAGTAGTCCATATGGTACCTGTCCATCGCAGCCATCATTTTAGACATGTGCATGATGGTGGTGTCCTCTTCATTGCTGGCATTGTGGAAGTCAGCATAATCTGCGAAATCTGAGCGGGCAGGGTGGCAGCGAAACAGAGTGGTCATCAGCTGGTCGAAGTGGCTCTGGCAAAGGGCCCCAATGGCATGGAATGCGGCTTCTTCGCAAGCAGATTCACGGCTGTCACCTTCTCCAGTGAACCAACGGCTTTTCAGCTGCATCGAGTTGGAGATGATCATCACCTTGGCACTCCAAAGTATGTCAGGTACACCCTCGTCTTCGAAGTTGCGAACCACGTGGTACTCCGGAGTGATACAGTATCCGACTTTAGTTGCCAATGCACGAAGTTGCTCCACAAAACCATCCAAGTTGAAACAACGGGTAGTCTCGAACTCAGGTATCTACAACATTTAAAATGAGAGTCAATGACCAGTTTTGTAAAGATTGAATAGGTGAAGACAGGATAACAAAGGTTTTGTGTCGAGCACGCCAAATTTATACCATCTAGTGTCATTTGTGATCACCACATGATTTTGGATGAGTGGGATCCATACACGCATAAATAGCCACTCAAACTTCAATGTGTCCATGATCACAACATAACACCATTCGATGTAAACTCTGCGATGACGAATAATGAGCAAAGGAGATATTGCTGGGACTCAGCGTGCCAATCAACTTCAGCCTGAGACATACCCGTCAAACCACACAAAGGCGGCGACCAAATGTGTTACACATCCCAGGAAACTTGACTCAAATCGCTAGAGCTCTACAACATCTCATTGTTCAAATTCATATTCATGCTCAGCTAGCCCCAGGAAGTTGCTAGCTTTGCATTTTCATCTAAGCCATTATATCAGAACAATGTACACAATGGATGGCTTAGATATAAATAGAGACATTTAACTAGATTATATACATAGGGCCAACCGGCCTAATAATTAATGTTCATCGGAAGCATGTCTACCCATTTCCGCAGGCAACCAACTAGGGGTAGGCCCCTAGGTAGGACCATCCTGAACAATCAAATGATCCCGAGCACTCAACTACCTGCATCAGAATCTAAACAACAACATATTACAAGACAAGAGTCAGTACATTAATCAAATTAATGTACTGGCAAGCACACAATCAAACCTACATACATGAAGGCTCTACTTCAAAGGGAGGCTATATGTGGACTTAATTTTTAAGTACAAAGCAAATTTTAGTTCACAAACATTTGCAACGTATTTAGATAAACCTTTGCAAGTGTATAGAATAAGTAGAATGACATAATATCATAATAGTAACATAATAGTGTCATAACCATCATCATAATCATCAAAACTCAACACATTTCACCACTCCCATAGCCCATTTTCATAAATACATTTATAAATCACAAGTCTATACCCATGACAATTCACTATGTCGCTCATTACCGTGAGCACGGCTAATCGATTAGTTTTAGACTCTGCAGAGTTTGTACAACTCTAGTTTGTCTAGTACCCGTCGGTACCACCACACTCTATACATTGAATGCGGTCTAGAGGTCACAACGTAGCCTTTACATTACTTAACGCCTAGCCTTGCATCAGCGACGACAAGTGTGAATCCATCCTGGGAATGGCCCAGAACCGTTAGGTGACAGGCCCATGCCTTAAACCTAACACCGTGGAAGCGAACACATCCGTTTCCCCCACGAGGCACTTAACCGTTGAATTGGAGAGACTTAGACACCCATGCTGTGAGGCGGACCATCCGTCCTCTCACAGAATCACACACACAGCTAGTAATATTCGGTAGCATTAAATTCAATACACACACATGGGTAGTTCCTATGAACCATCGCTCAGACTAATTCCTTTTACTCCGGCCTACCAATATACAAGGCTAGACTTTAAGTAACTTAATTAGCTAAGGCCACCCCATAAATAGTACATGTGGATGTACGGTAAACAATAGCGAACGACACAAAGTTCGGTCCATAATCAACCCGGGCGAACACTCCCCCTATTGGTGCACAACACCATATGTGCACCACTTACTGCCCAAGTCTAAAAACATGTTTAACTCCATTTTAGTTCTCAAATAATCATAGTTCTCATATCTGTCTAGAAGTAAAATAATATCCAAAGTCTCATTTATAAAGTGATCACAATATTATTTAGCGAATTGCTAAGCATGGCTAAGCATATGGCACATATAAAGCATAATTAGACCTATTAGAGTACAACCAATGTACTCCAATTATTCCTATGGTTACAATCAGCAATGAGTGAAATTTATCAAGGAGGTTCATGCAACAAGTGGGTTATAACTACCATCTTCTCAACAAAATACAATTTTCTACCAAATAGCGCATGCAATGTTATAAACAAAACATTTGCCCATAAAACGTAGGATTCAATGTGTTCAAAGGAAAAGGGGCACTTGCCTCAATTGTAGAAGTCCCTAATATGAATATGAAAACCAATTCCACTCCTTCACCGTCAATGAACTCGCAATCTATATAATCATAACGTACAAATCGAATAAACATCCAAATAATGCAAAAAATCCAAAATGCTCTAAAGTGCGTGAATTCTTCACAGTGGGTTAGTACTGTGTTAAAATGAATTTATGTGAAGAAATTTCTATTTTATCACTTCTATTTTGAGAGATATGAATTTTGTAAATTCTATTCTAGACATAGGTTAATCAAGCTCTATTAGTACTAAGGTGCATTTTAGGTCCAAGATTTGTGAAGTGTTGGGCTTCTGCAGTGAAGGCTTGGTCCTCAGGAGTTTAACAAAATTGGTTTCACAATATTTAGAGTTAGCATGATTTTATTATGAATTTTACAAGATAGATGATATACTATAGTCTTTAATAGTTATACCAAATTTTAGAGATGATTCTAGCATTGTATGTGCTACATTTTAATTCATAGAAACTAAGTCCATGAGATTACCAACCTAACCCATCTGGAATTACATCATTTGGAGTTAGAATGAATTTTCTAGGGATTTTTATAGTTTATAGTTTGCATTATAGTAATGATTTTACTATATAATCATTTTAGTGATGATTTGTTACTTAAAGTGCCAAGTTCCAGTTTATGAACTCTAGGAGCATCATTTAGTGAGTACACTAAAATTAAGTTTGTCTTAAAATAAGTTAAAATGAATTTTTCTATGGATTTTACATGTTAGAGTATGCTTTATGTCCAATAGTCCATATTTGAAACTTTAGAGTTATCTCTTATATTGTAAGTGCCAAGTTTTATTTCACACAATTAAAGAGCATAACTGTGTGAATCTACAGAAATTTGATTCATCTAAATTGGAGTTAAATGGATTTTATATGCATTTTACAAGTTCACTCATTTTTCTGTTGTATAATTATTGATTTGAGTATTTTCTTTAATATTTTCTAGATTTTAAAAGGATGTGACCGGCTGTTTTGCAAGAAGGTCCTTGGATTTTCATGAAATCAACCCGCACTACCTCCACATGAGTGAAACATATTTTATAAAGAGTGTTTTAAGTTTTAAGTTATTACATTTTGGTCCTGGGCCCAAGTGTAAGTGAGTAGGATGTTTACATTTAGAACCTTATAGTTGTTTAAATTCTCAAAACAAGGTCCCTGTCTTCTATCTTCATCCGTTCGATAGACTGGGAGGCGCAGCCATGGCTTGGCGACCTCGCCGGCGGCGAACAGTGGCTCAAAAGGGGAAGAGGTCAAAAGGTAAAATGAAGAGAACGCTCTCGCGATTTCATTCCTCTACTTTTCTCAGTTAGTAGACATCAGAGTAGGGCCGGTGGCGAGTCCGAGTGGAGGATGTTTTCGGGAGGTGGTGCATGTGTACCTACGACCATGTATTGGCTAAATGTGTGCATGCATGTATGTCTTAGAGGTTCAAGGGTGCTCACCGAGCTGTGCGCGAGGCCCAACAATGCTTGGATGATGGCGGTGACATGAGGAATGGCCCAGCAGTGGTAGAAGCACCGGGACGACGACGATGGATTGACCTAGACGACTTGCGGCTATGTCAACACGTGAAAATGATCAGATGGGTCTTATGGAAGCTGTACGTGCAAGGAATTTGATTGGGACTCACCGAAGAGGGAGAAATCGAAGATGGAGCTCAGTGGTCGGAGTTAGAGAAGATGATGGCGCTCTCCTCCTTGGTGCTTCAATCTCAAGGGTCCTTGAGGGGTTTTGGAGAGGAGGTCAAAGTGATGATGATGGCGCAGTGGCTCGGCCTGCGACGATCTCATTTGTCTTATAAGATAGCTATGTCACCGACGGTTATGTCCATAGCGCGCTCTGGGGCTCCTGTGGACAAGGCTGCGTTCCTGATGATCGGCTACACGAAAAAGAGCAAGATTAGTGGGGATGGAACCGGCATGGTGGAGAGATGATGGAACGCGGGAAAGATGAAGACGACTATGGCTCGTGGATGAATGGGACCATCGTCTTCCTCTTGGCCGACAAGGAAGAGGTTCGGGAAAAGAAGATCTGGACCTCTCCTTGGTTTCAACGGCCATGGAGTGAAGAGGGGAAAGACGCGATGCAAATCAAGGCTAGTGGGAGCAAGTAGATGGAGTTTTGCTTAGTGGTGTCGGTGGAGGTGGTGGCCGGCGTCGTGGCACATGTCCGACGCGTGAGGTGAGCGTGTTGCGCGTGTGATGAGCGGTGGGCGATGTGGCAAGGTTGAGTGACTAACCAGTATGTCGAGCACGCCGAAACTTATATTTTCCAATGCTAATTTGTGATCTCCACATAGTCTCGGTGAATGGGATCCATACACGCAAAATAGCCATTCAATCCGCTATGTGAAAGAAAAATAACAAGTAACATCATCAATATAAATTCTGAGGTACCGAATATTGAACAAAAGAGATATTGCTGGGATTCACACGTGCCAGTCAACTTCAGCCTGGTATGTGCCCGTCCAACCACTCGAAGGTGGCGACTAGATGTGTTACATATCCAGGAGACTTGACCAAAATGCGTGAGCTCTACAACGTTTCTAATGTTCAAGATTCATACTCATGTGTTAGCAAGTCGCAAAAATTACAGAACTTACTAACACACTTTCATCTGGCAGTTGATATCTTAACAAGGGAGTTCAGAGTCTTAACTATTACATAAACTTTGTTTTAACTATACATATGGCCGACCGGCCCAATAGTTAGTGGTTCAGCGGAAGCATTATTCTACCCAAAACCGTTTCTGCAACCGACCAGGGTAGACCCTAGTTAGAACCATTCTGAAACTCAGAAGTATCCCCATCAAAGCATTCATCATCATTTAAAGACTCTCCTGCGTCTGATTCTAAAAGAAAACAGTTGAAACAGAAAACAACGATAATAGCAAAAGTCAGTACATTACGAATAATGTACTGGCATTGCCAATCCTAATGTACATGCATGGCATAATCAAAGGAAAGGCTCAATTTTCCTTATTTTCAGCACAAAGTGAGTTTTATTTCCACAAGTCATGTTCTAAGTAATATGAAACCAATAAACCTTTTGTAAAGTTAGAATTATCATCATGGCATCATACTTGTAAAATAATACCTTGCATTATATACTACTTGGCACTAACCAGAGCATCAAGTAATAAACCATTTCAGATTATTTCTCACATCTTTCCATAACATCAAATTTTAAAGGTACTAAGAACACATAGTAAAATCATCAGTCTATACTCAACACATATCCATATGCCGCTCATAACCGTGAGCGCGGCTAACCGGTTAGTTCAAAACTCTGCAGAGCCCGTACATTGTACCCACATTACGTAAAATAGTAATCATGTAACACATGCCACGCGATACCGAAGTATCCGATTTACTACTCACAACATAGCCTTTACATTACTCATGATTTAGCCTTGCACCAGCACGATAGGTGTGATTCCGTCCTAGGCATATGACCTAGAACCTTTAGGAGGCGGGCCCACGCCTGAGCCTAACACCATGGTAGCAAAAACATCCTTTCCTACCATGAGGCACTATAATATCGCTGTATTGGACAGACTTAGACGCCTAGACTACCATACAGGTAAATAGCTAGTTCCTATGAATTATCCTAAGACTAATTCATACTACAACGGCCTACCAGAATGCAAGACTAAACCATGGGCAACTTAATCAGCTATGGCTATCCCATAATAGCACATGTGGTCGTATTATAAACACAAGTGACTGACATTGAGTGAAGTCCTTAAATATCTTAGGCATACACTCCCCCTATCGATACACAACTAAATGCAATATGTGTACCACTTGCTGCCCAAGACTTAAATATTCTTTTTCTCATTTTAGTTCACAAATAATTACGCATTTACTTTCAATGAGTGGTTATTTAAAAACAATAGGTTTTCAAAATAATAAGATGCCCATAATGATAGTAATAGTTTAATCTAAGCATTTCTAAACTAGCATGTCGATACTTGACATAAAATAAATTTATCGAAAGGTAATAGTATCTAAAATATCCCAAGGGTGCCAAATAATAAGTGGAGTTTTTTCAAATGGATAACATGCACGGCGAATCGTCCCGAGACTCACCAGAGAACGCGGTAGAGCTAGATGAGGTCAGCGGCCGGATATGAGGAAGATGGAAGGGATCTCCCGATTTAGAGCTTCACGGCTCGATTCCTCGGGGGTTCACGGTCGTCTTGAGGTGATGAAAGTGTTGGCGAAGTGGCTCGGGCGAATTTGAAGTCTTGGGGCCGAGCGACATTGATGACTTCCATGACGGCGCTCGGAGCTCATCGGTGGCTCGAGTTGACGCGGTTCGCGTTCCCGGAGATGGGCTACACCAAATCAACGGGGCTTTGAGGGATTAGAAACAGCATCGAATATAGAGATTGGAACGCATGTTAACCGGGATTGAAACGCACCGGATGATGCGGAATGGCGGAGGTGATGTCACCGGCACCGAAGAAGACTCCTTCGCTGATCGAGATTCTGGATTGGTCGCCTCGGTTTCTCTGCAAAAATGGAACGCTGGTGAGGGGAAGGGGATGTGCGTCGGCCGGTTGGACTTTATATGGCGGTCGGCAGTGAGGTGGAGATAGAGCGGCGCTCGGCGCCGTCGACGCGTGTTGCGCGCGTGTCCACCGGGGAAGCGATGCTATCCTGACGTGGGTAAGCCTGTGCAACTAACGAGCAGGTCCCACCAAGGCCTGGCCCCCCCTGGCAGTGAGTTGCTGTGTGTGTGGAAGAGAAGAAGCTGGAAATTGGCTAAGTCCGAAACTGATGCTGAAGTTCCATCTTTGCCCTCAGTTTAAAATAGTTTCCAGGGACATTTAGGTCAAGATCCAAATGGCAAAATGGTAACATACTATTTCCACTACAATTTGGATCAATTTCCCAAACCAAAATGTTTTTGATCAAATTTTAATGGAATGCCAAAGTAGGCTCCAGAGAATCTGAAATCTTCAGATTTTGATTTCAATTAAATCCTTTGTTTGAAATAATTAAATAGGAAAATAAAATCTAGCAAAATTTATATTTTACTCCACACACATGGGTCAAGCTAATTGAATTATTCCATTATTTATAATGCTTTAAATTATTATATTTTTGATAATTTAATTATCGGGTTCATTTATTTAAATAACTACAATGCATATGCTTTAAAATAAACAGGGGCTTAGGAAAAAGAAAATTTACCTCAAACTCAAGAGAGAAGATTTTTTTTTATTTTCAACAACCATTTAATATTACATAGCCTTCTAAATGGTTTTGACGGTATGTTACAGATCTCCCTCCCTTACAATGAAATATCGTCCCCGAGATTTGGTAGTCTAAGAAAAAGTTAGGGAATTCGGCTCTAAGATGATCCTCCCTTTCCCAGGTAGCCTCATCAGCTGTATGATTTCTCCATTGGACTCAAAGCATTTTGATGCAGCGATTGCGACTATGGCGTTCCCTTTTATCCAAAACTCGTATTGGATACTCTTGATATGAAAGATCGGGTTGAAGGTTTATGCATTCGATTGATGTATTCTCTGTGAGAACTCGTAAACATTTCTTGAATTGTGATACATGGAACACATCATGAATTCCAGATAGTTGTGCTGGTAATTCCAAATGATAGGCTACTTTCCCTTGTTTTGCCAGAATTCGATAAGGACCGATGTAACGAGGAGCCAATTTGCCATAGATCTGAAAATGGCGTGTACCCCACAATGGAGATACTTTAAGGTAGATGTGGTCACCTACTTCGAAACTTAATTCACGATGACGATGATCTGCATAGCTCTTTTGACGTGATTGAGCCTCTTTAAGCCGATCACGAATAAGGGTAACATTCTTTTCAGCTTCATTTATAATGGTGGGTCCATAAAATTGTCTTTCGCCTACTTCGGACCAATAGAGAGGTGTCCTACATTTTCTTCCATACAAAGCTTCAAAAGGTGACATTTGAAGGCTAGATTGATAGCTGTTATTATAAGAGAACTCAGCGAATGGTAGACATTTCTCCCAATTGGCATTATGCATCAATGCACAAGCTAGAAGCATATCTTCAAGAATCTGATTTGTGCGTTCAGTTTGACCTTCGGTTTGAGGATGAAAAGCAGTGCTAAAGAAAAGTTTGGTTCTGAGAAGCTCATGCAATTTTTCCCAAAATCGTGATGTGAATTGTGAGCCCCAGTCTGAAACTATTATCTTCGGTACCCCATGAAGCCTTACAATGTGGGTAAGATAGAGGTCAGCAAGCTTTGCCCTATTATATGTCATGTGCACTAGAATAAAATGAGCCACTTTGGTCAATCGGTCCACGATAATCCATATGGAATCAAGTTCGTTAAGTGTCCTTGGAAGACCCGTAATAAAATCCATTCCAACCTCGTCAAACTTCCATTCGGGCATTTTTAATGCTTGAAGTAAACCCGCAGGTCGTTGATGTTCGGCTTTAACACATTGACATGTATCAGAAATGGCAACATATGCCACTATATCGCGCCTTAAGCTGGGCCACCAGTAATGAATGCGAATGTCATGATACATTTTTGTACAACCTGGGTGAATGGATAAAGGAGAATGATGGGCTTCTGACAAAATCGTCCCACGAAGATTTTGATCATTAGGGACAAAGATTTGTTTTCCACGAACTACTAAATCATCGGGATTGAGGGTAAACAAGGACCTCGGATTCTTTCGTATCTCGTCCCTCATTTTGATCACATCCTTGTCTTACGATTGAGCGGCTTGAATTTGAGAGTAAAGTGTAGGTTGTAATGCTAGAGCAGCAACATAACCTTCATCTATAATTTCCACATTAAATTTTTGCAGTTCAGAAAGTAACTCTGGTTGATCAACTAAGGTGGTGGCAGTAATACAGTGTAGCTTTTGGCTTAGAGCATCCGCTACTACATTGGCTTTTCCAGGATGATAATGGATACCCAGATTATAATCTTTAATGAGCTCCAACCATCGTCTTTGCCTCAAATTCAGATCTGATTGGGTAAAGAAATATTTCAAACTTTTATGATTCGTGAAGATTTCACATCTGTTGCAGGCAAGATAATGACGCCAAATTTTTAAGGCATGAACTACGGCCGCTAATTCCAAATCATGTGTTGGATAGTTGACTTCGTGAGGCCATAGTTGGCGTGATGCATAGGCCACCACTTTGCCCTCTTGCATTAATACGCAACCCAGTCCTTGGTGAGAGGCATCACAATAGACATGAAAGCTTTTATGAAAGTCTGGCATTACTAGCACTGGGGCTGATGTAAGCCTTTTACGTAATTCATGAAAGCTTGATTCGCAGGCCTCAGTCCAAATAAACTTATGATCCTTTAAGGAGTTGGGTTATGGGCTTTGCTACCTTGGAAAAGTTCTTAATGAACCAACGATAATAACCTGCTAGACCAAGGAAACTTCTGACCTCGGAAACATTCTGAGGTTGCTTCCAATTAAGTACATTTTGTACATTACTTGGATTGACAGCAACTCCGCCTTCGGAAAGGACGTGGCCAAGAAAAGTTACTTCCCTTAACCAAAACTCACATTTGGAATATTTGGCATAAAGTCGATGCTCACGAAGTTTGTCCAGCAGCATACGCAAATGTTGCTCGTGTTTTACATCATTTTTGGAATAGATAAGGATGTCGTCAATAAAAACCACCACAAACTTATCAAGATACTCCATGAAGATCTTATTCATCATGTTCATAAAAGTAGCTGGAGCATTTGTTAATCCGAAAGAAACCACGGTATATTCAAATAAACCGTAGCGAGTGGTGAAAGCGGTTTTTGGAATATCCTCCGGTCTAATTTTGAGTTGGAAATATCCTAATCTTAGATCAATTTTAAAGAAGATACGAGCACCGGTCATTTGATCAAAAAGGTCATCGATTCTTGGAAGAGGATATTTGTTCTTGATAGTAACCTCATTAAGAGGACGATAGTCTACGCACATTTGCATAGTATCATCTTTCTTTGGAGCAAATAGCACCGGATACCCCCATGGAGATGAACTAGGACGAATAAAACCTTTTGCCAGCTGCTCATTTATTTGTTTCTTAAGTTCCATTAAATCATAAGAGGACATTCGATAAGGTCTCTGTCCCAGGAAGTAAATCAATTACGAATTCAATATCGCGATCGGGAGGCATACCTGGCAATTCATCGGGAAAAACATCAGGATATTCATTTACTATAGGTACAGTTTTGAGCTCCGGTATTGACAGAGAATGAAGTAACGATTGTTGGGAGGTGATGACATGGTTGGAGGTGAATGAAATAAGTTGGCCTTCGGTATCTTCCAGAGAAATGGTTTTCTTGGCACAATCTATGGTTCCTTTATGTTTAGATAACCAATCCATACCCAAAATGATGTCTAGACTGGGAGAATCTATTTGTATGAGATTGGCTCTAAACTGTACTCCATTAATCAAGATCTCAACATCGTTACAAACCAAATTAGTTTTTGATGGTGGCACCGGGAGATTGCACTAACATAGCATTGCTTAATAGGTTGGTTTTTAGATCCCGTTGGTTTACTAATTTGGTGGATATAAAAGAATGTGATGCACCAGAGTCAAAAAGAACTAATGTAGGAATTGAATGGACAAGAAAAGTACCCAGTACGACATTGGATGCATTAGCAGCTTCTTCAGCAGTCACATGATTGATTCGGCCCCGTCCAAAAGGTTGAGCCAGCTTAACAGGGTTGCGATCACCTCGCTGGCCTCCAAGACCTTGGGGAGAACCACGTGGCTGTGGCTGTGATCCCTGAAGACGCGGCACAGAACTTTCGGTTTTTGGAATTGGACAATTATTAGAATAGTGCCCCAGCTTGCCACAGTTGAAGCAAGTGACACTGGCAGCCCTATTCTGCCTTCCTTGAGTCAAAGCCCCACGATAGTAAGTTTGAACTATTGGATTTGGAGGACGAGTAATAGCATTATGTGGTCGTGGTGGCTGCGAAGCCACATATCGAACCACAGTGGGCTGCGACATACGCGGCCGAGTGGAGCTGCTGCTACTTGTCGCTCTCCTTGCGGCCCACTTGCGCTTACGATCTTCCAATACCTCCTTTTCACTAGATTCCACACGAAGAGCTTTGTCCACCAGGGTCTTCATACTATAGATTTCATGAGCAGCAAGAGCATGTTTAATTTCAGGATTGAGTCGGTTGCGACACAACTCCATCTTCTTAGCTTCAGTGGGCATTTCAAATGTTGCATAATGCCCTAGATAATTGAAACGGTCCAAGAATTCCATAAAAGACTTATTTCCTTGTTTCAGATTAAAGAATTCCTTCTTCTTCATTTCCATAATACCAGCAGGAATATGAGCAGATCTAAACCCTTATTTAAACACAGCCCAAGTGATAGGTTCATCAGGAGGAATGAGAGTTTTGTAAGTTTCCCACCAAGCTGATGCTGCACCCTGAAGATAGTAGGTAGCATAAAAAGCTTTCTCCACGTTGTTGCATCCACATAGATCAAGCTTGGATTCAATATCACATAGCCAATCATCTGCAACAAGTGGAACAGTGGCAGAGGAGAAGTGTGGAGGATGAGTGCGTTGAACGTCCGCTAGCTTGGAATGTCCATGATTAGCATTATGAGCCATAGTAGCACCCATGTTCTCAGCGTTTGCTATCATCCGATCAAATAGTTGATTTTGGTTGGCTAAGATATGAGCTAGGGAAGGTTCTTCCCCTTAGGGTTCTCCATCAGTGGTTCGACGACTTCCACTGGCATGACCCGATGATTGGGTACCAGCGCGGTTTGGATTGGGAGGGGTCGCCTTGGAGCCGTGACCTCCTGTTGCCACAGCCATGGATCGAGTATTAGTCATCCTGCACCCAAGGTACAAGAAGTACATGAGCTAGCTGCGCATGAATATAATGAAATCTTTTGAATAATTGGACAGGACACTAGATTTACGTCTCAGCAGTACAAATTCTATTTAAATAAGATCCAAAATGACTTGATAGAAATTTCTGGACAGCAATTATATTAATTCAAAACGAGGAGAAATCCTAAAGGATCACGTGGCTTCTCATTGATTTAGATAGACTTGATTACATAACGATGTTTGGTAGTCATAACAATCAAGTACAAAACTTGATCTTACAAAATTTGACCACCATCTGGTTCGGTCCGCAATTTATTACAAACTAGTATAGGGGAGTCGATATTCTTAAGAGAACCTATTACACATTCAAGGCATATTCAGAATAACCAGCCGGAGGACTTGGTACCACAGTAGTTGGAGTTGCCATGGTCAAACGGTAGCGTTGACCATCCCTTTCATACACATAGGTTGGTCTGAACAGTTCTGGATTACCAACAGTTGCGGGATCAGCCATAGTACGATTATTACGATGGTATCCTACCCTCATACGGGGCCTACGGTTGATTTGCTGATAAATCCCCATAGGAGGTGGCAAGGTCTCCGTGATTGGCTGCATAACATAACTACCATAGATAAAAGCAGTATCAAAGTATCCTTGATGACCCAAAGGTTCAACTCGCCTATCAAGTGTGGCAACTCTAGTTTGAAGTCTGTCCAGCTCACTAAGAACTGATGTGAGATGCTTATCCATAGATCGGACTAATTCGGCGAGGTAGAGTATAGGCGTATTAATGTCTCCTGATCGACCTTCTAGTCCTGGATAGTAGCTGGAAGTGGCATTATCATTACGAGTCGAAAAGTAATGAAAGAGTCCTGATATTCCTGTCAAGTGGTGACGATAGTATACAATAGCTTGATAAGCTACTTCAAGCATAGCTGAGGGTGCATCCCAACCATAACCAAGGAAACAAAGCGGTGTTTCATGTGCCCATCTCCCACGAATGTGCAACTCTGATTTGTAGACCCTAAGTGAACAAGAAATGGTACTCTGGTTGGTGAGTGTGACCAAGATGTTGTAACATAAGCCATAAGGTGTGAGACAAGGTTCCTTCTTCGTAACCTCCTGAATACCCCAGTGGCTGCCATATAATTGTCATCTACAACAACAAAAACTAGTTAGCAACCTAAAGTGAAGTTCCAGGCAACAAATCCTGCTTACTGTGGAATAGGCTAAAATATTTGAATGGTTGCCAGGCATCTTCCTTAGTAATATAAAAGACAAAATAGTTTCCCATTAATTTTTTTTCCCATTATGCAAATCATTCCTTCCATGATTTAACAATTGTATGTAACCTCCAAGTAACTAAACAGAAACTATAGTTCCAAAATTTCTCCTAAATTACTCATGAGGCTTCCTACATTAACCAGGCCGATACTAGTAAGAGGACAACCATTTAGTAGTTAAGTTCAGGTTTATACAAACTGAAAAAAATGAACCTATTAATTGTATCCCAAAATTAGGCAATTTAAGTTTCAAACCCATGATGTAGCTAACGCAATGTTTTGTCCTTTAATTTTTGTTATTAAATTCATCCAAGAATAAATCAAGCCTTGGGAAGTCTTAGCTAAACAATCAATCTAATGGTATAAACACAATCAAGCCATCCTACCCCACATCTACCCACTCTAGGGCTTTAAGGAAAGAAACGAAAATTCGAAACTTTTACAATTAAGAGGAGTAAGGGATTTGAAAATAGAAGTGATGCAAAAATTATTTTTCAGAACATTTCAAACTCCGATTTGATTTAGTTAAATCAATTTCTCTGAAACATTTTAATCAGAACATCACTTTCAAAATAACCACGATCCTAAAGATTTAGCATAAGGTTTAAAACCAACATAGAAGTCATAGGGGAGATTCTAAACCAAAGAGAGATAAGATTTAAGATTGATTAAGCTTTCACAAATACTTTATAATTGAGAATAAATTTCTCAAAATATTTTTCTTTTGAAGCCATTCTAACAATCAAGTTTTGAATAAAGTGTTCCTATAGTCAGTCTTGGCTCTGATACCAACGCTGTCAAGCACGCCGAAACTTATATTTTCCAATGCTAATTGTGATTTCCACATAGTCTCGGTGAATGGGATTCATACACGCAAAATAGCTATTCAATCTGCTATGTGAAAGAAAAATCACAAGTAACATCATCAATATAAATTCCGAGGTACCGAATATTGAACAAAAGAGATATTGCTGGGACTCACGCGTGCCAGTCAACTTAAGCCTGGTATATGCCCATCCAACCACTCGAAGGTGGTGACCAGATGTGTTATACATCTAGGAGACTTGACCAAAATGCATGAGCTCTACAACGTCTCTAATGTTCAAGATTCATACTCATGTGTTAGCAAGTCGCAAAAATTATAGTACTTACTAACACACTTTCAACTGGCAGTTGATATCTTAACAAGGGAGTTCAGAGTCTTAGCTATTACATA
The DNA here is from genome assembly GCA_008326285.1 of Oryza officinalis. Classification (NCBI taxonomy): domain Eukaryota; kingdom Viridiplantae; phylum Streptophyta; class Magnoliopsida; order Poales; family Poaceae; genus Oryza; species Oryza officinalis. The sequence continues at coordinate 12,848,990 of BDMV01000009.1, forward strand.
AACTTTGTTTTAACTATACATATGGCCGACCGGCCCAATAGTTAGTCGTTCAGCGGAAGCATTATTCCACCCAAAACCGTTTCTGCAACCGACCAGGGTAGACCCTAGTTAGAACCATTCTGATACTCAAGAGTATCCCCATCAAAGCATTCATCATCATTGAACGACTCTCTTGCGTCTGATTCTAAAAGAAAACAGTTGAAACAGAAAACAACGATAATAGCAAGAGTCAGTACATTACGAATAATGTACTGGCATCGCCAATCCTAACGTACATGCATGGCATAATCAAAGGAAAGGCTCAGTTTGGCTTATTTTCAGCATAAAGCGAGTTTTATTTCCACAAGTCATGTTCTAAGTAATATGAAACCAATAAACCTTTTGTAAAGTTAGAATTATCATCATGGCATCATACTTGTAAAATGATACCTTACATTATATACTACTTGGCACTAACCAGAGCATCAAGTAATAAACCATTTCAGATTATTTCTCACATCTTTCCATAACATCAAATTTTGAAGGTAGTATGAACACAGAGTAAAATCATTAGTCTATACTCAACACATATCCTTATGCCGCTCATAACCGTGAGCGCGGCTAACCGGTTAGTTCAAAACTTTACAGAGCCCGTACACTGTACCCACATGACGTAAAATAGTAATCATGTAAAACATGCCACGCGATACCGAAGTATCCGATTTACTACTCACAACATAGCCTTTACATTTCTCATGATTTAGCCTTGCACCAGCACGATAGGTGTGATACGTCCTAGGCATATGAGCTAGAACCGTTAGGAGGCGGGCCCATGCCTGAGCCTAACACCATGGTAGCGAAAACATCCTTTCCTATCATGAGGCACCATATCGTTGTATTGGACAGACTTAGTCGCCTAGACTACCATACAGGTAAATAGCTAGTTCCTATGAATTATCGCTAAGACTAATTCATACTACAACGGCCTACCAGAATGCAAGACTAAACCATGGGCAACTTAATCAGCTATGGCTATCCCATAATAGCACATGTGGTCGTACTATAAACACAAGTGACTGACATTGAGTGAAGTCCTTAAATATCTCAGGCATACACTCCCCCTATCGATACACAGCTAAATGCCATATGTGTACCACTTGCTGCCCAAGACTTAAATATTCTTTTTCTCATTTTAGTTCACAAATAATTACGCATTTACTTTCAATGAGTGGTTATTTAAAAACAATAGGTTTCCGAAATAATAAGATGCCCATAATTATAGTAATAGTTTAATCTAAGCATTTCTAAGCTAGCATGTCGATACTTGACATAAAATAAATTTATCAAAAGGTAATAGTATCTAAAATATCTTGAGGGTGCCAAATAATAACTGGAGTTTTTCAAATGGATAACATGCAAGTTCAGGTATAACTATAATCATTCAAATTACCCATCTTTTTAATTTGGAAATTAACCATGCATTTTTGCAAACAGTATTCTAAACCTTCAAATATAGGATCAATATGGTCAAAGGAAGAGAGGATGGTGGCTTGCCTTGTTCTTGCTCCACTCCTTACTCAGCTATATATTGCACCTCCTCAACGAGAATCTGATTGTCGTCTAAACATACACGTAAAATTCGAATTACATTAGTGCAAATGAGAATTTAATATGCTCCAAATTAAATGCTGTGTTGACTGAATTTTTAGTGCAAGAATTTCTATTTTATTAGTTCACACCTAAAAGTTATAATTTTTTAAACTTGGAACTAATTATTTAAAACCTATATGCACATTTTAAATACTAAAGACATAAATCTCTAAAGTCCTGTTGAGTTTAGCATTGCCAGATGATAGAGCATAAAAATATGAACTCAACAAAATTTAGTTTGAAATTTTTGGAGTTATAATGAATTTATTATGAATTTTCAAAGTTAAAGTCATTTTTTAGTTCATCAGAAAATACTCAATTCAATTATTTTGGATTTTACAAAACTTAAAAGGGCTCGGGTCCACCTGTGAGTGACTGCATATTTGCTCTAAAGCCCCTAGGGTTCTGGCAAATAGAACCCACCGTCCTTAGCACGTGTCCTAGGCAATTAAGCAAAATAGCACTCGGGTTCTTACATAATTACAACAAGGCCCTGTCCCCACTTGTAGATGGCTGTTTAACTTGCTCAATCGTCCCTGGAGAATCTAACCGTTCTCAGTCTAGCCCTTAGCGCAGCTAGGGCAGAGCAGCGGCGCGGCGACGAGCTTCGCGGCGATCCCGGTGGCGAATGCTTGAGTTCCAGACGATGCGGCCATTGGGAAGATGGTAGAGGGGCCCTAGACGAAACTAGCGATGTTCATCTTGCAAGCTATGGTAGTGTATTGTGACGGCAACAGCGAGGGAAGCGGTGACTCGCCTCGGCGTGCATGTGCAATATGAGTTCGAGACTTCTTCTGTGCGCGCGCGTGCATGCATGTGGGGCTAGGATGTCTCAGAAGCTCACCAAAGCGTAGACGGTGTTCGGCAAATTCCCAAGCATCCAGTCCAGTCCCGATGGTGACACGGCTTGGCGGTCGTAGTCGGCGGAGTACCTCCGGACCCAAGCCATATAGGAGGACTACATGCATCGATTAGTGATGACATGGAGTAGCTCAAGGCACGGCGAATCGTCCCGAGACTCACTAGAGAACGCGGTAGAGCTAGATGAGGTCGGCGGCTGGAGATGAGGAAGATGGAAGGGATCTCCCGATTTAGAGCTTCACGGCTCGATTCCTCTGGGTTCGCGGTCGTCTTGAGGTGATGAAAGTGCTGGCGAAGTGGCTCGGGCGAATTTCAAGTCTTGGGGCCGGGCGGCGTTGGTGACCTCCACGGCGGCGCTCGGAGTTCACCGGTGGCTCGAGTTGACGCGGTTCGCGTTCCCGGAGATGGGCTACACCAAATCAACGGGGCTTTGAGGGATTAGAAACGGCATCGAATATAGAGATTGGAACGAAGGTTAATAGGGATTGAAATGCACCCGATGATGTGGAATAGCGGGGGTGATCTCACCGGCGCCGAAGAAGACTCCTTCGCTGATCGAGATTCTAGATCGGTCGCCCTCGGTTTCTCCGCAAAAATGGAACGCTGGTGAGGGGAAGGGGATGTGCATCGGCCGGTTGGACTTTATATGGCGGTCGGCAGTGAGGTGAAGATAGAGCGGTGCTCGGCGCCGTTGACGCGTGTTGCGCGCGTGTCCGCCGAGGAAGCGGCGCTAGCCTGACGTGGGTAAGCCTGTGCAACTGACGAGCGGGTCCCACAAAGGCCTGGCCCCCCCTAGCAGTGAGTTGTTGTGTGTGTGGAAGGGAAGAAGCTGGAAATTGGCTAAGTCCAAAACTGATGCTGAAGTTCCATCTTTGCCCTCAGTTTAAAATAGTTTCCAGGGACATTTAGGTCAAGATCCAAATGGCAAAATGGTAACATACTATTTCCACTAAAATTTGGATCAATTTCCCAAACCAAAATGTTTTTGATCAAATTTTAATGGAATGCCAAAGTAGGCTCCAGAGAAGCTGAAATCTTCAGATTTTGATTTCAATTAAATCCTTTGTTTGAAATAATTAAATAGGAAAAAAATATCTAGCAAAATTTATATTTTACTCCACACACATGGGTCAAGCTAATTGAAGTATTCCATTATTTATAATGCTTTAAATTATTATATTTTTGATAATTTAATTATCGGATTCATTTATTTAAATAACTACAATGCATATGCTTTAATATAAACAGGGGCTGAGGAAAAAGAAAATTTAGAGAAGATTTTTTTTTTATTTTCAACAACCATTTAATATTACATAGCCTTCTAAATGGTTTTGACAGTATGTTACACAGTGGGTCCCACCATGCCCTGGGCCCCGCTTGGCAGTCAGAGATGTGAGAGTTTGAGATCTCTAGAAAAAAACATTAGTCTATGAGCTGCAGTACTGTTACAACTTTGACTCGAATTTTCTTTGTGTTGCTGTGATGAAAGTCCCATCGGCTGGCTTGACGGTGGTTTAGGGATGTTGGTCTACTGACTAGACATGGTTTGAACTCTATTTGTATTATGCTTGAATTTTTGGAGAAGGTCAAAGAAGGGTAAATGAAATCTGTAATTTTCCAGGTTTTGCTGTTTTGAGAGATTTATTTTGGGTACCAAAATGACTTAGAAAATTAGGACAAAATTACGGGGAGTTGTACATTTCTCATAGTATTTGTGTAAAATTTTCCATGATATAATGTTACACCAATTACTAAAAATTCACTAAGCCTATCTTTATATATGTGCTCCTATTGTATAAATGCATTTAGGTTATTGCTAAATTTTATTTAAGTTAAGCTTTAGCTGAAATGTTGGGCTTCAGCTCGGATTCCATTTCACAAAACACAATCCCACAAGTTGCTCGCATATTTATTTACATATTCTTGTGTGCTATGTTAAGTGAAAGTTTAGGGTGATAATTAAGGTAAAATGTATGATATGAGAGTTAATATGTCTGTTCCCATTTTGAGCTGATGACATGATTTCAGATGAGAGGCCAAACTATTTTTACGTGGTGTTACATTGGTCATGTCGTACTGTTTAAGTTGCAGGGATTTTAGGAAATGACTTATACCTCTCGACATTAGTTCCTGTTAATTAATTACTTCAAATTTTAAAAAAATGGTCATGTGACCTATTATGAAATGCATCCAAAATCCAAGAACACTTAAAAGGACTCAAATCATACTCCACACATTATGTTCATGCAAGCATGCAAATGTTTTATGGTTCATTTAATCTTAGACTGAAAAAGTTTTAAATTATCCTCAACATTTTCATATGGTTTTGAGCTAATGTAGGGCTCTGGTGCAAAATTTTTAGGATTATTATTTAAGAAAAATATTTTCGACATTTTTGGATACTAAATTTGAAATTCAAATTTTGGGTATGTTACATTTTCACAATTAAAGAATTATTTTCTTAGAAAAATATCATCCTAAGGCTTAGACCACTGGCTCGTCCTAGGTCAAGGTGGCTCTCATACCAACTTGTCGCGCCCAGAAATATACACCATTTTCAAACGCTCAGCGCATTAGTCCTCATCCCAGCAGGTGTGGTACACATAGGCATTGTTGATTATTACAAGCCACACTTGCGAAAACGTAAAGGAAATATTTTTATTACGTGGGCGACTCTAGGCCTTTACACTCAAAGATAAACAAATAAAACAACAGAAGAATACGGAACAACAGCAGCAGCAGTAACCACAGGCACTTGACGGCGGAGCAAATTAGAAGTCCAGGCCTTCATCTTCATCAGGTCCATCCTCTGGATTGGTTTTGTGAGCAAGAGTGAGTACTACCACCGTACTCAGCAAGTCACACCGGAAATGCATCAATAATACATAGGAGACAAGGAAAGGCCTAATAGGGTTTATTTTGCATAAAGCCATAGTTTCAATATTTTAACAGGTTAAAGCAGATTTTAGAACATAGTCCTGTTCTAAGCTAATATTTTAATATCATCAAGGTCGCATGAGCCTGCGAACTTGCCTTAACACAGGCTAATTTCCAAATGACTACACCATCATGATTTCACCCTTCAAAGGTTTTATAAAACAAGACTAACTTTGGGTAGATTGCTCAGCTTGCCCATAACCGAGGGCGCGGCTATTCGAATAGTTTTTAACTCTGATAAGAGGTGTACAACTTTGCCCACAACACACAACCTCAACACGCATTGCCACGCACCGGGTACCACCACGGTACTCGGATAGAGGTACTGTCAAGACTTTCCATCTAGCTCTACCCAAAACAAGAGAACCCGCTGAGGTTTTGCCGCCCGCCGGTCCCCGATGAGGTGAAAGTCAACGGATCCCCCGGGACGAGACAAGCCCCCTCTTGTGCCGGGTGCAAATCGTCATTAATCCTGGCCCCACACCCTTCCAACCAATGGTCTCTATTTTGAGAAGATCTAAACTTTCAGTAAAGCCTTACCCACTAGACTTGTGGTTGCACGAAGATGCCTTGGAATAGAGGCCCGAAGACCGGTCCTTATATTAGCCGGGGTGCGACTACCAAAGTAACTAGCTTGCACCCCAAGCCCAGCCCAAAAATATATTTTAGTTGCACAAAACATTCTATTGACAAACCAGTCAATAGTCCATAACAAATCAAGTTTTAGTTGTTAACCTGTCGGATCAAAAAGCAAGAACTAAGCCAACCAAAGGGGGGTGAATGGTTGTAGTACCCAAAAACCAAAACATTTAGCGGAATTAAAAGTTACCCTCAAATCGATGTAGATCAGTCTGACCGAAATAGATCAGTCGGTCTGACCGCGCCTGTGCCATCGGTCTGACCGGTATTGATCTCCCGATTTAACTGTTCCAAAGTCGCCTCACCCCCCAGCCGCCATCACCGGTCTTACCGCCGTGTCCCCACCGGTCTGACCGTTGTGAAGCACCAGTCTGACCGCTGGTGTCTCGCCAGTTAGACCGGCGAACCCAGGCAAACACAAATTGAAGATCTCTTAAAGTAGATGACAACTTTATTACTCCTCTCTGTGTTTACAAAGTGCAACAACAACACTCTTCACGAAAATCTCGACTAAACTCGAAACCCTACCAAAACTCACAACTCAATGCTCTCAAAAGCGATACCGGGAGACCACACCCTCCCTCTCTATTTATATATGAGGTAGGTAGCCTAAAGCCACGAACCAAACTCATACAAGAAGTCCTAATCCACCTAGGAAACCTTCCCGTAAAAGAAACCAACTTTACATATTCCAATTGTACCAAATTTGGACTCCTTCCAAATTCGACTCCGCATCCCACACACACACAATATCTCCAACGTATGCCATATGAAATCTTCACCAACCACGTGCATTGATCTTTAGCCTAAGTATCCCGCATGATATCTGACCGTCCGGACGTCACCTTATCTCCAAGTTAACTCCCGATCCATCACCGGCAATACTCTCCCGAGACATAAAGATTACCTACACATGAATCAAACAAAGAAACCATATCTGAACACAAGCTATCACCAACTTGACTCATTGTTAGCACACAACAGTATTACATACGCATAGTATCCATCTAGAAGTCATAAACATGAATTAACCACGGACATCCAATGAAACAACCCGAAACCGAAACCAACACAGAGTCAGGTGGTCAGACCGCGGGCTGGCCGGTCTGATCGCACACATACCACCGGTCTAACTGGCCCTACCTGCCCAGTCTGACTGGACGCAACAAAACAACAGTCCCTGTTCACCGTCTGAAAATTCAATCATCTCACATGCCACTTCGTCAATAATCTTCAAATATCAAAACCAATAACCTCGGATGCCAATTTTTCATCACAACAAAAGAATCAAACACACTTTGATTTTACAATCCCCCCCTTGATGAACACATTGGCAAATCCATCAAAAATGTTTGTTTTGGTGTTTGGAAAAATAAAAAAATAGTAAAAATTTCTCCTCCTTTTGAAAAGAAAGAAAAACCACGAAAAAACGCTTGCATTGTTTGTATCTCTTCTCCCCCTTTTGACAATGATTTCATCAAGCATAGGAATTATGTTCAGTTAATATTCAAGAGCTTAATAACATACATATAGTAATTCATGTCATGTATTGCAACAAAAAGAAGATATACCAAGATTCATGAACCAAAGATTTTACACTTAAGTTCAACAATGCAATCAAGATTCATGAATTCAAACATTTCATAATGCAACATCTTTTCAAACACATAGGTTAAAAATTAAATCCACACAAATAGACCTATTGCAATCATTACTCTTTCCCAAATTAGCTTTAACACAAAACAATCAAGAGATTTTTTCCTATTTATTTGAGCCTATTTTTGCTCATATTTTTCTCAATTATTTCGGGTACGTCCTTGTCGTCAAGACTGTTTCCAAGGATTCGGTATTCATTTTTTTCTCTCATAAATATTTTTAAGTTTCTTGCACAAAGAGCAATTTCAAAGCTATTTGAGGAATAACAATTCAATAAAGCATATACATAAACATTTACAATCCAACCTATGCATTAGTATTAATATTGCATATTTCATTAATTCAAATATGAAATTGAAATGTCATGCATCATCTCCCTTAAAAGCAATATCTAAAATACTAAAATTCATACAAGCTATAAAATAGACAAATAAACCTTCAAAGTATTGCTAGCATGATCAAAGAACTATATGCATAATACAAAGCTCTCTTTCAATTTGTTTCTTTTAATTGTTGCTTGATAAAACCAAGAGCACAAAAACTCCCGCTCAAACCATGCCAAAAGGATGAATGATTCCCAACTCTCCACGAAGAAAAGAAAAACGAGATGAATCCAATGGTTTAGTGAAAATATCTGCAAGTTGCAATTTTGTATCCAAAAATTTCAATTCAACATCTCCCTTTTCAACATGATCCCTCAAAAAGTAAAAACGAATATCAATGTGCTTTGTGCGTGAGTGTTGTACATGATCCTTAGCAATGTTAATAGCACTTGTATTGTCACAAAACAGAGAAACCTTTTCAAAGACAAGACCATAATCTTTCGACGCTGAAATTAGCCAAAAAAATATGAGAACAATAGCTAGCAGCAGCAACATATTCTGATTCAGCGGTTGATTGGGCTATACTATATTGTTTCGTAGAAGACCAAGCAATCAATGGTGTACCAAGAAAATGACATGTTCCACTAGTACTTTTCCTATCAATTCTACAGCCCACAAAATCAGTATCAGAATATCCACTTAAACATATAGAAGATGAAGTAGAATACCAAATTTCAAATTCAAGTGTATGATTCAAATACTTCATTATTCGCTTGACCGCTTGACGATGTGAAGCTTGAAAGCATGCACACAAACACACAGCAAATTGTATGTCTGGCTTAGAAGCAGTTAGATATAAAAAAGATCCAATCATACTTCTATACTCCTTTTGATCCACAGCTTCACCATCTTCATCAGGATCCAACACAGCAGTAGAACCAACTGTTGTAGAGATTGGCTTTCTATTCTCCATCTTGAAACGTCTCAAAAGATCATTTGATGCACAAACGTACCTTGCGGTGTTTGCTTAATTTGCAATCCCAAAAAGTACGATAACTCACCCATCATGCTCATCTCAAATGCCCTGCGCATAGTCTCAGCAAACTCGACAACCAAAGCGTGAGTAGAACAACCAAAGATGATATCATCCACATAAATCTAAACAAAAAAATGATTATCACCATGCTTAAGAACAAAGAGCGTTTTGTCAATCTTTCCCATTTGAAAACCTTTCATAAGTAAAAATTTTTTAAGTCTATCATACCACGCCCTAAGTGCTTGTTTGAAACCATACAAAGCTTTTGACAATTTAAAAACATGGTTGGAAAAATCAGGATTTTCAAAACCCGGGGGTTGTTTAACATAGACTTCCTCCTGTATATAGCAATTTAAAAAAATACTTTTAACATCCATTTGATACAATTTAAAACCTTTTGAAGGAGCAAAAGCTAACAAAAGTCTAATTACCTCAAACCTAGCAACAGGAGCAAAAGTTTCATCAAAATCCAAACCCTCCACCTGAGTAAAACCTTGAGCAACAAGTCTAGCTTTATTTCGCACAATTAAACCATCCTCATTTTGTTTACTTTTGAAAACCCACTTGGTTCCAACAATATTATGTCCAGAAGGTGGTTCAACTAAAGTTCAAACTTTGTTTCTCTCAAAATTTTCAACTTCTTCATGCATAGCGTTAATCCACGATTCGTCAGTTAGCGCATGAGTAGCATCTTTGGGCTCAAAAGAAGCAACAAATGCAGAATTTGCACAAACATCATGAGTCGTTACCTTATACCTTGTAGTCCGCTCACCTATATTACCAATAATTTATTCCAGCAGATGATGTCGTTGAATGTGCAAAGGAACAGTGACTTCACGTTCTGTACCCTCACTGGTCGAAATTGTAGCCTCTGGAGGACCATCCTGATTAGCATCAACAGAACCGAAAGCCGATGACCCTGGCCGGTCTGACCGCGTCTCCTACGCCGGTCTGACCAAAGGTGTGCCGGCAGTCTGACCGGCCTGGTGCTTGGTCTGACTGGCCGAGCCGACCTCATCGTCGTCATCGCTCTCGTCTTCAAAAATACGACCATCCTCCCTCTGAACCTGTGACAATGTACCTGCAATTTCTGGTCTAGTTCCTGGACTAGCCTCATCAAAAGTGACTTCGCAAGTCTCAACAATTTTGTGAGTCTCCAAAACAAGTACACGATAGCCACGAGAATGAGTGGGGTAACCAAGAAACATTCCATCGGTAGAACGTGCCTCAAACTTATCCAAAGTTCCAGATTTCAAAACAAAACACTTGCAACCAAAAACACGCAAATGTGAAACTTTGGGTTGATGTCCAAAACGAAGCTCATAAGAAGTTTTTCCAATTTTTGATCTCAAGAAAACATGATTGGAAATATAACATGCAGTTTTAATAGCTTCGGCCCAAAATTTTCTAGGAGTATGATACTCATCAAGCATTGTTCTAGATATCTCAACCAAAGAACGATTTTTTCTTTCAACAACACCATTTTGTTGTGGAACACGAGGAGAAGAAAATTGATGTTCAAGACCTTTTTCATTGCAAAATTGTTCAAAAGAAGCATTCTTAAATTCACCACCATTATCACTTCTGATTCGCTTCAAAGAACCGGGAAGTTCACAATTCAACCTAAGATACAAACTCCGAAAGTGTCCAAAAGCCTCATCCTTACTTGCCATAAAGAAAACCCAAGAATATCGAGAAAAATCATCAACAACAACGAACACATACCACATTCCTCCAATGGATTGCACTCTAGCTGGACCAATAGTGTCCATGTGTAAGAGCTGTCCCGGTGCATCCGTCATCACAGAAAAATAGGAACATGTGAAGAAGCAACCATCTTAGCATGATGACATGGTGTACAAACCAAATCAAGATCTTTCTTAAGTTTAGGCAAACCACAAACAAGATTCAAACCACTTAATCTAGTGAGATGATCAAAACCAACATGTCCAAGTCTACGATGCCAAAACATCAAATCTTTGTTAAACTTAGCAACCAAACATGTTACAACAGGTGAAACAGGATTTTCAAAATCAGCTTTAAACACTCTTCCAAAGCGAGAAATATTCAACACAGAGTCACCACAAGAATCAAATACTTTACTTCCAGTTTTCTTGAAATGAACCTCAAAATTCTCATCAACAATTTGTGAAACTAAAAGCAAATTGTATTTTAAATCGTCAACGAAAGCTACTTCTTTCAATTCAAACTTGTTATTTACCTTGACAGATCCTGTAGCAAGAACGACACTAGTAGAAGCATCACCAAAGATAATCGATTCTGTCTTGGATGCCATCTTGAGGGAGCAGAACCAATTTTTATCACCGGTTATGTGTCGCGAACAACCGGAATCCACAATCCATACGTTCTCCTTCCTCGCTATCAAAGCCTACACACAAGAAGATGTCGAAGCCTCAGTACTGGGGTTAGACAAAAGAAATTTAGGAATCCAATACTGAGACACACGACCAATAGATCCAACAGGCATATATCTACGAGCAAAAACAGTTTGAAAGTTTTCAGTAAAATTTCTTCGAGGCCGGTCTGACCGAAGTATAGTAGCCGGTCTGACTGGGCGCCGGTCTGACCACTTCTGTATATCCGGTCTGACCGGAGCCCGGTCTGACTGACGGTCAATAGCCAGTCGAACCGGTCACCGATCTGACTGTGCAACCCACTGCAGTCTGACTGGTTTCCTCGAGGGAAAACCAGATTTCTGCCACTTAGATTTAGCAAAAGCAATCTCTCTTTCTTTTTTCTGTTTACGTGCTACTCTGAAACAAAAACCAACAAGATGACCATCTTTGCCACAAGAAGAACAAGTATACTTTTTCCTAGCATTTAATGGTTTTGAAATATTAGTTTTAGTTTCTTTTAGTGTAGCAGAAAGAGAGGGCATTATTCCAGCAGATTTAAAAATTGTTTTCACATCATTAGGTTTTGTCAAAATTTCACCATGTTCAGTCACTTTCAAAACATTGGGTTGATTTTTGGTGAAATAATCATGAACATCAAAACCGACACCCCTATTGTAGCTAGTCACTTTAGATTGATCCAAAATCATGTTAAGTTGTTTCTTACCTTCAGAAAATTTTGCCAAAGAACTTTTCAAATAGGAAACCTCTTTTTCCAAATTTGCACAATTTTCACAATCTACCATGACACCTTTGTTTTTACGACATTTTGGACAAGAAAACACTTCATCAAATTTTACAATATCTTCCATATACTCAACACGACGCAAAGCATCTTTCAATCTCATCTTGTTTAGAGTACATGTTGAGCAATTCAAAATATTGTGTTGTTTTAACTTTTTAGTACAAATCATGTTAAACATCAAACTAGCATAAAAAGCAACTTGATATTTTTTCAACAATTTTTTAGTTAAAAACAACTCATCTAATGTGCGTGTGTACATAGCTAATTCAAGAGCAAAAGAAGATTTCAATTTCAAATCATGAGCAACATTAATTTCTCTAATCTTTGAAATTTCATTCATTAAAATCTCATAATTTTTGCAATCATCATCATCAGGAATAAGAGATTTCAATCTAGCAATTTTAGCATTTAGATTTTCAATCGTGAACTTTTGTTTTTTATACATCTTCTCACACTTCTTATTTTTTGCACTTAAAATAAGAATAGCTTTCTCAAGAGAACGCACCTCATTATCCTCATACTTTGAATCTGATTCACCACGAGCCATGAAGCAAACACCAGAGATGTTCTGTTCCCTCTCCTTGTCTTCATCACTATCAAAATCCATGTCGCTTAATGGCTCAAAAGCAGCATAGACTTGACTCAACACCTTCCTTACCAGATCCTTGGATTTCTTCCCCTTGAACGTGCTGTTCGACTTGGACTTGTCGTCCTTGGTTAACTCTCCACCGTTGTCTTCCTTCTTGCTTCTCCCAAGCTTAGGACAATGTGAACGAATGTAACCAAGTGCACCACATTCAAAGCAACAAGTTTGACCTCCTCTTTTCCTGTACCTGACATTGTTCACAGCTAGAGAAATCTTGTTAGCAGCCAAAACCAAATCCTCCTCCTCGAACAGTTCGAGTTGCTCATCGGACATGGCATTAATCAAAGCAAGAGCGGTATAATTTGATGAAGAAGCACCAACATCCAAAGATGTCAAGGGAGAAACCAAAGCACTAGACTTAGAATCTATCTTGCAAGAAAGAACATTCATCTCATGAGTTTTGAGTTTTGTGTAAAGTGAATCCAACGTCAAAGTAGACATATCAATAGACTCTTGAATAGATGTAACATTCATCTCCCAAATAGACATATCAAAACCATTCAAAAAGTGGCGAGAAACCTCAGATTGTTTGTAATTTGTGTCAAAAGCAGAATCAACAGATCTAACATCACTCAAAATCTTATTAAATCTACCAAGATAATCATCTAAAGCTTCTACAGGTTTCATCTCAAATTTTATGTATTCCTTTTTGAAAAGATCTCGACGAAGTTCTTTAATATTCATAGTTCCTTGATGAAAGTTTCTCAAAGCAATCCAAATCTCATGGGCAGTTTTAAGATGTGACACCTGATCAAAATCCGAACGAAAAATTCCACTTAACAAAATATTACGAGCTTTGCAATTGTTGTTAAATTCAGTTTTCAAAGCTTCAGTAGAAATTTGATCAGGAATCTCATAAGGAAGAGCAACCTTTTGCCAAACATCATAATCTTGAGCCATAATGTAAGATTGCATCTTATGACACCAATAAGCAAAATCCAAACCATCGAAAATATGCGGCTTAGTTGAAAACTTGTTAGCCATGGCTTAAAACTCTAGATCGGTAAAAATCCAAAGAAGAAAAATGAGGCTCTCATACCACTTGTAGGATCGAAGAACAAAAACTAAGCCAGCCAGAGGGAGGGTGAATGGTTGTAGTACCCAAAAACCAAAACTTTTAGCGGAATTAAAAGTTACCCTCAAATCGATGTAGATCGATCAGACCGAAATAGATCGGCCGGTCTGACCGCGCTATTCCGTCGGTCTGACCGGTATTGATTCCCCAGTCTGACCAATCCAAAATCGCCTCTGCCTCCTGCCACCGTCACCAGTCTGACCGCCGCGTCCCTGGTGCCGGTCTATCCGCTTCGATGTGCCGGTTTGACTGCCTATGACTCGCCGGTTAGACCGCCGAACCCGAGCAAACACAAATTGAAGAACTCTCAAAGTAGATGACAACTATATTACTTCTCTCTTTGTTTACAAAGTGCAACAACAGCACTCCTCACGAAAATCTTGACTAAACTCGAAACCCTAACTAAACATTCAACTCAATGCTCTCCAAAGCGATACCGGGAGGTCACACCCTCCCTCTCTATTTATACGTGAGGTAGGCAGCCTAAAGCCACGATCCAAACACATACAAGAAGTCCTAATCCACCGAGGAAACCTTCCCATACAAGAAACCAACTTTACATATTCCAATTGTTCCAAATTTGGACTCCTTCCAAATTTGACTCCGCATCCCATACGCACACAATATCTCCATCGTATGCCATATGGAAACTTCACCAACCATGTGCATTAATCTTTAGCCTAAGTATCCCACATGATATCTGACCGTCCGGACGTCACCTTATCTCCAAGTTAACTCCCGATCCATCACCCGTAATACTCTCCCAAGAAATAAAGATTACCTACACATGAATCAAACAAAGAAACCATATCCGAGCACAAGGTATCACCAACTTGACTCATTGTTAGCACACAACAGCATTACATACGCATAGTATCCATCTAGAAGCCATAAATATGAATTAACCACGGATATCCAATAAAACAACCTGAAACCGAAACCGACATAGAGTTGACCAGTAAGATCGCGGGCTGGCCAGTCTGACCGCACACATAATGCCAGTTTGACCGGCCTTATTTGCCCAGTCTGACTGGACAAAACACCAGTCCCTGTTCACCGTTTGAAAATTCAATCACCTCACAAACCACGTCGTAAATAAACTCCAAATATCAAAACCAATAACCTCAGATGCCAATTGTTCATCATGACAAAAGAATCAACCATACTTTGATTTTACACCTTCCTAACGTCCTCCTTGGATTTCTTATCTTTGAACGTGCTGTTCGACTTGGGCTTGTGGTCCTTGGTTTTCTCTCCATTGTTGTCTTCCTTCTTGCCTCTTCCAAGTTTTGGACAATGTGAATGAATGTGACCAAGTGCACCACATTCAAAGCAACGAGTTTGACCTCCTCTTTTCCTGCACCTGACATTGTTCGTAGCTCGAGAAATCTTGTTAGCAGCCAAAGCCAAGTCCTCCTCCTCAAACTGTTCGAGTTGCTCATCGGACATGGCATTAATCAAAGCAAGAGCGGTAGAATTTGACAAAGAAGCACCAACATCCAAAGAAGTCGAGGGAGAAACCAAAGCACTAGACTTAGAATCTATCTTGCGAGAAAGAATATTCATCCCATGAGTTTTGAGTTTTGTATAAAGTGAATCCAACGTCAAAGTAGACATATCAACAGACACTTGAATAGATGTAACTTTTATCTCCCAAGTAGACATATCAAGACCATTCAAAAAGTGGCGAGAAACTTCAGATTGTGTGTAATTTGTGTCATAAGCAGAATCAACAGATCTAAGATCACTCAAAATCTTATTAAATCTACCAAGATAATCATCCAAAGCTTCTCCAGGTTTCATCTCAAATTTTATGTATTCCTTTTTGAAAAGATCTTGACGAAGTTCTTTAATGTTAGTAGTTCCTTGATGAAAGTTTCTCAAGGCATTCCAAATCTCATGGGCGGTTTTAAGATGTGACACACGATCAAAATCCAAACTAGAAATTCCACTCAACCAAATATGACGAGCTTTTCAATTGTTATTAAACTCAGTTTTCAAATCTTCAGTTGAAATTTGATCTGGAATCACATAAGGAAGAGCAACCTTTTGCCAAACATCATAATCTTGAGCCATAATGTAAGATTGCATCTTGTCACACCAATAAGCAAAATTTGAACCATCGAAAATATGTGGCTTAGTTGAAAACTTGTTAGCCATGGCTTAAAACTCTACATCGGTAAAAATCCAAAGAAAAAAAACGAGGCTGTGATACGACTTGTAGGATCGAAAAGCAAGAACTCAGCCAACCAGAGGGGGGGTGAATGGTTGCAGTACCCAAAAACCAAAACTTTTAGCGGAATTAAAAGTTGCCCTCAAATCGATGTAGATCGGTCTGACCGAAATAGATTAGCTGGTCTGACCGCGCCTGTGCCGTCAGTCTGACCGGTATTGATCTCCCGGTCTAACTATTCCAAAGTCGCCTCAGCCTCCTGCCGCCGTCACCGGTCTGACCGCCATGTCCCCACCGGTCTGAACGTTGTGAAGCACAAGTCTGACCGCCGGTGTCTCGCCAGTTAGACCGCCGAACCCGAGCAAACACAAATTGAAGATCTCTTAAAGTAGATGACAACTTTATTACTCCTCTCTGTGTTTACAAAGTTCAACAACTGCACTCCTCACGAAAATCTCGACTAAACTCGAAACCCTAACAAAACTCACAACTCAATGCGCTCAAAAGCGATACCGGGAGACCACACCCTCCCTCTCTACTTATACATGAGGTAGGCAGCCTAAAGCCTAATCCACCTAGGAAACCTTCCCGTACAAGAAACCAACTTTACATATTCCAATTGTATCAAATTTCGACTTCATCCAAATTCGACTCCGCATCCCATATGCACACAATATCTCCATCATATACCATATGAAATCTTCACCAACCACGTGCATTGGTCCTTAGCCTAAGTATCCCGCATGATATCTGACCGTCCGGACGTCACCTTATCTCCAAGTTAACTCCCGATCCATCACCGGCAATACTCTCCCGAGACATAAAGATTACCTACACATGAATCAAACAAAGAAACCATATCCGAGCACAAGCTATGACCAACTTGATTCATTATTAGCACACAACAGTATTACATACGCATAATATCCATCTAGAAGTCATAAACATGAATTAACCACGCATATCCAATGAAACAACCTGAAACCAAAACCGACACAGAGTCAGCCGGTCAGACCGCGGGCTAGCCGGTCTGACCGCACACATACCATCGGTCTGACTGGCCTTACCTGCCCGGTCTGACCGGACCCAACAAAACAACAATCCCTGTTCACCATCTGAAAATTTAATCATCTCACAAGCCACTTTGCCAATACTCTCCAAATATCAAAACCAATAACCTCAAATGCCAATTGTTCATCACAACAAAAGAATCAAAGACACTTTGATTTTACATAACCACCATAGTCTAGTTATCAAAAGTTATAGGTTGGAACTAAGCATGACTAAGCATTTACCTAAAGCAACTAGTCAGTCCATCATGTAGGGTATTAGACTAGTCAAGTTATAATTTTACTAGGGTTCACAATGATGACGGATATCAAATCACTATCAAGGCCATAACAAAGAGCATAGGAATAACTAATATACTATTATTTAATAATGAACGATATAATTTTCACAAAATGGGATTCAACATGTTCATGGTAGATATGACTTGCCTTGATCGCTCACAAAATCTTCGGCGTCAATGGCGATGAACAGCTGGTCTTCCGAAACGACGGGATCTACACGACCAACGCAAAGAAATACAAAAAGGCTACGAAAAATCATATAAACAGAAGCAACGAAGCACATAAATAGGTTCTATGCATTTTTATGAGAAACTAGAGACTTGAATGGGTCAATTCCGAGTTCAAACAGTCAAGATATGGCCATTTGAAGGTTAGGTATTGTTCAAAGGAAAATCTAATTATTGCGTCAGCGAGGAGAGGAAGCGCGCGTGGACCGGGTCCACGGGATGGGTCCCACTTGCCAGCCGCTTGGTCCACCATGAGCCGAGCGCATGAAGGCAGCTCTAGGTGCACCGGCGCACAGGCATGGTCGGGCAGGAACAGCACCCGAACCCGACGGCTTGCTGACGATGGCTAACGATGACGGCGACAGTGTGACGGGTACAGGAAGGGGAAAAATGGAGAGAGGAGGAGGTGACGGTTCTCACCAAGTGAACGTGGTGGCGAGAGGTCGACGGAGTTGGCCGACAACAAGGAAGAACCGGTGGAGACCTTTTGGTCGTCGGCGTCGTCGTTGTTCCCATGGTCCTTGTGCTCGACGGAGGGGTGGACGGGGAAGAGGAGGAGGAGGCAAAGCGGAAGATGGCGATGCTAGGCACTGAGGAAGTCCCGATCGCCAGCGAGGGTCAGCCAGAGTTGCGTGACGGCGGGGACGCAAGAAGAGAGCGGCGCGACGGCTCGAGAGAGAGGGATAGGAGGGCGGCGGTGTGTGGGGAGGGAGGAGGAGGCCGAGGGCTCCCTTTTATAGGCTGGAGTGGAGGGAGATGGGTGCCGGGGAGGAAGATCGACGCCGGCCATGGTGGAGCTCACCATTGATGGGAAACCATCATGTCTACCACGAATAATGTGGGATTAAGTGGGAAATTATGGGGGAATTGGAGAGGGTGAGGTGGGTTTAATTCCCCTCAATCAATTGGGAAGATGGTGCATCGGGGAGACTTATCAGGGTGGCCGGCGCTAGGGCCTCCCGGCCGCAGAGAGAGGAGGAATCGGAGGTCGAAGATGACCAGCAGCTGGGCCACACGGAGGAAGCAAAACAGACTTTTTTCGAGGGAGAGGGAGAAGAGTTGGGCCGGCCCAAGGAGAGAGAAGAAAAGAAGAGAAGGAGGGGAGGAAAAGAAGACTTCATCCTCGGGCAAAGAGGATGGAGGCCCACGACGGAGGAATAAAGGGAGGGGAGAAAAGGAGATGACTTGACCAGGCTGGCAGCGAGGAGAGAGAAGGAATGGGCCAAAAGCGGCCTAAGAGGAGGAAGGGATTTCTTTTTCTTTTTAAGAAAATCTAAGAATGGTTATTGTTGCATTAAAATTATTTATAATGCTCTGAAAATTCAAATAAAAATTGGTTAAATATCTTGAAGCATGGGGAATTTATTAAAAATACCCACAAGCCAAATTGACATTAATCTTGGTGTGTTTTAATTGTTATAGGCTCTTTTCGGCTTTTAAAATTTCTAGAATTGCATTAAAACACGATTTAAAATTAGGGGGATTTTCAGGGCATTACACGTCGCTGCGCCAGCACCACCTCTCCCTCCACCGAGCGCCTCAACCATTGTCGTGTCGCCTTCGGTGATCGACAGGCTAGTCGAGGCCAGCCGCCTGCTGCAATCCGGCACACACCACATCCTTTTTCGAGGTTGAGCGACTCAGAAAAGCCGCCTCGACCTTAGACGAGCAAGTCACGCAGCTGAGTCACAACTGGTCGAAGCGCAAAAGGACTTGAAGAAATTCAAGGACATGGTTGCTGGGCATGAGAGGCAACGACAGGGCTAGGATAAGAGGATGGAGGAGACCAAGGAAAACCTAGCGTCACTCTGACAAGGCCTCCAGGACAACTACGAGAAGGGCCCCGAGTTCCCCGATGAGACAACAGTC
This sequence comes from Oryza officinalis, assembly GCA_008326285.1. Taxonomy (NCBI): domain Eukaryota; kingdom Viridiplantae; phylum Streptophyta; class Magnoliopsida; order Poales; family Poaceae; genus Oryza; species Oryza officinalis. Next base: position 12,868,572 of record BDMV01000009.1, read on the forward strand.
TTGGGGTCTTTGGGCACCCTCATCGGTAAACTAGAGTCCACCTAACACGCCGAGCAAGTAACCGAGGAGATGTGCACCGGTCTTAGGACCAGCGCATGTCACGTCCTTGTATGCCTGAAGCTCACGCACCTTAAGATCAACTTGGAGGAGCTGACGCAATGCTCGTGGACGTGATGTCAGAGCTTGTCAATCTGGGGAGCACGTCATTTCGTTTTTTGAACAGTAACTGCTGCTCTGCCTTTAAGTTGTAACTTTAAGAACAATTATTAGACCCGTCGTTCTTTTCGAGAACAATGTCCTTTTTTATTGTGCTTAAGTACTTGGTATCATCATGCGGGTTTCTAGATGTATTGAGGACTAGATCGTCCAGCAAGGAGGACATCCTCGTGATCATAGTGCCGCGACCCCTTCTGCCCATGCTTCCTCGACTCCGAGTGTTGATGACCAAGCCTTGGTCGTCGTTAACCCAAATAGCGCGCTGGATCCACAAGGACTCTAACTCAACTGTTTTCTCGAGCAGAACCAAGGTACGACACTTAACCATTATAGCTTTAGCCCTTGTGTGCGCAAAGGAAGCTGATCAAGATCAAATGTCGTGCGTTGGCCTCGAGAATGCTTTGGATGAGAGAGGACAGCGTGTTGGGTACTGGAAGGCTAAGTTTGAGAAGGCGAAGCTCGAAAAGATGGCCGACGCCGTCCGTAAGGAACAAGTCGTGGAGGCCCTTCGTGATAGGGAAGTCTGGATCGACGCCTATCTTGAGGGTTGTTGTCTAGTGCTTATGCAGCTTTGCGAGGAGCTACGGGTGGTCCGTCCTCCTCCCAAGAAGTCAGTAAGCCGCCATCACTCACAGATGAAGAGTAGGTGCAACCAACTAGGAGGGATTGGGAAGCGTATCGACAACAACTTGAAACAATAGTGTCGTCGCGCTAGCCAGTATGCAGGTGGCCACATCATCGCTTGTATCCAAGATGCACGTCCGCAGATGAGCTTGGGATTTCTCAAGGAGGGTGCCACCCATCCTCAGATGAGATCGACTGCCTCGCGCAATCTCTTTCTCCGTTGGCCGAAGAAATCCTCTCTATGATGAACTGGTAGTGGCCATCTTGGTAGTTTATGTACCTGGGAAACACTTAATGTATATATTAATATTTTGCATGTCAGACCTTAAGTAAGAATGGAAATCTATGTCTAAGCATCTGAAAGAAAAATGGTGTACGAGTATTCTCACAAGGACTGCCCTCAGCCAACGGAGTATGGTACTCTCCCTAGCCCCTAGCTGTTATTATGGAAAATTTGTTTTCCACAAAAGCAGCTTGAATCTTATAACAAACCAGGATGAAGCTATGAATTCCTAGCCCCCAGCCATGAAGTTGGGAAAACCAATTCCCGGTTACACGACTTGGTTATTATGCTCTGGTGGGTACTCTAACATGACCAGATCTAACTAGGTTATTTGACCCTGCATGGCCTGACAAACTTTCATAGTGCTAGGCGTCGCAACCGAGGTCGATGGGACCCCGAAGCTTGGTAGACTAGCGTAAGAGGATGATGGGATCAATTTCAAGACAAGGTGATATAAGAAAAGGGGGTCATCGGGTAAAACACTTCAAAAAAAATAAAATTGGAATTTTGTATACTATTAAACTAAACTTACAGAGTTTGGTACATCGAACCTATACATAAAATTTATGTAGTTGGTCAATATTCCAAGAATTTGCCAACTCACGGCATTCGTCATCTACAATCTTGAATGTGCCTAGCCTTAGGACTTCGATCACCGTGTACCTCACACTTTGGTGAGAGCTTGTTTTGCCCTATGTGATTCTGAACTCGTCGAAGGACGTAATCGCCAATGGTGAGTGTATGGGCATGTACATGCTTTTCGTGATAGTGACATAGGGCCTGTTGGTACACGGCTGCTCGAACGGCAACATGTTCTCGATGCTCCTCTAAGAGGTTGACATCATCTGCTCGCTGCTCCTTCTGTTCCTTATCTGAATACTTTTCGACTCGTGTCGACCGATGTCACAGCTTCTAAGGGAGCATGGCCTCAGAACCATACACGAGAAAGAAGGGAGTCTCTTTGGTGGAGGTTGTCGGGGTAGTACGGCAGCCCACAAGACAGAAGGGAGCTCATCAACCCAATGTGTGTCATAGGAGAAGTGCCTATCGTACACACATGTTTTGATCACCTAGAGCACAATACCATTTGCCCGCTCATCCTACCCGTTACTCTGAAGATTGCAGATTGAGGCAAAGCAGATTTTTATTCTGAGTTCAATGCAGTAGTCCTAAAAGGCACCGCTTGTCAGGGTTATGGACAAGGCATACCTCCTATCCTTGGGGTCATGAAGTATACTGATACGGCATACCCTTAGTATACGGGAAGGTTACTTAATCATTAGGGAATTCATCGTATAAGTGGAGAAATTATATCCTGAATAGATTGTTTTAGAGTCCTATTTCGGGAAGATACAATCTTTGTGATCTCGTGGGCTAAGATTATTCTCCGAGTTCTACTTGGAGACATGGCAGTCTGTGGTATAAATACAAAGCCCCCTAGGAGGTACGGGATCATCGAAACATAGCTACAGCCATCATCACTGACAAGTAATCCGAGGGACTTGAAGACAAACAGTTGGTTAGATCTCGTCGAGTTGTCCTTGTCGGGGATCTCATTGGTATTTGATACTTTCGTTGTTTTCTATTGTAATCTCTATGGTTTTCATCATAATCCCATATAAACTGGAGCAGGGCTATTACCTTCCAAGGGGCCTGAACCAGTATAATCCTTGTTTTCATGTGTGCTTGATCTCGTTTCATGTAGATCATCGTACCAACGACCCTATACTCTACAAATACCGTAGTCGCGGTCTACACCATCGGCAGTGGCGCGCCAGGTAAGGGGACTTGGTGCTCAATGTTTCAACGAGATGACTTCAGGTTCAAGATTATTTGACAACAACGTCCGCACACGTCTTGGCCTGGGAGATACTACTCAGCTGGCGTATGTTTGGACACAAGTCGGATCCATCGTCTACCCTATCTTCACCGCAGTTCCAATATAGCCTTCCCCAATACCAACCGGGATTGAGAACGGTGCAGCGAGGACAATTGACAACAACCTTTCGACAGCTCCTCTTCCCGTCTAGTCAGAAAAGAGGAGCACGACGACTTCAGTGCCCCGGAAAACTCCTCAAGCAGCCAAACCCACGACAGCTGCTGGGGGCTAGGTGCCGACGAGGAAATCTCTGGCTAACTACGACACCTAGTGTTCGATCCACAAGACGTCTCAACACTCTTTTATTGAATGTCGGGTGATAGTGCAAGTGAAGGATGAACTGGATGCCTGTAAGGATTGAGATATCCAGCGCACATCTCCATACAAGGTGTGGTGCCCGATTCACAAATCAAGGAGTCACCCCCTTACAGATTGCAAGATCTTCTTAAAAATCACCAGCTCCATAGTCCGTGTTCCTTGCCGTTCAATCCATCAGAATCGAGATAAATCTCGAGATACATCAATGGACAATAGCGTGACGGCAGCCTAGATCGCCTGGTCGGATTCATTGGTATTGATCGTCATGAGCCGTCGGTCTTTCACAGCCTATAATCTTTGGGATCCAATTATCCAAGAGATGTGAACATGATCGAAGGAGTCGTTGAGGACGTACCGGAAGAGGGTAAGGTATGTTCAGGGGAAGAGCCGCCTGCACCTGACACATCATGTCCACATGAGGAGCCGAGTTGAACCCCTGCAGAACACTTCACTGTGGTCAACTCGTTGTTGAAACAAACTCCGTTCGATCCGGTTACCCTTCCAGAAGCAGATGTCTAGGTCAAAAGGCTACAGTCAACGGTGACCAACCTCAACTCCCCTTTCTTGGCCATGGCCGGATCCAACCCTCAGGGTCCATCTTGAGACCCACGCCCTCAAGGTGGAGATTGGGTACCAAAGAACTACACCGTGGAGGACACCCACAGTCCACAGCCCAGCTGGGATCTAAGTCGGAACCCTTGGAACACTTTGCCAAGAAGGCAGGACAATCAACCCCCTCCTTGTCAAGATGATTGTAATCTCTGCAACCACTTGAACGGGCGAAGGCGAGAACGTCAAGATCAAAATGAAGTCAACCATCGCCAACTTCGGGTGCCACATCGAGGAAACGAAAGACGGGATGACAACGATCACCGACAAAAATGTAACAATGATCGAGATCATCGGGATCATCAGAGTCAGCGGGACGAATATGATCGAGATCGACGACAATATCATGACAACTGACAACAACCGAACTCATGATCCCCAAATTCTAGGAGGGACCAAGAACAAGGCCGTATGTTAAGGGGTCGCACCCCCGATCACGGTGATCCTTTGTCGTCAGCGTCATCTATGGGAGGTGGTTCTTGCAGGCCGTGAGTACATCGCCCACCATTTATCCCAGGTGGTGGACCTCATGCCTTCGTACCTGCCTTGCGTGAGGTGCGATGGCTGAGTAAATTCCGTCCCGCAACAATTGAGAAGTACGACGGTAGCACAGACCCTGAGGAGTTTCTGCACATCTACTCAACTGTGCTTTACGCGGCTGGTGCGGACGACAATGCATTGACGGGTTACATGCCGGCAGCGTTGAAGGGGTCTGCTCGGTCGTGGCTGGTACACCTCTCACCTTGCTCGATCTCTTCCTGGGAAGATTTATGGCAGCAGTTCGTCGCGAACTTTCAAGGAACGTATAAGCGACATGTGGTCGAGGATGATCTATACGCTCTTAGGCAAAACCCGGGCAAATCCTTAAGGGACTATATACGGCATTTTAATGAATGCCGGAATACAATCCCCGAGATCACCGATGCTTCCGTTATACGTGCGTTCAAGTCAGGCGTCCAGGATCGGTATACTATCCAAGAACTAGCGATGAGGCCATGAAGTTGATCGAGATCATCGATAGATGCACTCATGAGGATGACACCCTCAAGATGAAGGATGAAAAGAGCAAGGCGGATGAAGAGAAGCAGCCAAACAACAAGGTGGCACCGTTGTCTACCAAGAAAAAGAAGTAGAACCGCAAAAAAGAAGGAAAGCACAAGGCGGAGACAGAGGTCCTTGTTGCAGAGCAAGCGAACCCGGCCCCAAAGCGTCTAGCCCCTCAAGGCGGTGAACCAGTACGACAATGGTGTCCAATCCACAAGACCAATATGCATACTTTAGAGGAATGCCCGGTCTTCCAAAAGGCGTCAGCAAAGCAAATTGCCCATGAAAAGGGAGAGCGAGTTCGTGTGGTCGAGAAGAGCATTGATGATCTCTCATCCGACAACGAATTCGTGTTCCCAGACTTCAACCTTGCATGTAGCCCATATCTTCAGCGGTTCTAAGACATACACCTCGAAAAGAGAGTATAAGAAGATGGAACGCGAAGTTTGTTCTACATCGATAGGAGTTGCGGCCAAGATAAGGTGGTCTGACTAGAAGATCGAGCTCTCAGAACATGGTCATCAGACAACATCTATCGTGCCAGGCCGATATCCAATAGTAGTCGAGCCTACCATCCGGAATATCAAAGTAGCACAGGTCCTCATTGATGGCGGTAGCTCCATCAACCTTCTCTTCGCCAGCACATTCTATGCAATGGGCATCCCAAGAAGCGAGCTCCTTGCTTCCGATCAGCCCTTCCACGAGATCACTATAGAGTCATCGTCCAAGCTGCTGGGAAAGATCACGCTAGCTGTGACATTTGGCCAAGCTAATAACTTCCTAGCAGAGCTGATCACTTTTGATGTAGCCGAATTCGACATGGCTTACAATGCTATTCTTGAAAGGACGGCACTGGCAAAGTTCATGGCAATGTCCCACTACGCTTATCAAATTCTAAAGATGCCATGACCAAAAGGACAATCACAATAGCTGGGAATGCAAAAGTAGCGGTGCAATGCGACAAGAGGAACGTTGACATGGTCGAGCATACTCCCACGCTGCTCACCACTAAAGAACCTCCTTGGAAAGTGATCAAACCTAACCAGGCACCCAAGCCTGATGACACGGTTAAGATCATCCCGTTGACCAGTAGCAACCTCGATAAAACAGTCAAAATTGGGGCAACGCTCAACAACAAATAGGAACTCATGCTCATCACCTTCCTTCACGAGAATGCTGACGTCTTCGCTTGGCAACCGTCTGATATGCCCGGAGTCCCTAGGGAGGTGACCTAGCACAAATTGATGGTGCATCTCGATGCCAAGCCAGTGAAGCAAAAACTATGGCGGTTCGCATAAGATTAAAAAGAAGCTATTCGAGAAGAGCTGGACAAACTTCTCAAAGCAGGCTTTCTCAGAGAAGTTATCCACCCAGAGTGGCTAACCAACCCTGTGATGGTATGGCAAGTGGAGGATGTGTGTAGACTTTACTGATCTCAAAAAGGTGTGCCCCAAGGGCAACTTCCCTCTTCCTCGCATTGACCAGCTGGTGGATTCGACCGCCAGCTGCGAGTTGTTGAGTTTCCTCGACGCTTGCTCCGGCTACCATTGGATCAGCATGGCCAAAGAGGACGAGGAGAAAACCATGTTCATCATGCCCTTCGATGTCTTCTGCTACACCAAGATGCATATTGGATTAATCAACGCAAGCAACACTTACCAACGAGAAATCCAAGGGGCTTTCGATGACTAGATAGGCAAAAACATGGAGGCATACGTCGACAACGTCATGGTCAAGACAAGGACAAGAGATAAGCTAATCGATGACCTGAGGGAAACATTCAACAATCTCCGATGACATCAGCTCAAACTGAACCCGAAAAAGTGTACGTTTGGAGTACCGTCGGGAAAACTGCTAGGATTTCTTGTCTCCATACGAGGAATTGAAGCAAATGCAGATAAGATCAAGGCTATCGAGAACATGAAGTCACCAACAAGGCTCAAGGACGTCTAAAAGCTCACAGGATGTATGGCATTTCTAAGCAGGTTCGTGGCCAGGATGGGAGAACGAGGACAACCTTTCTTTGCCTTACTCAATAAACAAGATGGATTTGAGTGGACACGGGATGCCGAGAATGCATTTGTCACGTTCAAACAGTACTTGTCCACCCCCTTGTACCCATTGCTCCACAGCCAATGGAAGAACTATTTCTTTATATTGCCGCCACACCTTATTCTGTTAGCACTATGATCATTATTGAGAGGGACAAAGTACAACATCCCGTGTACTATGTCAGCGAGGCCCTTCACGATGCCAAAACTCGATATCCTCAAATCCAGAAGTTGCTGTATGTCGTAGTTATAACATCGCAAAAGCTGCGTCATTACTTCCAGGCCCATAAAGTCACGGTCGTCTCTTCCATCCCTCTCGGTGAGGTCGTGGGGAACAAGGACGTCATTGGACGCATTGTAGATTTTGTTGCCGATTGGACTGTTCCCGATAACACCTCAAGCGGTGTCATGCCCTCATAAATCCATCCCAAATTAAAAATCACTTTCTAAAAGGAATAATACCAATAATTAAAAATCTAAAAGAAATTTCGAACACTAAAATACGGGTAAGAAAAATTCGAAAGTGACTCGGAGTATTTTTCTTAAATTATCCATCCTCTAAATTGGTCCCTCAATTTTTACTTGAATTTGCAAAGCAACCTAATTAATTTTAAATCAACAACAACCAATTTTAAAGTTAATTAAAATGGAAAACCTACAAATAAAACTCTCCTCTTTTGGCCATTTTTGGCCCAAAGTCCTCCCCTCCCCATCGGCCTGTGGCCGAAGTCCCTCTCTCCTCCCTCTGTCTCCCTCTCCCTCCCGTGCCTCTTTCTCTTCCACTTGGGCTGCAGCCGCCCGCCTAGCCTCCTCCTTTCGGGCTGCCTCCTCCCTCCGCTTCTCCTTCGGCCCATCCATTCCCTGGTCGGGCCGACCCTCTCCTCCACAACCCAACTCCCTTCCCTCTCCCTTAGATCGAAGTTTGTTTCCCCTCCCTATGCAGCCTAGCCGGCCCAGCGACATGGTCATCTTCTTTCTCCAGCCGACCGGCCGCTCCTCCCTGTCTCCCGAAGAACTCAAGTGCCACCGCCCCTCTTGATCTCCCTTCCCGGTTGATTCCCCTCCGAATTGATTACAAAAATTGATTCCTCTCCTCCCCCTCATCAATTCCCCTATTTTTTCCCCTCTTGGTTCGGCCTTTAATCGTCGAATTTAATCTTTGGTGAATTACCGCCATTGGTGGCCGACGCCCACTATCTTCAGCGTTGTTCTCCTTCCCCGGCGTCGTTCCTCCTCCCCAAGCTGCTATAAAAGGGGCCCTGGACCCTCCTCATCCTTCGTGCTTCCACGGGTCAATGTCTCTCGCCCCCACGCTGCCTCCTTGTGCCTCCTCCTATCTCTTTTGTGCCGGCAAGTTCAAGCCACCCCTCCCCGTCGAGCGAAGCAGTGCCGGACCACGCCACCACCTCCCTCGGCATCACAGCAACCTGCTCTTCCCGGGTCTCACCTCCATTCGGCTCGAGGATAGCCGGAGCACCGTGCAAACCGACGTCCAGAACATCGTCACCCTCCACCTTTGGCAGCCCCTCCCCATCGAGCCGGTTGTTGCTAGCCTATGCCGTCGCTGCCGACGGCTGCACCTCGCCGTGCTCGTCGTTGGCATACCCTTCTCCAAGCCCGAAGCTCGCCGGAAGCTCGATCTCACCGGTGAATAGTGAAGAACACCGTTGTCATCCTCCTCCTCGTCCGACAGCCCCTCCCTCCTCGCCGAAGTATCGTTCTATTGTGTCATCGTCATCGCCGTTGGCTGCGCTTCATCAAGCTGTTCCTCGGCCGTGCCTCCTCATCAAGCGAAGACCCACATTGTCGTCCGTTGTTCCCGCCAAGACAAAGTGCCGCTCGTCATCATCGTCAAGTTCGCTGCGCCGAGTCCTCTGTCGTCTGCCTCCTCGCCAAGCTCGAAGATCACCAGAGCTGTAACCTCATCGTCGACCCGTTCGTTTTTGTCATTCTCCTCCACCCGATCGCCGCCACTGTTCCCTTGCCGCATCGTGCCCGTGGTGAGAACCCTCCCCTCGCCATCGTCTTTTCGCCCTCCCCGTGTTGCAGCTATGCCATTGAGGCGTGCACGCGTCGTGGCCTAGTGTTCGCGTGCTCGTGTGGCCACCACGTGGTTCCCACCTGTGCAACTCGCATGGCAATCGTGTGAGGCTCGCTTGTCGGCCACTAGTTTTGGTTGACACGTATGGTCTCACTTTGTCCTTCCTGTGGATCGTCTCTATGAACCTGATCCACGGTGAACTAGCCGTCTGACCCATGGGTCTTGGCAACCAGTCGCTCGATCCTTTCTCTTCTCAAGCGATGATGCATTACACAAAAATTTAATGATACATTAATATTACAATTTGAAAATCTCCATTTAAATTGCACCTAAAATTTCTAAATTGACATGTTCAAATTGCTTAATTTTTGTTATAACTTAAAGACCCTGTGTTTGTTGTTTTTATGTATTGTTTGGGTCTTTTTGCTTAGTGTTTTAGCCCTGTTTTGTTGTTCGTGTAGTCGTCGTCGCTTTGGAGGTTCCCGAAGTGCAGATCAAGTCATCAGAAGACCTTTTCATTGAGCAAGGCAAGTCATACCATATTCCTTGAACATATTGAATCCCATTACTGCAAAAACTATGTTGTTTCACTTGTATGTGCATCGCTTTTTAAAATTATATGATGCTCACTATTGTTTATTTAATAGTTAATATTCCTATGATCCTTGTTATATAGCCATGTTGTTGAATTGCTACCCATGCTCTTGTCAACCTTAGCAAAATGATAAAATGAATGGACTTACTAGTTGCTCTAGGTTGGGCTTATATATGCTTATATCCAACATAGAACCCCGTTTTATAAATTAGACTGTGGCTAACAACTAAAACATGTAACAATGATGATTAGGTGGCTGGTTGAGCCAGGACATGATGGATTCTCATTCAAAACTCCCTAAATCTGTTTTTTGGTGGGGCACGAGGTGCATGGTTCTATTAGAAGCACCTCGGCTACTATAAGGACCGGTCTTTGGGCCTCTGTTGCGAAGCATAATAGTGCAACCACAAGTCTAATGGGTAAGGCTTGACTAGAAGTCCAGATCATCTCAAAACAAAGGCCATCGGTATGATAGGTCTAGGGCCAGGGGAGGCCGACTTTGACCTGCCGCACGAGGGAGCCTGTCAGGGACCGACGGGCGACGAAACCTTAGCGGGTCCTTTTGTTTTGGGTTGAGCTAGGTGGATAGTCTTGACATGATCTTGACTTTTTGGGTACCTGAGATATCGCGATGCATGGTTGACATGGAGTCAGGTATTGTGTCTTGTGGGTAAGATGTACAGCTCTGATCAGAGTAAAACTATTCGAATAGCCGCGCCCTCGGTTATGGGCGAGCCTAGCAATGTACCCAAGTTAGTGTTTTTCATCTAAGTGATGGATGGAATTCATGGAACTTTGAACAAGTGGTCAACCTGGGTTTAAGGCTGGTATGCGTGGGTTCGCAACCATGATAATATTGCTTAGAAATAGGACCGAGTTTAAACTCTACTTTAAAAACCTTAAAGTATGCCAACTCTTTGTTGCCCTTTGCGTTATAATTCATTTCCCGGCCAGGCTTGCTGAGTACGGTGATTGTACTTATTCTTGCTCAATCTTTCCCCTCCAGTCAAAGAAGTTGTTTATGAAGAAGAAGTCTTAGGTGGAGTCCTGGCTTATACCCCAGTTAAGCGCCTGTGTAGATGGAGCTGTAGGCCTGCTAGTCTGATGCTATTTTTCTTTTCTTGTCAGGCCTAATGTGCCGTTGTAATAATGTAAATACTATCGTGATAATTAATAAAGATGTGTCTTTTATATCATGTACCCTTGCTTTTCCTGGGACGGAGATTAATACACTAGCGTTTGGGAAAGGTATTTTCTGGGCGTGACAAGCGGCCAGACAAACAACGAGATATGGACAATGGCCATTGATGGGACCTTCAACAGCCAGAGAGCAGGGGCAGGATTGACTCTGACATCTCCAGCAGGGGATCAGTTCAGACATGCAATACACCTCAACTTCAGGGCTACAAACAACATCGTAGAGTACGAAGGACTACTCGCTGGGTTAAGAGCAGCTGTAGCAGTCGATGTAAAACAACTAACTGAGACAAGGGACTCAGAGCTAGTTGCTAACCAGGTGCACAAAGACTACAAATGCTCAAACCTAGAGTTAACCAAGTACCTCGCTGAAGTCAGGAAGCTCGAGCGAAAGTTTGACGGCTTCGAAGTACATCACGTTTATCGTAAGGACAACTACGACGCTGACAACCTAGCTCGACATGCGTCCAAAAGAGAACCGGTAGAGCCGAGAACCTTTTTGGACATGTTGACGAAACCCTCAGTCAAGATCGCCGACGATGAAGGCACCATAGCCGACACCGCGAACAACACGGGGGCTATTGAAAATGTCACTCATATCGTCGCCGACATCGAGACCACAAAGGACTGGCGTACTCCACTCATCAACTTCTGGGATGACAACAAACTTTCGGACGAAGACACCAGGCAAAAACTTATTGTACGATCAGTAATGACTTGTACAAAAAAGTGCCGAACGGAGCTCTGCTCAAGTGTATCTCTCCCGAGGACGGCAAAGATTTGTTACTCGACATCCATGAAGGGACATGCGGATCACATGTCGGTGGGTGAATCTGGTCGGAAAGGCCTTCCGACAAGGATTTTTCTGGCCAACGGCCCTTTAAGACGCATGTGACCTAGTAAAACGGTGTGAAGCTTGTCAATTCTCAGCAAACACACTAAGATGTCGGCCCAAGCGCTCCAAACTATTCCTCTCAGCTGACCGTTCTCATGCAGGGGGCTTGACATCCTCGGGCCATTTCCTCGAGGACAAGGTGGCTACAAGTTCTTGTTCGTGGCTATCTACAAATTCACCAAGTGGATTGAGGCAGAGCCAACAAGAGAGATCAAAGCCGAAGACGCCATCAAGTTTATGAGAGGGATATTTCATAGAGACGGACTACCACATCGGATTTTAACAGACAACGGCTCCCAGTTCTCCAGCGGTGCCTTCCAGGACTACTGCATTGAATTAGGAGTCAAAATCTTCTTCGCATCAGTCTCCCATCCTCAAAGTAAGGGGCAGGTCTAGAGGGCTAACGACATCGTGCTCCAGGGAATCAAAACATGTGTGTACGATATGCTTTTGGCCTATGACACGTGATGGGTTCATGAACTCCCTTCTGTTCCGTGGGCCGTCCGTACTACCCCGATAACCTCCATGAAAGAGACTCCCTTCTTCCTCGTGTACAGTTCCGAAGCCATGCTCCCATCCGAGTTGCGACATCAGTCTACACGAGTCGAACAGTACTCAGACAAGGACCAGGAGGAGCAACAACCAGACGATGTCAATCTTTTAGAAGAGCATCGAGAACGTGTTGCCGTTCGAGCAGCCATGTACCAACAAGCCCTATGTCGCTATCACGAAAAGTGTGTTCGTGACCGTACACTCACCACCGATGATTACGTCCTTCGACAAGTTAAGAATCAAGCAAGCAAAACAAGCTCTCACCTAAATGGGAGGGACCGTACACGGTAGTTGAAGTACTAAGGCTGGGCACGTTCAAGATTGTAGACGATGAAGGCCACGAGTTGGCAAACTCTTGGAACATCGATCAATTGCGTAAATTTTATGTGTAATATCAATGTATCAAAGTCTTAAGTGTTTAAAGTATAACAATAATATATCCAAGTCAGTCCAATTGTTTTATAGTGTTTTACCCAGCGATCCCTGTCGAAACTTGGTTTCGGCAATATCAATCTGGGGGTAGCAGTCAAGTGCCAAACACAATGGGTTAGTCGAGACAAAGGTTTAGACAGGTTCAGGCCCTCTCTAATGATAGGTAACACCCTACTCCTGTTTCGGGGATTCGATCCGCCGAGTGTTTATTGATCTCTTGATCTCTTTCAATAGGGGCTCTCGTGAGTTTTCTGTTTGTACGTATATTTTCTCTCTATCTCTGCCCCTCAAGGGACGCCCTACCCTCCTTATATAGTCCCGGAGGGTGGGTTTACAAGTCGGAGACCTATTCTATTCTAAGTTGGATTCCTCAATCTTACCAACTATAGACTATGGGCCGTTACCTTATCTCAATGGTAACGTAATACCCAAGTTATAGCCGGTGTACATAATCATGGAGCATAACCTATCCCCTATGGTAAGTCGGATAAGCTAGCCTTGAGGGTATCCGGTACCCATAATCTTCACAGTAGCCTCCGAGACCTTTGAAGTCGATGAGATAACTTTGCCTCGAACTTGAATAACACGCGGCCGAGTGAATTCTTAGCCGAGTGCTTCTTCTGCGCCTCCATCACCTTTGCCTGAGTCTCCCGAGTGCTTCATCATCCAAAAAAGACTGTGAAGGGCTGAAATCAATTCAAAAAATTTCAAACATAAAAATTTAGGTGCATCGACTGATGCACCTAATTAGGTGTAGGACTATGTGTTTAGTTAAACAAACTAAGCATATAGTCAAGAACTTATAATAATCAGACTCTCTTGAGTTAAATAAATGCCTAGCTCAAGCCAGAAATAATCATAAAAAATCATATAACAGATAACCTCATAATTAAGGCATAGTGCTTAATACTCGGCTAGCTCATGCTCATCCGAGTCTTTTTGCCTGAGTTACCTCAGAGCAGACTTCGCAGCCGACCCTCATGGGTAAAAAATTGTTTGTCACCTTCCAAATTGCATCGTACCAACCTTCAACAAGTTGTGTAACTGCTGTTATGAAAGGATTTTTAAGTCATCGGGCAATGACACATACACGTATTGCCAGAGCAAATTTGCTTAAGTCCTCATGGACATATGTCAAGCCGTACTCATAAGATGGGCCGCAAGTTTCTCATGGGCTCGGCCCAAATACGAGAAAACCCAGCAAAAAACCCTAAAATCTTTCTCAAAGCGCCAGCGTCGTCTCTGCCTCTTCATCTTACCGAAATCTTTCCCCTTTTCGCGCTCCTGTTCATCAGCCGAGATGAGGAATTCGAGAACTCGTGCTCACACAAAATCATCCATCAAATAACTCAAGTTCCACCACAATCCATCATCCGCATCCAGTTGCCAGCATCCCCTCAAAAATCCCCATTTCCTACGCTAGATCTAACTCCACTCAACTCGCATCCATGGCAGAAGAGAGAGAAATCCCTTTCGACCAATGGGCTACCTCGGATGTGAAAGAGTCGACCTTGCAGGAAATGGTGAAGAACGGAGTTCTTCCGTCCAAAGAAATCATCGGCTGGCGTCCGGCGGCCGGCGAGGAGTTCCCCACTCCAAACGCCGGTGAGATTGTGGTCTTCACCTCTTTCTTCTATTGCGGATTTGGTCTTCCCACTTCCGATTTCTTCCGTGGTATTCTCGAATACTACGGCCTTCAAATCTATCATTTGAACCCCAATTCTGTCCTCCACATTGCAATATTTATCCATGTGTGCGAAGCATTTTTAGGCATTCTCCCCCATTTCAATCTTTTTCGCCGCATGTTCTATGTCAAGCCACACCCAAACAAGGATGACCCCTGCGTCGTCGGCGGTGCTGGCTTTCAACTCCGTGGGACTCTCCGCAGAGACTACTTCTCTCTCCCCTTGAAATCCTCCAACAAGGGCTGGCACACAAACTGGTTTTATATCTCGAACCCCCATCCCAGTTTGCCCGACTTCGTCGGCCTTTCACCGATCGAAAGAGCCAACTGGAGCGCAATGCCGAAGAACCAAGATTGTGTAGAAGCGAATAACCTCCTGGCTAACATTCTTGAAATGAAGAAAAAAGGCCTCCAAGGAGAACAAATTACCCGGCACTTTATCAAGAACCGACTGGCTCCCATCAAGGAGAGATCCAAGCCAGCGTTCGAGTATAAGGGTGAAAACAATCCCAATCAGGAGGACCGCGATGCTCTGAGTTACCAGGCCTTGTGCACTCGCATGTACAAGATTTTCTCCTCTGGAATCACAATAGATCGCAGCCACAAGATGTCGGTTCCTCCGTTCAACTTGTTCCGACCTCCTCCTCCGGTAAGTCGACTCGGCTCTTCAAAACCCTTTCAATCTTGCACACATCCTTCAAATATATCTCAAAAACTCTACTTGCAGGCAAACGCTCTCATTATTTCCAAGCCATACAAGGTGTATCATGATGATATGCCAACTCGGCCTGCTGCCAGAAAACCGACTGGCGGTCCCAAAATCAAGGTAGAGCCTCAAGAGAAGAAGGCTGCCGCCGACGAAGATATCAGCAAGTGGGCGAGTAAAAGGAGATTGGTCGTCGACGACTCGGATGACGAAGAAATCCAGATTCCACAAGTCAACATAAACCCTCCGAAGCCGTCCTCTAGATCTACTCCCAAGATCAGGAGATCTAATAGGTATCTCTCATAACCAGAATCAGCTTTTTGTTAAAAATCTTTTTCACTTCCAACTCAATTGTCTTTATCTTCTTTCTTGTAGGAAACCTCAAGATATAGATCCCACTGGGCAGGCTGAAACCACAAATCCACCTGCAGCGTCAGAAACACCAAGGTCTGCAGAACAAGGGACTCAAGACCCTCCCCAGAGTGAGGATGCTCTTGGGGCGAAATCCTTAGGCGAAGACACTCCTGAGGCTGAGCCCCCGACTACCAGCCAAGATGCCCCAACTGGAAACTAGCCGGACGAAGATCCACAGGGCTCGCGTGGACAAGAGGCATCACCCGAGGATCCGGCTCCTAAAACAGGTAAATCTCGCAATAATCGCCAGACTCTTGTCTTCATCATGCTCTTTGCTCTTATCCTCATTTAGTTCCTCTAAATCAATCAGCCGAAGAGGAAGAAATCTCCCGACTGAAGTCTTCAACTGACTCGGTCCCTCCTATCAAGATCGAGTGGCGCGATACCCAAGGCATAAAGCAAGGCATCGTGTTAAATAAGCAAAAGGAAAATGAAGAACGCGACATGCTCGTGGCCAGCCTCAATGAAGCGACCCGGCTAATGAATGTAAATATAATTCTTCTATGTCTTGTCATCGTCATCTGATGTGGTTGACTATCTTCATCCTCTTATGCAGAGAATATATTGTCGCTCAATGGCCAAATCAGAAACCCTCGAAAAACTGGTCCCCCATGTAAACTCTGTGGAAAATGTCCACCAAGACCTCAAGGTCGCCAGAGAAGAGGCTGCAGCTCGAGAAGTCGTCTTGCGAGCAGAAATTACAAAGCTCCGAGATGCGAACTTGGAACTCCGTGGCTCAATTGGAGGTAAGTCAAACCAGCCCATCCTTATTTCAACGTCATGTATGTGTCTGATCCTGTCATGATGCAATTACTGTAGCCAATTTATCTGAGGTCAACTCTCTCATGGCCCAGCTAGAGAAAGCAGAAACTGACAAAGCTAAGCTGGAGTCCGAGAAGGAGAAAGCTCTGGAAGAGATTGAAGGTAACTCGCGAAATTTACGTCCCTGAGTTGTCTTGGTCTTGATCGTCGACTGCCAATATAACCCGCTCCTCTTTAATCTTGTAGCTAATAAGGTGAAGTCCCAAGCACAATTCAATGTCTTCGCCGAGAGAGTTCGAAGGGCTGAAAGTGTGCGGAATGATATCGCCAATGCTGCTGCACCAATCCTGTCGGCACTGTACGAACAAGGACTCGGGACGAGCTCGTTGGATGCCGTAGAAGTCTTCAATAAACTCAGGACGGCCCCGGCTAAATATATGGAGAATATCTCTGACGCGGCCGTCATGGGTGCAAGCTTCGCTCTTGCGCAGACGAAATCACTCTATCCCCGGATAGACGTGGACTCTGTCGGAGATGGCTTTGCGGCTGGCACCTCAGATGAGCGAGCCCTGGAGCTCATAAGTGAAGCACAGGAGTCGGCGAAAAAGGTAGCTGGTGATGTAGCCGCAAACTTCCAGGAGTAGCTGACTTGCCTTGATGTATATGACTTGTTGTAATGTTGACTTGTAAATATATAGCTTATTTATGTTAATGCCCTGATCCGAGTCTTCATATATAATTTCTTAAGAATTTTCGTCTGACTGTCATCAAGCCTAAGCTTGATTAGGCCATCAAAAAATTCTCAGTCCTTATCTATTGGACTCGAACCAAAACACTAAACAATGATAAACTAAATATGAACAAGTTATCAAAGAAAAAAATGCTTTATTGATATTCGTATAGCCCCCGACTGACAACCCAAGAGGTCATCCTGCTTGAAGTTGGCAGTCGAGAAGAACATGGAGAAAAAAGATGCCTAAGTATAATATCGACGAAGATGCTCAATATTCCAGGAGTTCTCCACCATGGTCCCATCTTCACGCTTTAGACAATATGCTCCTGGTCGAGTCACCTCAACGATTATGTAGGGCCCTTCCCATAGTGGAGATAGCTTGTGGCGATCTTTTGTAGTTTGAATCTTGCGTAGAACCATGTCTCCAACAATGAAGGCTCGTGACCGAACATTGTGGTTGTGGTAGCGCCGAAGTCCTTGAAGATACCGTGCCGACTGAATCAATGCGGCTTCATGGGCTTCCTCCAATCGGGTGAGGTCATCAACTCTGTCTTGGTCGTAGCGCTCGTCGTCGAAGCTACGAACACGAAGAGACTTGTACTCCATCTCACTCGGCAACATTGCTTCTGCTCCGTAAACCAAGAAGAAAGGATATTGGTCGGTAGCCCGACTGGGTGTGGTCCGCAATGACCATAACACCGAAGGCAACTCTTGAACCCATCTTCCGGCGTACGGTCGTTGTCTGTCAAACACTCGGGCTTTGATACCTTGAAGAACCATACCTTTAGCACATTCAACCTGTCCGTTGCTCTTAGGGTGCACCACCGATGCATAGCAAATCTTGATACCGAAGTCTTCGCAGAACTCCTTAAAAACGCCTCCAGTGAATTGAGTCCCATTGTCGGTTATAATTCTGTTCGGGACACCAAACCGATGCACGATGTGTAGAATAAAGTCTCGCGCCTTGTCCGCAGTTATCGTAGCAACCGGCTTAGCCTCCGTCCACTTTGAAAACTTATCAATCGCGACAAACAGATGCGTGAATCCTCCTGGCGCCTTCTTGAACGGACCGACCATGTCCAAGCTCCATACGGCGAAAGGCCAAGATAAGGGAATTGTTTGAAGATCTTGGGCTGGAACGTGGCTCTGCCGAGCGAAGAATTGACAACCTTCACATGTGCGAACTACCTTGTCTGCATCGGAGACCGCCGTAAGCCAGAAGAATCCTTGTCTGTAAGCCTTGCCTACCAGAGTGCGCGCCGCGGCGTGACTGCCGCAGATGCCCGAGTGAATATCTTGCAATAATTGTCATCCTTCCTCTGGCGTGATGCATCTCATCAAAACTCCAGAGGGGCTTCTCTTGTATAGCTCTGAATCAACCATGACATAGCCTTGACTACGACGTCGGACTCGTTCCGCATCATCCCGGTCACCCGGCAGCTCCTGCTGAGTTAAAAACTTGATAAACGGTTTCCTCCAGTCGGCGTCGAGTATGGCAACCTGGTTTCTGTCTTCCTCGTCGGGGGTTAATTTCTTGGTAACAGTCGGCTTGTAGAGGTGTTCCATGAAAACGTCAGACGGGGCTGCTTCGCGCTTGGACCCAAACTGCGCCAACTGATCTGCCGCTTCATTATTGTGTCTCAAGACGTGGGATAACTCCAGTCCGTCAAACTTGTCTTCAAGCTTGCGAACTTTCTGTCGGTAGGCCTCCATGGTCTCGTTTAGACAGGACCAGTCCTTCATCACCTGGTTGACTACCAACTGGGAATCTCCTCGCACAATGATCTGTCGTATCCCGAGTGAAACAACAAGTCGTAGACCATGAAGGAGGGCTTCGTACTCGGCGACATTGTGTGAGGCGGGGAAGTGGCTATGAAGGACATACCGTATCCTCTCCCCAGTCGGGAAAATCAGCACGACTCCCGCTCCCAAGCTGGTGACTCTTTTGGATTCGTCGAAGTGCATGGTCCAATAGTGCAAATCTTCTCTAGGCACATCTTCTTGTTGTTCGGTCCACTCGGCTATGAAATCTGCCAGGACTTGAGACTTTATAGACGTCCTCGCCTTGAAAGCTATATCCAGCAGCATCAACTCCAGTGCCTACTTCGCAATGCGCCCAGTAACCTCCCGGTTGCGGATGACATCGCCGAGTGGAAAGGATGTGACAACGGTGACCGAGTGACCCTGAAAATAATGGGCTAGCTTCCTAGCGGTGATTAGAAGTCTATATAATAGTTTTTGTACCTGAGGGTAGCGGGTTTTGGCTCCCGCCAGCACCTCGCCGACAAAGTAGATTGGCCGTTGAACCTTCTGAGTTCGGCCTTCTTCGTCGCGCTCGACGACCAAGAACGTGTTGACCACCTGGTGAGTTGCGGAGACGTAGAGCAACAGGGGTTCTTGAGGGTGCGGTGACGCCAACACGGGTGGTGTCGTGAGGGACTCCTTGAAGTCTTCGAAAGCTTTCTGGGCCTCGGTGGTCCATTGGAAATTGTCGGTCTTTTTCAGTAACCTGAAAAAAGGCATACCTTGTTCGCCGAGTCTGGAGACAAAACGGCTTAACGCCGCCATGCAGCTGGTGAGCTTCTAGACGTCCTTCTGGGTACTCGGGGGCTTCATGCTATGGATGGCGTTGATCTTCTCTGGATTCGCCTCGATGCCGCGATGAGATACCATAAAACCAAGCAACTTACCTGACGGTACAGCAAAGGTGCATTTCTCCGGGTTCAACTTCATTCTGAAGGCCTGAATATTCGCGAAGGTTTCTTCTAAGTTGGCAATCAGGTCTTCCTTCTGCTTGGTCTTGATGACAACATCGTCGACATAGGCTTCCACGTTTCTCCCGATCTGGGTCTGAAGGCATCTCTGGATCATGCGCTGATAAGTGGCTCCGGCGTTCTTCAGGCCAAAGGGCATCGTGATGTAGCAATAGGCTCCAAACGGGGTGATGAATGATGTCTTCAGGCAGTCGGATTCCTTCAAGCTGATCTGGTGGTAACCCGAGTAACAATCCAAAAAGCTCAGAAGCTCGCAGCCGCCTGTTGAGTCGACGACTTGGTCTATTCGAGGTAGTCCGAAAGGATTTTTAGGACAAGCTTTGTTGAGATCGGTGTAGTCCATGCACATGCGCCATTGCCCTGTCTTCTTCCGGACAAGAACTGGGTTGGCTAGCCAGTCGGGATGGTAAACCTCTTTGATGAACCCGGCAGCCAAGAGCTTGGCGAGTTCCTCCTTGATGGCATCTTTTCGGTCTTGAGCGAAACGGCGCAATCGTTGTTTGATAGGTTTGGCGTCATCTTTGACATTTAAAGAGTGCTCGATCACCTCCCTAGGAATACCCGGCATGTCAGACGGTTTCCAAGCAAAAATATCTTTATTATTCTGAAGGAAGGTGACGAGCGCGCTTTCCTTTTTAGGATCTGGCTCTGCGCCTATTACAGCAGTTTTAGAGGGATCAGATGGGTCAAGGGGGATTTTCTTTGTTTTGGCGTCGCCTTCTCCCGACTTGGCTATCTTCTTGGCGGGGATTTCTCCTTCTTTAGATGTTGATGCAGCCAGTTGGACCTCTTGCTGGCCGCGTAATCTCTCATGAGTCTGGGCCATGTCGTAGCTTTCTTTGTCGCAAGTGAAGGCTTGTTTGACGTAGCTGCGCTGTGTGATGACTCCATTGGGCCCGGGCATCTTCATGATGAGGTAGGTATAAAGTGGTACCGCCATGAACTTAGCGAGCGCCGGTCTTCTGATGATCGCGTGGTAGGCCACTTCGAAGTCGGCAACCTCAAAAGTGATGTTCTCCGTCCGGAAGTTCTCCCGAACCCCGAAGGTGACTGGAAGAGTAATGCGCCCGAGTGGCGTGGATGACTCCATGAAAGGGGGCTGAACTCGGCTTTAACTCGGATCTTGGAATCTGCATCTTGTCCAGCGTCTTGGCAAATAGGATGTTGAGAGCGCTGCCGCCATCGATGAGGACGCGCTTGAGTTTGATGTTACGAACCACCGGGTCTAGTACCAGGGGATACCGCCCCGGGTGAACCACTCGGTCAGGGTGATCCGAGCGGTTAAACGAGATTGCCACCTCCGACCATCGTAGATAATGCGGGACTTCAGGTTGCGCGGCGCTGACTTCCCTATCAGTCAGCTTTTGCTTCCTCTTGGACTCGTACGCCTGCGGTCCCCCGAAGATGTGGTTTAACTCACCCACGGGGTCTTGGAAGGGCTCTGTGCTGCTAGCCGGGTCATTCCTCTTGGTTCCCGATGGGCCGGCCTCATCAGCCGGCTTTTGTCGTAGTTGTGCCATGTACTGCTCAGCGAACTGTTTATAGATGAAGCAATCCTTTGCTGCGTGCTTGTGGTTTGGATGGTGCGTGCACTGAGCGTTCATGATTTTGTCATAGGCAGCGACTCGGGGACGCTGTTGCTGGTAGTTTGATGTTGTGGCGACCAGATCCTCGGGCTTACGCTTGCGATCCTTTTGGCCGTTGTTGTTGTTGTTGCCGTTGTCCTTCTTAGGACGCCAGCTGCTTCCGGATGGCTTGTCGTCCCTCTTGTCGTGCCGGTCTTGTCGCGAGGCCTTGATTGCGTCATCAGATTTGGCGTAGGAGTTTGTCGTCTCGAACATTTGCTTGACCGTCTTCGGTGGCTTGCGCCCAAACTTGCCGATAAGCAACTCATCTCGGACGCCTTTCTGGAATGCAGCAATGATGACGTCATCGGTGATGTTGGGGATCTTGTTCCGCTTCTCCGAAAAGCGCCAGATGTAGTCCTTTAGTGATTCGTCTGGCTTCTGGATGACGTTGCAGATGTCAAAGTGGGTCCCAGGTCTTTCGAAAGTGCTCTGGAAGTTAGCGATGAAGTGGTCCCAAAGGTCACTCCACGAGTCAATCGAGCGTCTTGGCAAACTCATGAGCCAGTTCTTGGCTGAGTCGGCGAGAGCGACGGGCATGTAATTAGCTATAGCCTTGCTGTCTCCTCCTGCTGCGCGGATGGCGAGGGTGTACACGGTTAGCCATGACTCAGGGTCGGTCTTACCATCAAACTTGTCAATCCCGGCAGGCTTAAAACCACTCGACCAGTCCACTCGACGCAGGTTCCTAGTGAATGCGGGTACTCCATTGTCGTAATCGTCGGGTGATTTCCTTCTGTCTTTAAAAGAGCGCCGTTCACGCTCCCGGTAGCATCGGTCGAGTACTTCCCGCAGATCACTCGGCGGGGGCCTTCGCGGGCTGCTTTGGCAGTTGGAGTTGTTGTTGGGACGATTCCGGTCGTGGATGGGTTGTCGGCTGTGTTCTCTCTCGTGAGAGTCAGCCGTATGAACTCGCGGCCTCCATACTTCCTCGTGGCGAGGGTCTTTAGATCTGACTGGTGTCTTGCTTTGCTCGGGTCTCTTGTAGTCCTTGGACCGCAGCGGCGGCAGTCGGCTTCTGTCGGGTGTTTCAGCGACGGACTCGGTCGGCCTTCGTGTGGAGCTGGAAGGATGGCCGTTAGCTGTAGCCGCGACGATGGTCTTGATCTTGTCCAGGAGTGGGGTCACCGCAGCCGGCGCCGCTTCGATGATGGTGTCGATGAGGGTGAGGGCAGCGACGGCGTTCTGTTAAGGCGTTTGGAAGATATTGGCATTGTCGACTCGTGTCTGCAATATGGCCTCGCGGGCCGAGCGCCAAGGGCCTCAGGTCTCGTTTCTTTTTGTCGGCTTCTTGTTTCTTCCTGAGCTGCTCCTCCTCCTTGCGCTTATTCTCCTCCTCCACGCGCTTGCGCTGTTGCTCAAGCTTTGCTCGTTCCTCCTCCGCAATCCTCCGGGCCATGGCCGAGTCGGTCTCGACTACTTCTACCATGAGAACGTTGAGAAGGTCCGGATCGTAATAGTCTTTGTCTGCGTCGTAGCTGTTGATCTCATCCGTGGAGATGTCGTAGAGGTCATCAAAGTCGGTGGAGCTTAGATGTTCGTCAAGGTCCATAGATGAGTACGACCCGAGTCGTTCGAGTATGACCGCGACCTCCCTCGTGGCCGGGGGACAGCATGAAGGCGATGAAGAAGATTCTCCCGAGCGGATCAGATCCAACTCAGAAGATAAGGGGTTATGGCAGATTTTAGCGTCGTCCGGTAACCCGAGCAGCGCCAAGGAATTTTTCCTCCCCGACTGGTTCGAATCCGAGTCGAGAAGAGAGAGCTTACCGAATTTGTCGGTGATGAAGTCGTGTCTGCCAAAGCGAAGCGCCTGCCCAGGGGCGAAGACGAAGTTGGCGAAGCTTGAAGGAGATCCCATTGCGCTTGTCGGCGAGGTGTAGAAGAAAAGCTTGACGCAGAGCCCCTACCTGGCACGCCAACTGTCGAAACTTGGTTTTGGCAATATCAATCTGGGGGTAGCAGTCAAGTGCCAAACACAATGGATTAGTCGAGACAAAGGTTTAGACGGGTTCAGGCCCTCTCTAATGAGAGGTAACACCCTACTCCTGTTTCGGGGATTCGATCCGCCGAGTGTTTATTGATCTCTTGATCTCTTTCAATAGGGGCTCTCGTGAGTTTTCTGTCTGTACGTGTATTTTCTCTCTATCTATGCCACTCAAGGGACGCCCTACCCTCCTTATATAGTCCCGGAGGGTGGGTTTACAAGTCGGAGACCTATTCTATTCTAAGTCGGACTCCTCAATCTTACCAACTATAGACTATGGGCTGTTACCTTATATCAATAGTAACATAATACCCAAGTTATAGCCGGTTTACATAATCATGGAGCATAACCTATCCCCTATGGTAAGTCGGATAAGCTAGCCGTAAGGGTATCCGGTACCCATAATCTCCACAATCCCCTTCCCTTATATTGCCTTGTGTCGAAGCCGATCCTATTATCCTCTTACGCTAGTCTGACATACCTCTGAGGTCCTATGGACCTTGGTTGGGGACGCCTAGCATGGATAAGGTTATGTCAGGCATTGCAGAGCCAAACGACCATGTCATAATTGGTCATGTTAGAGAGCTCATGGGCAACGTATTAACTAAGCCATGTAATCGGGAATTGGTTTTCCCAACTTCACGGTTGGGGGCTAGGTATTCACAAGCTTCAACTTGGTATGGTATAAGATCTAACCCACATCCACAAAGAATGACTTCTCTATAGACATAGCTGGGGGCTAGCGAGAATATCATACTCCAAAGGCCGAGGGCAGCTCAAACGAGAAGTACTCGCACACTATCTGTTTACAAATGCTTAAGACATAAATTTCAATTCTTACTTAAGTCCTGATGCAAGTATAACATGCTAACATGTATATTAAGTATTCCCTAGGTACAAAACATCTACCACGAGGGCCACTACCAGTTTATGGTGGAGAAAACGTCTTCGGCAAGCGAAGCGAGGGTCAGCGCCAAGCGGTCGATCTCGTCCATCCTCATCCGAGAACGTGAAAACCCATCTCGAAGGAAACTCAGGCTTATCTCCGAACGTCTATCTCAGATACAAGCGAGAATGTGACCACCAGCGTATTGGCTAGCACGACAACACTCCTGTTTCAGGCTCTTGTCGATCTGCTTCCCGATTCCCATAAGATGGTCTCACGTACTCTGCATCTAGGAAAGGTGTCCATTGATTGGGAGGAGGATGCGTCCCTTGCAACTCTTTGTGAAGGCACTGGAGTCCTTGGCAATAACCTACGAGATAAGCTCCGCTCCATACTTCCCTACCTCGAATAGCTTCCACGGCCTGCTCTTCCGGACGGCGTCTGACATCCTCCCGAGATCCGCCTTCTCGAATTTCGCCTTCCAATACAGTACACGGTGTTCTCGCTCCTCTAAGTCGTGCTCGAGACCTGCATGAGATAGGTGACCTTAGATAGTGGCCCTGATGAGGACATCAACACCATCAATACATCCATGTCTCCACAAGTACAACCTCATGCGAACTCCGATTTGGGCGTATAAGCACTTCATGGAAAGCTTATCAAATCTACTTTCAAATGGATCCGGTCTCATGTTTATATCTATTCTGGAGCGGCAGCAATCATCGTTTAACTACTGAGTCCTTTTCTGTCAAAGGTGCTACGTTACCTTATTTGGGCCCAATGGGCTGTGTATCAAGTTGGGTCCACTAGGGACGCGTCCTATAGTTAGAGCATGACCCAAACACCCCTTTAAATAGCTAGGTACCCCTTTAGGGTTTCTTGGATTTTGTTGATTATAGTTAGCAACTTGCTATTTGCATACAACGCGCGTGTTGGCTAAACCGCCCGCCTGTTTGTCTTCGGAACCCCACCGTTTTGTGAATTCTTAGTGAAACTTTCATCTTCATCTAGCATTTTCGTGCTTGTTCTACTTGTTCTTGCTTGTTCTTCGATTGCTTGCAGGACGAGTGCCCTCGTGGGCGGGTTGTCGCGAAGCGCAAGTTCGTGACGACTATTGGAGGTGGTGTATCGGTTGCTAAGGCGCAGCGTCTTTGGATGGTTGTAGTCTGGCCGTGAACATTGTCTCCTTCCCAATCGAGTTATCCAACTGTCTCATCGAAAGATCGGGCATCAAACCCTCGCGGGTTCTCATCGGGTGGTATCAGAGCGTGGTTGATCGGTGAGAGACTTTTTACCCTTCATTGTTTTTTTCCTATAGTCCAGAAAAACCAAAAAAAAAGTAGATTAGTTCTCCATAATCCCATAAACTCTTGAGCCTTTTTACTAGTACTGCTTAGCTAGGGCTTGTTGAGTCTTCAATTGCATCGGTTGTGTTAAGTTGCTGGTCTTAGCGTTTAGTCAATTAGAGTTTCGAGTTCTTGCCACACACATCGCTACCATCTTCATCACAGCCATCCACCAAATCACTTTCAGTTTGTATTAGATCTATTCTTTTCTATGAGTCCTGATGTGCACTATGGTTCCCGATCTTCCGAAAAGTTCTGATAAACAACGATTTGGACGGAGTCGCGACACAAATCGATCCAGCTTCTTGAACGCGCACGCTCTTGAGCCCCGCAATCGCAGCACCACGTCTCCTCTGGTTATCACCCGAGTCGAAACGCCGGTGACCTCGCCGAGAAGGCTAATCCCTGTTTGCCAATCGAAGAACACAAACAAGAACGAGATAGAATACAACCAAAATTGCAGATGAATGATTAAGCTCACAAGTTGGGGTCATACAAACCGATCTAGCGGCGAAACTGTTCTTGACAGATTAATCTAAGCAAAACCCCAAAACCTAAAGATAGCGACGGCTACTGATATAAGGAGTTTAGGGTCATGCAAGCACCCCTTGATGCAACCCTAATGGGCTCCAACACGATACACGGCACAAAGGCCCAAATACGGCGTCACAGCGCCGGGACAGATTCTGAACGTCAATTTGTTCGGTCAATTCCCGATGACTCGTAATGAATTTGGACATGGGACCAGAACCATTAGAAAGGTTATCTTCTTAGCTTTCCATCCATATAAAGAATGCCCCAATCCGAGCACGTATGCGACCTGGGCGCTCGTTTTAGTGCAGACTGGTCCTGGACTCCGAATTGCACCCGAAGTCGACTTGGAGAAGGTCTTGGTTTGGTCCCCAATCAACTCCTTTGATATTCCATGCATTTGTTATGCTCGGCTTCTTTTCCTTCATCCAAGCAAGTACCTCTGCAAACGAAAACAAACAAAACTCATTGTGTAGCAACGTATGTTCAAAAATATAACAAGTAAATCTTATGTAGAACTGGTTAACCTTTGGCTGATTAATACACAAGGTAGTCATGGTTATATCCGAGCTAGTTGTGTCCTCATCAAGTCCGATTGCCTTTGACTCTGTCGTTTTTGGCTGATTAATACACAAGGATGAGCATCTTGATCGTTTACGTGTTATTTCTAATGCTCTTCGTGATGCACGCTTATTTGGTAACCTTGTGAAGTGCACCTTTTGCACGGATCGAGTTTCTTTTCTTGGCTATGTTGTCACTTCGCTGGGACTTGAGGTTGATCAACCCAAGGTGGAAGCTATACAAGGGTGGCCTTGTCGAAACTTGGTTTCGGCAATAAGAAATTGGGGGTAGCAGTCAAGGGCCAAACACGATGGGTTAGTATGCAAAGGGATTTAGACTGGTTCAGGCCTTCTATAAAGAAGTAATACCCTACTCCTGTTTCGGGGATTCGATCCACCGAGTGGTTTATTGATCTCTTGATCTCGTGTGTGTTTTCTATAATCGTCTATCCCTCAAGGGACACCCTACCCTCCTTATATAGTCTTGGAGGATAGGCTTACAAGTCGGAGACCTAGTTACATACGACATCGGACTCCTCAATCTTACCAACTTTAGACTATAAGTCGTTACCTTATTATATTGGTAACGTAATACTCAAGTCTTAAGGCAGTTTACATAATCATAATTCATAACCTATCCCCTATAGCTAGTCAAATAAGCCAGCCATGAGGGTATCCGGTACCCATAATCTCCACAGAGCCCCTGAGGCCTTCACAGTCGACGATATAATTTTGCCTCGAACCAAAATAACACATAGCTGAGTACCTCCTTAGGCGAGTGCTTCCCCCATCTCTACCTGAGTCTCCCGAGTACTTTATCATCCAATAGAAAGGCTGTGAAGGGCTGAAAACATCTCAAAAAATTTCTTAAGAATAGATATTTAGGTGCATCGACTGATGCACCTAATTAGGTGTAGCCCCCGACTATGTGTTTAGTTAAAACAAACTAAGCATATAGTCAAGAGCTATAATAATCACACTCATCTGGGTGATATAAATAAATGCCTAGCCTAAGCCAAAAGCAACCATAAAAAAATCAAATGACACAACCTTATAATCAAGGCATAGTGTATAATGAATCCGAGTACTAGCAAGCTCATGCTTATCCGAGTCGTTATGCCCGAGTTCTCTCGGAGCATAAAACTCAGCCAACCTTAGGAATAGAAAACTCATAATAAATTTATCAGTCATCTGAAAAATATGACCAAAATATTGAATAGCCTAAGCCATAATACTAGTCTTAATAAAAAGAGCACACCAAGGTGGCAAAATAGCATTGATATAATAGAAAATCAAATGCTTTGTAAAAACCAAACAGCTCCTGCAACCTATAAAAAAGTTACCAGGACATTTATAAAAACTTTACTGTTTGTCACCTTCCAAATTGCATCGTACCAACCTTCAACAAGTTGTGTAACTGCTGTATGAAAGGATTTTGAAGGCATTGGGCAATGAGACACGCGCATATTGCCAAGGCAAATCTTCTTAAGTCCCTAGAGACACGTGTCAAGCCACACCTGTAGCATGGGCCGTAAGCTTCTCATGTGTCTCGGCCCAAATACGAGAAAACCTACCGATACCCTAAAATCTCTGAAGCGCCGTCGTCTTCCGTGCCGCTTCATCTTCCAAAAATTTCCCCTCTCGCGCTCCTGTTCACAAGGTCTTCATAGAAACCTAGAACCTGAGCGCATCCAAATCCATCCGTCCAGAAGCTCATAACTTCATCAGGATCCACCATACGCATCCAGCTCCCATCATCCCTCCAAGAATCCTCGCTCCCAACACCAGATTCGCCTCCCCCAAACCGTATCCATGGCAGAAGAGAGAGAAATCCCCTTCGACCAATGGGCAACATCTAATGTGAAGGAATCAACTCTGCGGGAGATGGTGAAGGACGGAGTTCTTCCGGCCAAGGAAATCATCGGCTGGCGCCCGTTGTTCGGCGAGGAGTTCCCAACCCCAAACACCGGTGAGATCGTAGTCTTCACCCACTTCTTTTATTGCGGATTTGGTCTTCCCACTTCCGAATTTTTCCGTGGCATCCTCGAGTACTACAGTCTCCAACTTTATCATCTGAACCCAAACTCCATTCTGCACATCGCCATTTTCATCCATGTGTGCGAAGCTTTCTTGGGTATCTTTCGGCACTTCAATCTCTTCCGCCGTATGTTCTCTCTCAAGGCACACCCAACCAAAGACAACCCCTGTGTTGTTGGTGGCGCCGGCTTTCAGCTTTGCGGTACTCTCCGCAAAGATTACTTCCCTCTTCCTCTGAAATCCTCCAATAAGGGCTGGCATGCAAATTGGTTTTATATCTCAAACCCAGCCCCCAGCTTGCCCAACTTCATGGTCTCCCACCAATCCAACGAGCCAACTGGAATTCTCTGCCAGAAGACCAGGACTGGATAGAAGCGAACAGCCTCCTGGCTAAAATCCTTGAGCTGAAGAATAAAGGCCTCCAAGGAGAACAAATCACCCGGCACTTCATCATGTGCCGACTGGCTCCCATCAAAGAAAGATCTAAGCCAGCGTTCGAATACAAAGCCCAGACTGACCCCAACCTGGAAGACTGCGAATCCCTGAATTTCTAGGTCTTGTGTGCTCGTATGTATAAGATCTTCTCCTCTGGATTTGCAGTGGAGTACAGCAATAAGCTGCCAGTTGCTCCCTTCAGTCTTCTTCGACCACCTCCTCTAGTAAGTAGACTCTGAATCTTGAATCTTTCTATAATAGGTTCATGTTCTTCAGTGTATCTTAAGAATACCGCTTGTAGGCGAATGCTTTGATCATCTCTCGGCCATATAAGGTGTTCCATGAAGATATACCAGCTCAGCCGACTTCCAAGATGCCAACTAGCAGCCCAAAGATCAAACCTCCGGTTAAAGGCAAAAGAGCTGCTGCTGCTGTCGAAGAGACTAGCAAGCGTGCCAGCAAACAGAGGAAGCTGGTCATAAATCCAAAAACTAACGTAAGCTCTCCTAGGCCATCCACACAATCTGCTGCAAAGATCAGGAAGTCCAACAGGTATCTCTTGCTCAATCGAATTTATCTTCTCTTTGAAAATCTGCTTGTCTCCATCATCTTCGTCATCTTCTACAGGAAACCTCAAGATATAGATCTCACCGGGCATACAGAAAAAATAAGTCAATCTGCAACGCCAGAAAAATCAAAGTCTACAGAACAAGGGTCTCAGGACCCTCTCCCGAGTGAGGACATCCCTGAACAGGAGCCCCCGACTGCCAATCAGGATACCCCGACTGGAAACCAGCCGGACAAGGACAATCAAGGCTCATGTAGTCGAGAAACACCGGTTGAAGACCTAGCTCCAAGGACAGGTAAATTTCTATAATGCCAAAACTCTTGTCTTGAACATACCTTCTTACCCTTATCCTCATATATCACCCTTAGAGCAAATAACCGAAGACGAAGAAATTACCCGACTGAAGTCCTCAGAAGACTCGGTTCCTCCAATAAAAATCGAGTGGCGAGATGCTGAAGGCAAAAGGTAGGGCATCATCTTGAGTAAGCAAAAAGAAGCCAAAGAACGTCACATGCTCGTTGCCAGCCTTATTGAAGCAACTCGGCTGATGAATGTATGTGTAAATTCCTCATATCCCAACCACATAGTCTAGTATAGTCGACTAACTCAATCTTCGTAATGCAGAGGATGCATCGCCGCTCAATGGCCAAGTCAGACACTCTCGAGAAGCTGGTGCCTCACGTCAACTCTCTGGAGAACATTCAGCTGGATCTCAAAAAAGCCAGAGAAGAAGCTGCAGCTAGAGAGGTCATCTTGAGGAAAGAAATCAGTAAGCTTCGAGATATGAACCTGGAACTCCATGGTTCAATCGGAGGTAAGAAAAAACCAACTTGTCTTGTTCTTGTATAACTTGTTTGACACTGATAATTCCAAATCTTCATGCTGTAGCCAATGCATCTGAAATTGATTCCCTCAAGGCTCAATTAAAGAAGGCAGAAACCGACAATGCCAAACTCGAGTCTGAGAAAAATAAAGCCTTGGAAGAAATTGAAGGTAAGCCTTGAGACTCATATTCTTTGATCTATTTGATCTTGGTTACTTGTGTATTCTGAATCATATCA
Organism: Oryza officinalis; assembly: GCA_008326285.1. Taxonomy (NCBI): domain Eukaryota; kingdom Viridiplantae; phylum Streptophyta; class Magnoliopsida; order Poales; family Poaceae; genus Oryza; species Oryza officinalis. The sequence continues at coordinate 12,899,417 of BDMV01000009.1, forward strand.
AACTTGTAGCTAACAAGATTAAATCCCATGCTCAATTTGAAGTGTTTGCCGAAAAAGTCCGAAGAGCCGAAAGAGTCAGAGACGACATCGCCAATGCTGCTACGCCAATTGTATCAGCACTTTATGAGAACGGCCTTGGGACAAGCTCTTTGGATGCTGTTGAAGTCTTTGATAAACTTAGGACAGCGCCGAAGAAGTATAGAGAAAATATCACTGATGCTGCTGTCATGAGTGCAAGCCAAACCCTGGCAATGACAAAGTCGCTCTATCCTCGGATAGATATAAACTCAATAGGAGATGGTTTTGCTGATGGTACCACTGATGAACAGGCCATAGAGCTTATAAATGAAGCACAGAAATTGGCAAAAAAGATTGCTTCCAATGTAGTGGAAAACTTCCAAGGATAGATTTGCTGATGTAATCATTGTTATAACATAACTTGTAATTTCTTAGTTTATTTATGCTTATGCCCTAATTTGAGTCTTCGCATTTAATTTCTTAAAAATTTTCGTCTGACTGTCACCAAGCCTAGACTTGATTAAGCCATAAAAAAATTTTCAGTCCTTATCTGCTGAACTCAAACCAGAACAGTAAATAATGATAAACCAAGTATGAACAAGTCATTATTGATAAGAAACTTCACACTTTATATTCATAGCCCCCGACTGACAACTCAAGAAGTCATCTTACTTGAAGTCGGCAGTCGAGAAAAACATGATACAATAAGCTTAAGTATAATATCGACGAAGATGCTCGATATTCTAGGAATTCTCCACCATGGTTCCATCTTTACGCTTCAAACGATATGCTCCTGGCCGAGTGACCTCAGCGATTATATAAGGTCCTTCCCATAATGGAGATAACTTGTGTCGATCCTTTGTGGTCTGAATCCTTCGAAAAATCATGTCACTAACAATAAAAGCTCGTGACCGAACGTTGCGATTATGATAACGCCGAAGTCCTTGAAGATACATTGCTGACTGAACCAAAGCAGCCTCACAAGCCTCCTCCAGTCGGGTCAAGTCATCAACTCTGTCTTGATTATAGCGTTCATCGTTGAAACTACGAATTCGAAGAGATTCAAACTCCATCTCACTTGGCAACATTGCTTTGGCTTCATAAACTAAGAAGAAAGGTGATTGGCCGGTAGCCAAACTGGGTCTAGTCCGCAGTGACCACAATACTGAAGGCAATTCTTGGACCCATCTTCCAGCATAAGGACTTAGCCTATCAAACACTCGGGCCTTGATGCCTTGAAGAACCATACCGTTGGCGCGTTCGACATGTCCATTGCTTTCGGGGTGTGCCACCGATGCATAACAAATCTTGATTCCAAAATCCTCGCAGAACTCTTTGAAGATGCCTCCGGTGAACTGAATCCCATTATCAGTTATGATCCTGTTTGGAACACCAAACCGGTGCACAATGTTTAGAATAAAATCTCGTGCGTTATCCGCAGTTATTGTAGTAACCAGCTTAGCCTCAACCCAATTGGAAAACTTGTCAATCGCGATGAATAGATCCGTAAATCCTCCTCGAGCCTTCTTCAAAGGACCAACCATATCCAAGCCCCATACCGCAAAAGGCCATAATAAAGGTATTGTTTGTAGCTCTTGGGCTGGAACATGGCTTTGCTAAGCGAAGAACTGATCACCTTCACACATGCGGATCACCTTGTCGGCGTCGGAGACCGCCGTAAGCCAAAACAAAAACCTTGCCTGTAAGCCTTGCCCACCAAAGTGCGTGCCGCAGTATGACTGCCGCAAATACCAGAATGAATATCTTGCAACAATTATCATCCCTCCTCAGGCGTCATGCATCTCATCAAAACTCCAGATGGGCTTCTCTTGTATAACTCCAAATCAACCATGACATAGCTCTGACTGCGATGTCGGACTCGCTCTGCATCATCTCGGTCTTCGGGTAGCTCCTGCTGAGTCAAAACCTTGATGAATGGTGTCCTCCAGTCGACATCGAGCATGGCAACCAATTTTGTAACTTTTTCGTTGGAGACTGATTTCTTAGCAACAGTCGGCTCGTAGAGGTGTTCTACAAAAACGTCAGTCGAGACTGCTTCTCGATTGGACCCAAACTGCGCCAACTCGTCTGCCGCCTCATTGTTATGCCTCAAGACATGAGATAACTCCAGTCCGTCAAACTTGTTCTCAAGCTTGCGAACTTCTTGTCGATAAGCCTCCATGTTGTCATTCAAGCAAGACCAATCTTTCATTACTTGGTTGACCACCAGCTAGGAATCTCCTCGTACAGTCATCCGTCGTATGCCAAGCGATACCGCAAGTCATAGGCCATGAAGTAAAGCTTCGTATTCAGCCACATTGTGTGAGGCGGAAAAATATATATGAAGAACATACCGTAGCCTCTCCCCAATCGGGGAAATCAAGACGACTCCTGCTCCCAAGCCGGTGACTCGTTTAGATCCGTCAAAATGCATGGCCCAGTATTGTAGCTCCTCCTTAGGTACATCTTCTTGACGCTCCGTCCACTCGGTCATGAAGTCCACCAAGACTTGAGATTTTATAGACGTCCTCGCTTTGAAGGTAATATCCAGCAGCATCAACTCCAAAGCCCACTTTGCAATGCGCCCAGTAACCACCCGGTTATGGATGACATCGTCGAGTGAAAAAGACGTGACCACGGTAACCGAGTGACTCTGAAAATAATGGGCCAACTTCCTGGCAGTAATTAAAACTCCATATAACAGTTTTTGTACCTGGGGGTAGCGGGTTTTGGCTCCTGCCAGCACCTCGCTAACGAAGTAGACCAGCCTTTGAACTTTCTGAGCTCGTCCTTCCTCCTCGCGTTTGACGACCAAAACCGTGCTGACCACCTGGTGAGTTGCGGAAACGTAGAGCAACAGAGGTTCTTGAGGGTGAGGTGACGCCAACATGGGTGGCTTTGTGAGGAACTCCTTGAAGTCTTCAAAAGTTTTCTGGGCCTCAGTGGTCCATTGAAAATCGTCCGTCTTCTTCAGCAACTTGAAAAAAGGCATTCCTCGTTCACCAAGTCTAGAAACAAAACGGCTGAGTGCCGCCATACAACCAGTAAGCTTTTGGACGTCCTTCTGGGTACTCGGGGGCTTCATGTTCCGGATAGCGTTGATCTTTTCTGGATTTGCTTCAATGCCGCGATGAGACACCATAAAGCCAAGCAGCTTGCCTGACGGCACACCGAAAGTGCAATTCTCTGGGTTCAACTTCATTATGAAGGCCCGAATATTTGCGAAGGTTTCCTCTAAGTCAGCGATCAGGTATTCTCTCTGCTTGGTCTTGATGATGACATCGTTGACGTAGGCTTCCACGTTCTTCCCGAGTTGGGTCTGAAGGCATCTCTGAATCATACGCTGATAGGTAGCTTCGGCGTTCTTCAGGCCGAAGGGCACCGTGATGTAGCAATAAACTCTGAACGGGGTAATGAATGATGTCTTCAGGCAGTCGGACTCCTTCAGGCTGATCTGATGGTATCCCTAGTAGCAATCCAAGAAGCTCAGGAGCTTGCAGCCGGCTGTTGAATCAACGACTTGATCAATACGGGGCAATCCAAAAGGATCCTTGGGGCAAGACTTGTTGAGATCGGTGTAGTCTACTCACATGCGCCATTATCCTATCTTCTTCCGAACCAGGAGTGGGTTAGCTAACCAGTCGGGGTGGTAAACCTCCTTGATAAATCCAGCAGCCAAGAGCTTGGCGAGTTCTTCCTTGATAGCATCCTTTCGATCTTGGGCAAAACGGCGGAGTCGTTGTTTGATAGGTTTCATGTCTTCTTTGATTTTTAATGAGTGCTCGATCACCTCCCTAGGAATACCCGGCATATCAGACGGTTTCCAAGCAAATATATCTTTATTATTTTGGAGGAAGGTGATGAGCGCACTTTCCTATTTGGGATCTAACTCCGCGCCTATTATAGTAGTTTTGGAAGGATCAGAGGGATCAAGGGGAATCTTCTGTCATGGCGTCGCCTTCTCCTGACTTGGCTATCTGCTTTGCAGGGATCTCGCCTTCTCTAGATGTCGATGCAGCCAGTCGGACCTCTTGTTGGCCGCGTAATCTCTTGCGAGTTTGGACCATGTCACATCTTTCCTTGTCGCAGGTGAAGGCTTGCTTGATGTCGCTGCACAGGGAGATAACTCCATTGGGACCGGGCATCTTCATCATGAGGTAGGTGTAGTGTGGTACCGCCATGAACTTGGCGAGCGCAGGTCTTCCGATGATCGCATGATAAGCTGCTTCGAAGTCGGTGACCTCAAAACTGATGTTTTCTTTCCGAAAGTTCTCTCGAGTGCCGAAGGTGACGGGAAGGGTGATATGTCCGAGTTGCGTAGATGACAGCCTCGGGATGACTCCATGGAAGGGGGCTGAACTTGGCTTCAATTCTGCTCTCGGGATTTGCATCTCGTCTAGCATCTTGGCGAAAAGGATGTTGAGGGCGCTGCCGCCGTCGATAAGGACATGCTTGAGCTTGATGTTGTGAACCACCGGGTCTAGTACCAGGGGATACCGCCCCGTGTGAACCACTCGGTCAGGGTGATCCGAGCGGTTGAACGTGATGGCCACCTCCGACCATCGTAAGTAGTGTGGGACTTCGGGTTGTACCGCGCTGACTTCTCTGTCGGTCAGTTTCTGCTTCCTCTTGGACTCGTATGCCAGCGGTCCCCGAAGATGTGGTTTAACTCAGCCCAGTGATTTTGAAAAGGCTTTGAGCTACCAGCCGGGTCGTCCCTCTTGGTTCCCGAAGTACCGGCTCCATCCGACGACTTCTGGTGTAGTTGGGCTGCATATTGCTTGGCGAACTGCTTGTAGATGAAATAATCTTTGGCCGCGTGCTTGTGATTCGGATGATGAGTGCATTGGGCATTCATGATCTTGTCGTAGGCGGTGACTCGGGGGCGCTGTTGTTGGTAGTTCGATGTTGTGGCGACCAGATCCTCGGGCTTACGCTTGCGATCTTTTTGGCCGTTGTTGCCATTGCCATTGTCGTTGTCTTTCTTGGGGCGCCAACTGCTCCCGGATTGTTTGTCGTGCCTGTCCTGCCGTGAAGCCTTGATTGCATCGTCTGATTTAGCGTAGGAGTTGGCTGTCTCGAACATCTTCCTGACCATCTTTGGTGGCTTACACCCAAATTTGCCGATCAGCAACTCGTCACGGACTCCTTTCTGGAACGCGGCTATTATGACGTCGTCGGTGATGTCAGGGATCTTGTTTCGCTTCTCCAAGAAACGCCGGATGTAGTCCTTCAACGAGTCGTCTGGCTACTGAATCACGTTGTAGAGATAGAAGTGGGTCCCAGGCCTTTCGAAAGTACCCTGGAAGTTGGCGATGAAGTGGTCCCGAAGCTCGCTCCACGAATCAATCGAACCTCTTGGTACACTTGTGAGCCAGTTCTTGGCTGAGTCAGGGAGAGCAAAGGGTAGGTAGTTTGCCATGGCCTTGCTATCTCCTCTTGCTGCACGGATGGTGAGGGTGTAAACGGTCAACCACGACTCGGGGTCGGTTTTGCCGTCATACTTGTCGATCCCAGTGGGCTTAAAACCACTCGGCCAATCCACTCGACACAGGTCCCGAGTGAACGCGGGTACTCCATCGTAGTAGTTGTCGGGCGATCTCCTTCAGTCTTCATAAGAGGGTCTGTTGCGCTCACGGTGACGCCGGTCAAGCACCTCCCTCAAGTCACTCGGCGAGGGTCTTCGCGAGCTGCTCTGGTAGTTAGAGTTATGTCGAGCCCGATCGTGGACGGGTGGCCGGCCATGACCTCTCTCTTAAGAGTCGGCCGATTGTTCTTGATGGTTCCATGCTGCGTAGTGGCGAGGGTCTTTGCACTTGGTGGGTGTCTTGCTCTGCTTAGGTCTCTTGCTCAGCTCAGGTCTCCGGTAGTCTCTCTATTGCATCGGCGGTAGGCGGCTGCCCTCGGGTGTCTCGGCGATGGACTCGGTAGCTCTCCACGCGGAGCTTGTGGGAGCGCCGTTGGTTGTGGCTGCGACGATAGTCTTAATCTTGTTTAGAAGTGGTGTTACCACAGGGGGTGCCGCTTCGATGACGGTGTTGATGAGGGTGAGGGCGACGATCGCGTTCTGTTGCGGCGTATGGAAGAGGTTGGCATTGTCGACTCGTGTCTGGAGTATGGCCTCACGGGCGGAGCGCCCAGTCGCCCTTAGATCTCATTTTGTTTTGTCGGCTTCTTCTTTCCGCCTGAGCTCCTCCTCCTTGTGCTTGTTCTCCTCCTCCATATGCTTGCGCTCCAGCTCGAACTTGGCTCTTTCCTCTTCCGCAACCCTGCGGGCCATGGCCGAGTCAGTCTCGGCTACTTCGACCATGAGAACATTGAAGAAAGTCGGATCGTAGTCCTTGTCGAAGTCGGAGTCGTTGAATTCGTCCGTGGAGATGTCGTAGAGGTTGTCGAAGTCGGAAGAGCTGAGGTAATCATTGAGCTCCGTAGATGAGCATGACCCAAGCGATTAGAGTATGACGGCGATTTCCCTTGAGCCAGGATCACAGCATGATGATGATGATTCTCCCAAGTGGATCGATTCCAACTCGGAAGACAGAAGATTATGGTAGATCTCAGCATCGTTCGGTAACCCGAACGGCACCGAGAAGTTTTCCCCTCCTGACTGGTCCGAATCCGAGTCAAGGAAAGAAATCTTGCCGAAATTGTTGGTGATGAAGTCAAGGCTGCTGAAGCGAAACGCCTGCCCAGGGGCAAAGGCGAAGTCATTGAAGCCTGATGAAGATCCCATCGCGCTTGTCGGCGAGATGAAGAAGAAAACTTGACACACTGCCCCTACTGGGCACGCCAACTGTCGAAACTTGGTTTCGGCAATAAGAAATTGGGGGTAGCAGTTAAGGGCCAAACACGATGGGTTTGTATGCAAAGGGATTTAGACAGGTTTAGGCCTTCTATAAAGAAGTAATACCCTACTCCTGTTTCGGGGATTCGATCCGCCGAGTGATTTATTGATCTCTTGATCTCGTGTGTGTTTTCTGTAATTGTCTATCCCTCAAGGGATGCCCTACCCTCCTTATATAGTCTTAGAGGATAGGCTTACAAGTCGGAGACCTAGTTACATATGACATCGGACGCCTCAATCTTACCAGCTTTAGATTATAAGCCGTTACCTTATTATATTGGTAACATAATACTCAAGTCTTAAGCCGATTTACATAATCATGAAAACCTGTTGCATATTTTAGTGAAAAATTGAGTGGGCCTGTTCTGAATTATTCTACTTATGATAAAGAATTGTATGCTCTTGTGCGAACTTTAGAAACATGGGAATATTATTTGTGGCTCAAGGAATTTGTCATACACTCTGACCATGAATCTTTGAAGCATATTTGTAGTCAAGGAAAACTGAATCGTAGATATGCTAAATGGGTCGAATTCATTGAATCTTTTCCATATGTTATCAAACACAAGAAAGGGAAGGATAATATCATTGCTGCTGCATTGTCTAGGAGATATGCTTTGTTGATACAACTTGACTACAAAATCTTTGGCTTAGAAACAATTAAAAACTAGTATATATATGATGATGAATTTAAAGATGTGTTGCTGCATTGTAAGGATGGAATGACATGGAACAAATTTGTCTTCAATGATGAGTTTGTTTTTGGAGCTAATAAGCTATGCATTCCAGCTAGCTCCGTTCGTTTGTTGTTGTTGCAGGAAGCGCACGGAGGTGGGTTGATGGGGCATTTTTGATCCAAAAAGATGGAGGACATACTTACTGGTCATTTCTTTTGGCCAAATATGAGGAGAGATGTGGAGAGATTCGTTGCTCGCTGTACTACATATCAAAAGGCTAAGTCACGCTTAAATGCACATGGTTTGTATATGCCTCTACCTATTCCTATTGTTCCTTGGGAAAATATTTCAATGGATTTTGTGTTGGGATTTCCTAGGACCAAGAGGAGGCATGATAGCATTTTTGTTGTTGTGGATAGATTTTCTAAAATGGCACATTTCATACCATGTCATTAAACTGATGATGCTACCCATATTGCTGATTTGTTCTTTTGAGAAATTATTTGCTTGCATGGTGTGCCAAACACAATTGTTTCTGATCATGACACTAAATTTCTTAGCCATTTTTGGAGAACTTTGTGGGCTAAATTGAGGACTAAGCTTTTGTTTTCTACTACATGTCATCCCCAAACTGATGGTCAAACTGAAGTTGTGAATCGAACCTTGTCTACTATCTTAAGGGTTGTTTCAAAGAAAAATATTAAGATGTAGAAAGAATGCTTGCCTCATATTGAATTTGCTTATAATCGTTTGCTGCATTCTACTACAAAGATGGGCCCTTTTTGATGAGGACACAACTAGCTCGGATATAACCATGACTACCTTGTGTATTAATCAGCCAAAGGTTAACCAGTTATACATAAGATTTACTTGTTATATTTTTGAACATACGTTGCTACACAATGAGTTTTTTTTGTTTTCATTTGCAGAGGTACTTGCTTGGATGAAGGAAAAGAAGACGAGCATAATGAATGCATGGAATATCAAAGAAGTTGATTGGGGACCAAACCAAGACCTTCTCGAAGTCGACTTCGGGTGCAATTCGGAGTCCAGGACCAGTCTGCACTAAAACGGGCGCCAAGGACGCATACGTGCTCGGATTGGGGCATTCTTTATATGGATGGAAAGCTAAGAAGATAACCTTTCCAATGGATCTCGTCTCATGTCCAAATTCATTACGAGTCATCGGGAATTGACCGAACAAATTGACGTTCAGAATCTGTCCCGGCGCTGCGACGCCGTATTTGGGCCTTTGGGCCGTGTATCGTGTTGGAGCCCATTAGGGTTGCGTCAAGGAGTGCTTGCACGACCCTAAACTCCATATATCAGTAGCCATCACTATCTTTAGGTTTTGGGTTTTGCTTAGATTAATCTGTCAAGAACAGTTTCGCCGCTAGATCGGTTTGTAAGACCCCAACTTGTGAGCTTAATCATTCATCTGCAATTTTGGTTGTATTCTATCTCGTTCTTGTTTGTGTTCTTCGATTGGCAAACAGGGATTAGCCTTCTTGGCGAGGTCACCTGCGTTTTCACACGGGTGATAACCAGAGGAGATGTGGTGCTGCGATTGCGGGGCTCAAGAGCGTGCGCGTTCAAGAAGCCGGATCGATTTGTGTCGTGACTCCGCCCAAATCGTTGTTTATCAGAACCTTTCAGAAGATCGGGAACCCTAGTGCACATCAAGTGGTATCAGAGCTCTAGGTTCACCGTCAGGTTCGCCCAGTTTCTTTACCCTAGATTAGTTTTTGTTTTCGCAATAATCCTAGAGTCTACAGAAAAGCCAAAAAAAAATTTAGTCGTTAGTTACCTTAACCTAGACCGTGTTTAGCCTTTGCATGATTCTTTTTCAGAGTCCGTAGTGTTGAGTTTGAATCCTAGTTTAAGTTCTTGTTGCTGGTCTAGTGCGTGTTTTAGTCTAGTCGTGTGTTTTTTCTTTGTAACCCTAGCCGCCACCTTTCACCGTGTGTTAGGGTTCATCCTTTGAGAGCCGTTCCGCATCATAAACAACCATCAGATCACCACGCATCACCAGAACACCCCACATACTCCGCTGCCACCATATCCCAATTCCACCGCAAAAAGACTAGGTTATATCCCATTTGGAAAACCTAGCCGGAAGCTCAAACTTCAAACAGCCATAACTTTTGCATACGGACTCGGAATCAGGCAAATTTTAACTTTTCGGATAAGAGAAAAAAATTTTGGCTTGCAAAATTGTCTGTTTGAGCTCATAAGTTTCTGCACTCTCTTAATAGTGGTATCAAAAAATTCCATAGGCCACATATCAACTCCGATTGAGCTGTAACTTTGTGGTGTTCCTATTTTTGTGCTCCTGGAAAATAAAAAAAGAAAAGAAAAATAAAAGAAAAAAAAAAGAAAAGTTGATTTCCACTAGTGCCTCGAGCTCACGACGCGCTCCGTTGAGCCTATCAGCCTTGCGGTTTTGCTATTTTTGCTGAGACTCGCCAAAGCTTGCCTGCCAGTCCTTCCTTGCTGTTTACTAGTGTCATATTCATTTGCGTCATCATTGTTACCACTACTGTCTAGGACACGAGTAGACCAGCAACTAAGGGCACGTGAGTTGGGATTTTTATTCAACATTACTATCTGTCATTGGATTGTGTACCACTCACATATATTTGGCCTTCCTAGCTCCACATATTACTTCTGGACAGCACAGGTTCTTGATCCCTGCAATCGCTGACTACGCCTTCCAGGTATCCTTTGCTTTGCTGGTAAGAACTTTATAAGAGCTTGGTTTGGTGCTCCATATTGCTGAGAATTGTTGAGAGGCACCACCACACCTGCGTAGTAGATTATTAGGGATAACCTTCACCGTTTGTTGCTGTTTTGGTGTTTCAATGGCAGGTCACGATGATGAGGTCCATGTAAGAGCTTGGTAAGATGCTTCCATGATCTGTAGTTAATAGGAACAATATTGTTCTGTTGTTCTCTTTTTTCTACTGATAATGGCAGATTACGTCTCTTATGGATATGAGATAAAGTTAGATGGGAGACAAACCATAGCTGCTACATCACCTTTCACAGATGCACGTGATGAAAGTACTTTGGTGCAACAACTGCTAAGTTCTCAAATGGAGAAAGCGGAGCAATGGCAGTACCACGAATTATTTGAAACAAAGTTTGTGGTTAAGGATAGAGCATGTCGTACTCTAATCGATAGTGAGAGTTGCAATAACTTTGTGAGTTCAGATTTGGTTGAGAAACTTGAGTTGCCTACACAACCGCATCCTCATCCATATTACATCAAATGGTTCAACTTTTGTGGTAAGTTCAAGGTAAATAGAATTGTGAGAGTAAACTTTTCGATTGGAAATTACCATGATACTACCAATTTTGATCTTGTCCCTATGCAAGAATGTTCTTTGTTGTTTGGTCAACCATGGGTATATGATAAAAATGGTTTGCATAATTTTGTTGCTAATACATACACATTTAGACATAATGGTCGAAAAATGAAATTGGAACCAATGAGTTTTTCTGAAATTTTCGAAGATAATCTTGAATGGATGAAGAATGGAATCGAAGAAATTTTCAAAGATAGTATTGAAAGGACGAAGAATAGAATCGATGAGATTTTCAGAGATACCAGGAATAATAATAATATTGTGATGCCTTCAACTAAGTCTGAGTTATTACAAAACGAACGTAATGTTCTGCCTATTGTTTTGGATACTAATATTTTGCAGGCAGCTGAGAACAACCATGGTGAGAAGGAAGAGAAGAAAGACGAAGAACAAAAAGACCTATCCATAGCTCCATGCATGTTTGAGGAATGTTTAATTGACCAAGCGCCTATAATTTCTAAAGATGAGAAAAAAGGTAATGATAATGTTGCTACAACTACTCAAGGTATGCATAGCTATGATGTGCCGACTATGTCCACTACTTATGCTACATTAGAGCAACCCATAGTGGAAACAATTGTTGAAATACCTTTGTCACAAAACAATTTGCTTGATGTTCCTTGTGATAAAGAAGAGTTGTGCGATGCTTCACTTATATCCATGCCACAACTAGTGAATGAACATGTTAGTTCTATAGTAGAGCCACCATGTGTTGAGTTTAAACATGTTATTCACATTGCTAGCAAGAATGAAGAACTTAAATTGCTATCTTCTTTAAATACTTGGGGTTATATTCAATTTGATGATCTTTGTCCACTCAACTGTTTAGAGAAGAAATTATTTGCTAGATTTGAATTGCCATGCCCTTCTGATGTAATTTTTCATGTTATTGGCAATTATGATAGTAAAGGAGAATATAATGTGCATCGAGTATATATTTGTTCGGATTTGACTATACCTCCTTTTCATGATGAAATGTATTGTCTAGAGGACCGCATGTGTATACGTAATTCTCTATCAAGTTCCTCTAGTTGTTTAAATGAGTTACAGGTTGGTTTGCAAGAAGGGGAGTGTTGTGGTTTTTCGACTAAAAAGATTTCAGGATCCAACCATATGGCCATCAAGAAATGTTCCTCATCGGATGTTGTGATAGATAAATATAAGTTCAAAATGCTCCATGATAAGATGAAACCGAGGACGGTTTCCAATCAAGAAGGGGAGGATGATGAGGACACAACTAGCTCGGATATAACCATGACTACCTTGTGTATTAATCAGCCAAAGGTTAACCAGTTCTACATAAGACTTACTTGTTATATTTTTGAACGTACGTTGCTACACAATGAGTTTTGTTTGTTTTCGTTTGCAGAGGTACTTGCTTGGATGAAGAAAAAGAAGCCGAGCATAACGAATGCATGGAATATCAAAGAAGTTGATTGGGGACCAAACCAAGACCTTCTCCAAGTCGACTTCGGGTGCAATTCGGAGTCCAGGACCAGTCTGCACTAAAACGGGCGCCCAGGACGCATACATGCTCGGATTGGGGCATTCTTTATATGGATGGAAAGCTAAGAAGATAACCTTTCCAATGGATCTCGTCTCATGTCCAAATTCATTACAAGTCATTAGGAATTGACCGAACAAATTGACGTTCAGAATCTGTCCCGGCGCTGCGACGCCGTATTTGGGCCTTTGGGCCGTGTATCGTGTTGGAGCCCATTAGGGTTGCGTCAAGGGGTGCTTGCACGACCCTAAACTCCATATATCAGTAGCCGTCGCTATCTTTAGGTTTTGGGTTTTGCTTAGATTAATCTGTCAAGAACAGTTTCGCTGCTAGATCGGTTTGTAAGACCCCAACTTGTGAGCTTAATCATTCATCTGCAATTTTGGTTGTATTCTATCTCGTTCTTGTTTGTGTTCTTCGATTAGCAAACAGGGATTAGCCTTCTTGGCGAGGTCACCTGCGTTTCGACACGGGTGATAACCAGAGGAGACGTGGTGCTGCGATTGCTGGGCTCAAGAGCGTGCGCGTTCAAGAAGCCGGATCGATTTGTGTCGTGACTCCGCCCAAATCGTTGTTTTTCAGAACCTTTCGGAAGATCGGGAACCCTAGTGCACATCACTTTTGAGATTGTTGCTGGGTTGTTGCCTCGTGCTCCTTTTGATTTATTACCTTTGCCATCTTCTGAAAAATTGAATTTTGATGCTAAACAATGTGCTGAGTCGATGTTAAAACTGCATGAAACAACTAAAGAAAACATAGAGCATATGAATGCTAAATATAAGCTTGCTGGTGACAAAGGTAGAAGCAAACTTAGTTTTGAACTTGGAGATTTGGTTTGCTTGAAAGGATTGGTTTCCTGACTAGAGAAAATCTAAATTGATGCCTAGTGCTGATGGACCATTTAAAGTGTTGGCTAAAATTAATGAAAATGCATATAAGATGGATCTGCCTGCAGATTTTGGGTTAGTCCCACGTTTAATGTCGCAGATTTGAAGCCATATTTGGGGGCAGAAGATGAGCTTGAGTCGAGGATGACTCAAATCAAAGAAGGGGAGGATGATGAGGACATCAACACCATTGATACATCCATGTCTCCACAAGTACAACCTCATGGTCCTATTACCCGCGCTCATGCACATCAACTCAACTATCAAGTGAGTTCTTTCTTGAGTTCATGTTCATCTAATTTATACCCGGGAGACGCGTGCACTCTTGTTTTACTTAGGAATGATGGAAAGGATAAAAAGGGGAGATGATTCGCGCGGGCTGGATTCGGACTACAAGACAGTGCCAACTTGTGACGATTGCCACGACTTTATGCGAACTCTGATTTGGACGTATAAGCACATCAAGGAAAGCTATCAAGTCTACTTTCAAATGGATCCGGTCTCATGTTCATATTTGTTCTGGAGCGGCCGCAATCATCGTTTTACTACTGAGTCCTTTTCTGTCAAAGGTGTTGCGTTACCTTATTTGGGCGCAATGGGCTATGTATCAAGTTGGGTCTACTAGGGACGCGTCCTAGGATTAGAGCACGACCCAAACACCCCATTAAATAGCTAGGTACCCCTTTAGGGTTTCTCGGGTTTTGTTGATTAAAGTTAGCAACTTGCTACTTGCATACAGCGCGCTTGTTGGCTAAACCGCCCGTCTATTTGTCTTTGGAACCCCACCATATTGTGAATTCTTAGTGAAACTTTCATCTTCATCTAGCAATTCCATGCTTGTTTTACTTGTTTTTTCTTGTACTTCGATTGCTTGCAGGATGAACAAGCAAAAACAAGTAGAACATGCACGGAATTGCAAGATGAAGATGAAAGTTTCACTAAGAATTCACAATATGGGGGGGTTCCGAAGACAAACAAACGGACGGTTTAGCCAACACGCGCGTTGTATGCAAGTAGTAAGTTGATAACTCTAATCAACAAAACCCAAGAAACCCTAAAGGGGTACCTAGCTATTTGAAGGGGTTTTTTGGGTCATGCTCTAATCCTAGGACGTGTCCCTAGTGGACCCAACTTGATACACAGCCCACTGGGCCCAAATAAGGTAAGGCAGCACCTTTGACAGAAAAGGACTCGGTAGTAAAATAATGATTGCGGCCACTCTAGAAGAGATATGAATATGAGACTGGATCCATTTGAAAGTAGACTTGATAAGTTTTTCATGAAGTGCTTATAAGCCCGAATTGGAGTTCGCATGAAGTCATGGCAGTCGTCACAAGTTGGCACTGTCCTGCAGTCCGAATCCAGCCCGCACGAATCCTCTCCCCTTTTTATCCTCTCCATCATTCCTAAGTAAAAAAAGAGTGCACGCATCTCCAGGGTATAAATAAGATGAACATGAACTCAATAATGAACTCATCTGATAGTTGAGTTGACGTGCACGAGCCCGGGTAATAGGACCATGAGGTTGTACTTATGGAGGCATGGATGTATCGATGGTGTTGATGTCGCATGGGCAGAAAATACTATGAGGTTCAGGTTCTTGTACGTTGGTTCCGCTCAATGAGGGAGTGAAGTTGAGATCCCTGTGGGTCCAACATGTCGTCAACATTTATGATGACCAGTTCTCGGTTGTCGTTGCTCTGTGATGAGGAAGCGCAAGGTGAAGGAGGCGCGATCTCGTTCTCTTGAGGACATCTGCCTTGTGGGATGACCTGGTCCTCGATACATCTAAGGGATCAGCACAACCACGATGAAAAATTAAAGACGATAAAAAAGGACATCGTGTTCAAAACGCGACAGGTCTAATCAAACTATTCTTAAATAAGTTACAAGAGAACGTCATTTACTGTTCAAAAAAGGGGATGACGGTGTCTCCCAAATCAACGAGGTCCGACATCATGTCCGTGCGAGCGCTGTCAACTCCACCTTTCTCCAGCGCCTCCTACAGGTTTATCTCGGGGTGCATGAGCTTCAGGCACGCGAGAACATGACATGCGCCGATCCGGAGACCGGTGCACATCTCTTCGGCGAGCTGCTCGGCATGCCTTGTCGATGTGCCCTCCAACCGACCGATAAGAGTGCCTAGAGAACCTAGGACAGTTGTCTCGTCAGGGAACTTTGGGCCCTTCTTGTGTACTTGTAAGCTACGGGCCACAGTGTCGAGCCGCCCGTAGTTTTCTTGGAGCCCTTGTCAAAGAGAAGCTAAGTTCTCTTGCGCCTCCTCTAGCTGCTTTTCCCATCCTTGTCGTTGTCATTCGTGGCCGGCGACTAGATCCCTAAACTTCGTCAGGTCGCGTTGCACCTTGACTAGTTGCTTTCCAGCTCGGAGGTACGCTTCCTTGAAGTCGCTGCCGCTGTTCGGAGCTGGTCGACTTCAGCGAGGACGTCCTGCATTCCCGACTGGAGTAGTTGGCTTACTTCTGCAAGCTTCTCGGCGGCGGTGAGCGGGACAACGATGGATGAGATGAGGGTGGAGGAAGAGGAGGAGCAAGCGCGGTTACTGCGACGGGAGGAGGGGCCGGGACAGTTCCCTGACATCTGGTACTCTGTGTCGATGTCGCGGGAGAGAGCTATGATAAAAAGAAACAAGTTAAAGGATGTTGATAGGACATTAAAGCACAAAGACTGATGAGAACGGTCGCTTACTTTAGCCTTGTTCACTTCAGGAGCGTCTTGCTCCCCAGCGAGGTGGACTTGACGCCAAAGGTGGCCTGCGATAAGTAAGACATGAGTAGAAATTCCTCCTCAAGATCATTACGAACTACAAGGAGTGACATTACCGTTGAGCCGCTAGTAGGCGCTAGGCTGCCAATACCAAAGGGCTTGGGTAGTGCCACCCACTTCCTCTTGGAGTGTTTTGTCCCACTCCTGCTGGGGGTGTTCTCGGCGATGGCCTTCTCCGAGACCGCTTTCTCTTTTAAAGAGGTAATGCCTGTAAAATGTAGATTACTACTCTTTTGGACAACAAAGGTCGAAGATAAAAGCAATTGTCGATATCACTTACGTTGATGGCGACGTCTTGATCGGAAGATGGCAGGTCGCATACTGCAATGACAGTTTGATCCAGGCCTGCGGGAGCATCCACAATTAGGTGACTAATCCGGGTCTCCATGGCTAGGTCGCCAAGCTCTGCAAAGAGATGGAAACGTTAAGTCTTGAGAATCATTCTCGGATGATGCAGAGTCAGGAAGGTCATGAGAACGTATACCCCGAAATGATATCCGTGTTACGTCATCAACCCCCGTGAACTCGTACACGAGGTGAGCATGGGCTTGGAAGGGCTGGATTCGATGGCATATGAAGTCTTCTGCAACTTCATACCCCGACAACCCTTGTTTTCGGAGCTCGTGGATTTTATCTATGAAACTTTAGAGAGCTGGGATTAAGGAGGGTTGGAGGTCCATAGAGGGGAACATGTGGTTTTCTCGTCTGGGACGGCAAGAGATATAGGCTGGTCTTCGACATGGAGGTAGAACCATCTAGACCTCCATGCTCCTCGAGAGAAAGGGCTGTTGAAGGGAATGTATTCTGCCTTCATTCCATCTAGAAGACGGAAGCCGCAACAACCGGATACTCTACGGGATTCCATCCAACGGAGTTCATAGAAATACCTAAAGAGATCTATGAAAGGTAAAACCCCAATGTATGCTTTGCAAAGATGGGTAAAGATGCTGAGGAAGGCGATGGAATTGGGGTTCAAGTGGAGGAGATGGATTCCATAGAAATTCAGAAGAATGAGAAGAAATTCGGAAGGAGGAGGCAAAAACCCACATCGTGTGAAATCTCCTATACAAACTATTTGGCCAATCGCCGGGTTAGGATTTGTACGTCCTTTGGATAGGCGCAGGGTTTTGTTCGTCGGGAGTGTTCCTTCAAATCTTTAGGACCGACATTGGATTTGTCCAAATCCATAGGATTGGTCGAGGATGAAATTGATAATGATGAGGAAAGGTTTAGGCTTGGGACCGGCTGAAAGTTGAAAGGTTGCAAGGAAATGAGGAATGGCTTGGGGAAAAGAAGATGAAGATAATCTCAGAATGGGAATTTATAGATCATGGGTGACGGTTCATATTTCAAGGAAGAAAGAGAAACGGTTCGTATTTCTCAGCTTTGTTTAAGGTGGTTTACTAGACTTCAATTCAAATTCATGGAGGACGGTTGTTTTTGGGTAGTGTTGTTTAAGGCTTCGTACCTTCTCGATGACTCGACGACGGTTAGGTAAGCACGACAACGTATATTCAAGAACTCCTGTATGAGAACAGTATGAATTCATTTGATTTGAAGTCGGGGGCTACTGTCAAGGTTATGGATAAGGCGTACCTCCTATCCTTGGGGTCATGAAGTATACCGAAACGGCATACACTTAGTATACGAGAAGGTTACTTAATCATTATTGAATTTGGCTTACAAGTAGAGAAATTATATCCCGTATGGAAAGTGTTAGAGTCCAATTCGGGGAAGATACAATATCTGTGATCTCGTGAGGTAACAGTATTCTCTGAGTTCTACTTGGAAGATAAGGTAGTCTGCAGTATAAATACAAAGCCCCCTAGGGGGTATGGGATCATCGAATCGTAGATACAGCCATCGTCATTGAGAAGCAATCTGGGGGAGTTGAAGACAAACTGCTGGTTAGATCTCATCGAGTTGTCCTCGTCGGGGATCTCGTCGGTATTTGATACCTTCATTGTTCTTTATTGTAATCTCTATGATTTCCATCATAACCCATATAAATTGGAGTAGGGCTATTACCTTCCGAGGGGCCTGAACCGGTATAATCCTTGTTTTCATGTGTCCTTGAACTCGTTTTGTGTAGATCCTTGTACCAACGACCCTATACTCTACAAATACCGCAGTCTGGTCTACACCGTCAACACTGCTAGTGAACTAGGAGCCATTGTCCATCAAGATCCGGTGTGGGAGTCCATATCGGTAGAATATTCCTTTAATGAACTTGATGGCGTGTGTGGCTTTGATTTCTCTTGTTGGCTCTGCCTCAATCTACTTGGTAAATTTGTCAATAGCCATGAACAAGAAATTGTCCTCGAGGAAACGGTCCGAGGATGTCGAGCCCCCAGCGTAAGAACAACTAGGTGAGATGGATGGTCTAGAGCGCTTGGGTCGACATCTGGGTGTGTTTGCTATGAAATTGGTAAGTTTCACACCGTTTTACCAAGTCGCAAACGTCTTGAAGGGCTGTTGGCCAGAAAAATCCTTGTTGGAAGACTTTCCGACCAGAATTCGCCCGCTGGCATGAGACCCATTGATTCCTTCATGGATGTCGAGTAGCAAATCCTTGCCGTCCTCAGGAGAGACACACTTGAGCAGAACTCCGTTCGGGGCTTTTTTGTATAGATTGTTGCCGATCATATAGTAAGCTTTTGCCTGATGGAAGAGTTTTTCTACTGCGGTGTCCTCGTCCGGTAGCTTATTGGCATCCAAGAAGTTGATGAGCAGGGGTACACCAATCTTCCATGATCTCGATGTCTGCCATGACGTTGCTGACCTCTGTAGTAGCCCCCGAGCTATTCTTGGCTCTGGCTAAGGTGCCCTTGTCATCGGTAATTTTAACTGAAGGTTTTGTCAGGATGTCCAGAAAGGTTCTTGGTTTAACAGGTTCTCTTTTGGACGCGCGTGGTGCTATGTTATCGGCGTCGGTGTAGTCTTTGTAGTAGACATGGTGTACCTCTAAATCATCAACTTTCGCTCCGGCTTCTTGACTTCGGCAAGGTACTTGGTGAACCCAGAGTTTGAGCATTTGTAGTCCTTGTACACTTGGTTGGCGACCAATTCTAAGTCCCCTTTCACAATCAATCGCTTCACTCCAAGTGCCGCGGCTACTTGTAACATGGCAAGTAATCCCTCGTACTCTGTGGTGTTGTTTGTTGCTCAGAAATTGAGGTGTATTGCATGTCTGAACTGATCTCCGGTAGGAGATGTTAGAATGAAACCTGCCCCTACTCCTTGGCTGTTGAGTGCCCCATCGAAAGCCCTTGTCCATGTCTCGTTATTCATCTGACCAGTTGAGGTGTTCTCGAGAATAGTCCAGTCGGCAACGAAGTCAGCGAGAACCTGAGACTTGATGGCTGTATGTGGGACGAAGTTGACATCAAATTGGCTGAGCTCGACGACGCACTTGGCAATGCATCCTACGACATATTTGTTCCTGACCACCTCATCTTGGGGGAAAGAAGACGATCATGACTTTCTGGGCCTGGAAGTAGTGGCGCAACTTTCGTGATGTCATGACCACAACATAGAGCAGTTCCTGGATTTGTGGGTTTCGAGTTTTGGCATCATGGAAGGCCTCGCTGACGTAATACATAGGTCATTGTAATTTGTCCCTCTCAACGACAATCACAGTGTTAACGAAGTAAGGTGTGGCAGCAATATAGAGAAATAGTTCTTCTATTGGATGTGGGGCAACAAGTATAGGAGGGTTGAACAAGTATCGCTTGAGCGCGATAAACACGTTTTCGGCAACCTGTGTCGACTCAAATCTATCCTACTTTTTTAGTAGAGCAAAGAAAGACGGTCCTCGTTCTCCCATCCTGTCCACGAACCGGCTTCAAGCTACCATGCATCCTATGAGCTTCTGTACTTCCTTGAGCCTTGTCGGTGACTTCATGTTCTCGATGGCCTTGATCTTCTCGTGGTTTGCTTCAATGCCTCATCCGGAGATAAGAAATCCAAGAAACTTCCCTAACGGTACTCAAAACATATACTTCTCTGGGTTTAGTTTGAGCCGATGTCACCGGAGATTGTTAAATGTTTCGCTCAGGTCATCGATTAGCTTGTCATTTGTCTTCGTTTTGACCATGACAACGTCAACGTACTTCTCCATGTTCTTCTCGATCTGGTCATTGAAAGCCCCCGGATCTGTGTTGCTTGCTTTGATTAATCCAAAGGGCATCTTTGTATAGGAACACTGTCTTCTCTTTGTCCTCTTTGTCCATGCTGATCTGGGTAGCCAGAGTAAGCATCGAGGAAACTCAACAACTCATAACCAGCAATTGAGTCCACCAATTGGTCAATGCAAGGAACAGGGAAGTGGTCCTTGGGACAAGCCTTGTTGACGTCAGTGAAGTCTACGCACATCCTCCACTTGCTGTTGGCCTTGTGCACCATCATTGGATTGACAAGCCACTCTGGATGGAGGACCTCTCTAATGAAGCCAGCCTTGAGAAGTTTGTCCAGCTCTTCTCAAATAGCTTCTTTTCTGTCTTGTGTGAACAATCGCAGCTTCTGCTTGACTGGCTTGGCATCGGGACACACCATTAATTTGTGCTCGATCACCTCCCCGGGGACTCCGAGCATGTCAGACAGTTGCCAGGCAAACACATCGGCATTCTCGCAGAGGAAGGTGATGAGCTCGAGTACCTATTTGCTGTCAAGCGTTGCCCCGATCTTGACTATCTTGTCGAGGTTGCTACTGGCCAACAGGATGTTCTTAATTGTGCCCTCGAGCTTGGGTGCTCTGTTGGGCTTGCTCACTTTCCAAGGCGGTTCCAAGGTGGTAAGTGGCATGGGAGTATGCTCGACTATGTCGAGGCTCCTCTTGTCGCACTATACCGCTACCTTTGTGTTCCCGGGGATCGTAATTGTCTATTTTGGGCCTGGCATCTTGACAATTTGGTACGCATAATCGGACATCAGTCCTTTTGAGGATAGCATTGTAGGTAGTGTCAAACTCTGCTACATCGAAAGTGATCAGCTCTATACAGAAGTTGTTGGCCTGGCCGAATGTCACGGCTAGCATGATCTTCCCAGCAGTTTTGACGATGATTCTGGAGTGATCCCATGAAATGGTTGTTCGGAAGCAATAAGCTCACTTCTAGGGATATCCATTTCGTCGAATGTGCTAGCGAAGAGGAGGTTGATGGACCTACCACCGTCGATGAGGACCCGTGCCACCTTGATATTCCAAATAGTATTGGCCAGGCACAATTATCATTGTCGGGTGGTCAGCCTCAGAGAACTCGATCTTCTGATTGGACCACTTCATCTTGGTAGCAACTCCTCGCGAAGTAGAGCAGACTTCACGTTCTACCTTCTTATACTCCCTTTTAGAGGTGTATGTCGTAGAACCACCGAAGATATGGGCTACATGCAGGTTGAAGTCTGGGAACACAAGTTCATCGTCGGACAAGAGATCATTAGTGCTCTTCTCGACCACGCGAATTCACTTTCCTTTTTTGAGGGCCAGCTATTTTGCCAATGCTTTTTGGAAAACCTGGCACTCCTCCAAGGAATGTGTACCGGTCTTGTGTATCGGGCACCATTGTTGTATTAGCTCATCGCCTTGAAGGGCTGGGCAATTTGGAGGTGGATTTGCTTGCTCTGCAACAAGAACCTCTGTCTCCGCCTTGTGTTTCCCTTCTTTTTTGCAATTTTTCTTCTTCTTTTTAGTGGACTCCGATGCTTCTTTATTGTCGATGGCTTCTCCTCGACCACCTTGCCTATTCTGTCTTTCCTCTTAAGGACGTCATCTGCATGAGCATACCTGTCGATGATCTCGAACATCGTCATGGCAGAAGTGATTCGCCTTGTCGCCAACTCTTGGATGGTGTATCGATCTTGGATGCCTAACTTGAATGCGCGTATGAAAGAAGCGTCACTGATCTCGGGGATCGTATACCAACATTCGTTAAAACATCATATATAGTCCCTTAAGTATTCCCCTGGTTTCTACCTAAGGGTGTATAGATCGTCCTCGACCGCATGCCGCTTGTATGTTCCTTGAAAGTTGGCGACAAATGGCTGCCATAGGTCTTCCCAGGAAGAAATCGAGCGAGGTGGAAGGTGTACCAACCATGACCTAGCAGATCCTTTCAACGCTGCAGGCAAGTAGTTTGCCAACGCATTGTCGTCTGCGCCAGCCGTGTAGAGAACTATAGAGTAGACGTGCAAGAACTTCTCTGGATCAGTACTGTCGTTGTACTTTTCTAACGCAGCGGGACGAAACTTGTTTGGTCATCGCACCTCTCGTAGAGTAGGTGTGAAAGGCCGACATCTGCCTCCCCGTATAAAGGGTGGACAACGTCCTCGTGTCCTGCGAGAATCACCTCCAGTTGACGATGATGACAACAAAGGATCGTCGTAGTCAGGGGTGCGGCCCCTTGACCTACGGCGTTGTCCGTGGTCCCTCCTGGAATTTAGGGATTGCGAGTTTCATCATTGTCGATTGTCATCATGGTGTTGTCGACCTTGATCGTTCTCGCCCTGTTGACTTTGGCAATCTGGACTATCTCGATCATTGTTGCGATCATCTCGGTTGTCGTTGTCATCTCGCCTTCTGTTTCCTCCGTGAGGCGCATGATTTTGGTGGTGGTCGACTTGGTTCTGATCTCATCGCTCTCTCCTATGCCCCTTCATGTGATTGTGAAGATTGTTGTCATTTTGATGAGGAGGGGGTTGATTGTCCTGCCTTCTCGGTGATGCATTTTGAGGATTTTGGCCCGGGTCTCGACTAGGGCATGGCCTGGGAGCGTCCTTGACAGCGTCATCTTCTGGTCTTCGGTCTCCAACGTGTGGGTGGGGATCTTGAGAAGGACCTTTGGGGTTTGATCCGGCTACAGCCAAGAAGGCAGAGTTGAGGTTGGCTACCATTGATTGTATCCGTTTGACCTAGTCAACTACTTCCGAGAAGGTTACTGGATCGAACGAAGTTTGCTTCAGTAATGAGTACCCATGATGAAGTGCTCAATAGGAATTTGAACCAGCTCGACAGGTTGATGTGATGCAACAGGAGCAGGTGGTAATTCTCTTGAACGGACATCACGCTCTTCACGTACGTCCTCGACGAGCCCTTCGATCACGTTCACTTCACGCTGGGAGGTGGATGCTGAATATTCCAAGCTGTGAAGAACGGAAGGTTCACAAGGATTGATGCCAATGAATCCGACCAGACAATATGGGGTTTCCATCTCGCTATCTTTCACCGATGCATCTTGAGGTTGATCTCAATGTTGGTGGATGGGACAGCAGGTAACACGGACCTTGGATCCGGTGATCTTCAAGAATATCTTGCAATTGGTAAGGGGATGACTTTTCGATTTGTGGATCGGGCACCACGCCTTGTACGGATATGTGCGCTGGATAACTCGATCTTTTCCTTCACTTGAAGTATTACCCGACATTCGACCATAGAGTGCTGGGACGTCTTGTGGATCAAACATCAGGTGCTTGTCGGCACCTAGCCCCTAACAGATGTCTAGGGCTTGGCCACTTTAGGAGTTCTTTGGGGAGCTAAAATCATCGACTTCCTCTTTTTTGACTGGACAGGAGGAATAGCTAACGAAAAGGGTTGTTTTCTGTCGTCCTCGCGGTTCCGTTCTCGATCTAGCATAGACGGGAAGACAATGGATCTGACTTGAGTCCAAATGAACACTGGTTGGGTAGGATCTCCCAGGACAAGATGAATGTAGACATTGTTATCGAAAGGCCTTGAGATTGAAGCCATCTTGGCAAAACCTTGAGCACCAAGTTCCCCTACCTGGAGTGCCACTGTCGATGGATTATATCCGTAGACCGTATTCTAAGGGTATTGGGGTACGTTGGAACAAGGATCTACACGAAACGACAACAAGCACACAAAAGATAAGGATTATATTGGTTCAGTCCCTTCATAAGGTAATAGCCCTACTCCAGTTTATATGAAATTACGATGAGAACCACAGAGATTACAAAAGAGAACAACAGAAAGTCTCAAGTACTGACGAGATCTCAGATGAGAACATCTTGACGAGATCCAACTGGCAAGTTGTCTTCAAAGTCCTCCAGATTGCTTCTGCTATGGCAATGGCTTGCGCTATAATTCAATGATCCCATATCCCTTGGTGGGCGTTGTATTTATACTATAGACTGCCTTCGCCTCCATGTAGAACTTGGAGAGTATTTCTAGCATATGTGATCACAGAGTTTGTATCTCCCCCGAGTAGGACTCTAACACCTTCTATTCGGGATACAATTTCCCTGAATATTAGCCGAATTCCATAATAATAAGGTAACTTTCCCCTATACTAAGGGTATGCCGGACCCGTATACTTCATAACCCCAAGGATAGGAGGTATGTCTTATCCATAACCCTGATAGTTTATCAAAACATTAAATCCATTAAGGTTGTTGTCAATCTCGCACTGTCTCGGTTAGGTTTGATCTGTTGAGGTTGCTGTTTGTTTAGTAGATTTAATTAAAGTTGATATTCTTGTATAAGGCTGTATCTGAGTTTTAGCCGATACATTATCTAAAACACCTATGCTATTTCATCGGTTATAAGCAATAAATATTGTCTTTTCTTGGTTATAAGCAATTAATACTGTCTTTTCTTAGGTATATGCAATTAATGATCTAAGTCCATATAATTATTAATTTATCTTTTCTTGGTTATAAGCAATTAATACTGTCTCAGTTCGGTCAGATCTATCGAAATTGCTTGTATTTAAGAAAAGAATTGAATTAGTAATTGCATGTTATTTATATCTACAGCCGATCGTGATTGTTTTAGGTATAATCTATAAATATCTGTCCATCGACTAGTTTTTAGGTCATGTAATTGTATAGCAATTGAATTTAATGTTATCAATCTTATGCTGCATTGATTGGGTTCGACCTATAGGATTGGTCCTGTTTAATAAATGTTGTTTATAATTATATCAAACCTAAATCTAGTTTTTGAGCACCACCTTCGACCTTACAGCCGATTCATTGCGATACGTAATCGGCTACTTGCATCAGCTAGGTCACTGTGATATGTCATCGGCTTATCATTCGATCGGCTATCATTTACTAACCTCTTGTTTTGTATATCTTATTGGTTACAAGATCAAACCAACTGGCACACCTTAAACCCAAAGCTTTTTGGACCTACACTAGAGCTAAGCAGAACTCCCAGGCCGTCGTGTTTTCGCATCAACAACCTAAGTCCTTGGATTGTTTCTTTCTGGGATATGCTGACCACAACACTGCCTATAGGTTTTTAATAGTTCAATCTGAGGTACCTGACATGAATGTTGGTACAATTTTGAAGTCTCGTGATGCTACTTGATTTGAGAGCATATTTCCAATGAAGGATACACATAGTACTTCTAATCAACCTTCTAAAATAATTTCTAGCTCAATGACACCACCAGAACAAACTGAACATACACATGAACTTGTTACTGAGGAGGATGACAATGACGCTCCTAGGAGGGGCAAGAGACAAAGGATGGCTAAGTCTTTTGGTGATGATTTTACTCTATGCCTCATGGAGAACACTCCTATGCCAATGTCAGAAGCATATGCATCTCCTCATGCGGACTACTGGAAGGAGGCTATCCGTAGTGAAATGGATTCTATTCTTGACTTGGGAAGTGATTGAAAGACCCTATGGACGCAAACCTATGGGCTGCAAGTGGGTGTTCAAGAAAAAGCTTAGGCCTGACTGTACTATCGAAAAGTACAAGGCTGGACTTGTTACAAAGGGCTATACTCAGAAAGAAGGCGAAGACTTCTTTGACACTTACTCACATGTTGCTAGACTGGCCACAATTCATGTGCTACTATCCCTGGTTGCCTCATATAGTCTTCTCATTTATCAAAGGAACGTGAAGACAACTTTTCCTAATGGAGAGCTAGATGAGAAGATCTATATGGATTAACCTGATGGGTTTGTAGTAGATGGTCAAGAAGGCAAGATCCGCAAATTGTTGAAATCTTTGTATGGTCTGAAACAAGTTGATAAGCAATAACATGAAAAATTTGATAGAACATTAACATCTGCATGCTTCACAGTCAATGAGATAGATAAATGTGTACACTACCATCATGGTGGAGGTGAGTTATATTTTATGCTTGTATGTTGATGACATACTTATCTTTGGGACAAATCTTGAGATGATTAATGAGGTTAAATAATTCTTGTCTCAAAATTTTGACATGAAGGATCTGGGAGTAGCTGATATTATCTTGAACATTAAGCTAATTAAATGTGAGAATGAGATTACACTCTTACAGTCCCATTATGTGGAGAAGATCTAGAGTAGCTTACGATCCTAGTTTGTTGCTTCGCAAGAATAAGGGAATGGCTAGGAATCAATTGCAATATTGTCAAATCATTGGCTCACTTGTGTACCTAGCTAGCACAACTAGACCTGATATCTCCTTTGTTGTGCACAAGTTAACCCGGTTTACCTCTGTTCTAGGAGATAATCACTGGCGTGCACTTAAGAGAGTAATATGTATCTAAAAGGTACTATGGACTTAGAGCTTCACAATACCAGGTATCCTACACTTAGGCCTACCACTAAGTTCGATATTTATTTTGTATACCTTTATGCAGGAGTTGACGGTTAAAGTTGAGACTTAAGGACCGTCAACACCGACAAAGTAAGCCTCACATAAAATGTAGGGCAACTCATACCAACCCAATTTGTGACCAGGGTGACAGGCGATGGGACGACGCCTACATAGCCATCATGTGTGCCATCATCAGCCTTGCACGGGTGTGGTATGGGCTATGAGGCGGCATGGTTGACTGTCGTGCTGCATGACTGGGCCCACAGACTTACCACAGGAAGAGACAAGACGACTCACACCTAACCCGTGCGTTGGGGCCCATTATTAAGAAACTGGTCATTGTGGTATTCCCCCATCTACTATATGGGGAGAGCCAAGGCGACATAGAAGTGGGGGACCGAAACACAACACTAGGGATAAAAGCCCTCCCTAGCTCTAGAACAGAAGAAACTCAACAATTTTTACACATTGCAGCAAGGGACCTAGATAAGAACTCATGAGTAGAGTCTTATGCTTTCGAGCAGTTTGAACTTGTATAAACCTCTTGCCTCCCTCTATTTCTTGCGTTGAAGAACTTGTTCCCGTGCACCTGCTCCTTGGTCGAATCCAAGAATGGGGATACCACTGCTCCCTGCTATTGGAGCTCTGGCTCCGACATGTTAAAATGAAAATAATTGATTGCCATGAAAAAATTAAAGTTAAAAATATTATACCAAGTAGAACACACTGATAGCACTTCTATGGAAGTGATTTTCCATATGGCCAAATGCGATTTTTACAGGTGGCCAAGCCAACTGCTAAGATGCAATGTAAGAATGGGGATCTTCATAGGCGGTTGGTCAGCTCGTATGTGAATATTGATTTTCAGATGGCTTCACATGGCCTTCTATAAAAATGAATTTTTTAGGCGCTAAGAAAAAATATTTTGAATTTTAGTAGGCAACTATACACATTTAATTTGCGCACTCTAGTCGCAAGCCACATCATCTTTTTCACAAGATGCATACATCATTGTCCAGACATCACAATATCAACTTGTTCGACGTTGGATGCTATTCCTTTAAACTTCACATCTCCAACACTTGAAATGCTTATTTGGTCCTCTAAACAATCTTAAATGAACAGGTTGCCATTTACAGAGTTGTAGATCAAGTCATATTGTACAACTTTTATATAAAGCATGTTTTTATCCTAGATCGTTTGAAACATAGATATAAGATTTTGTAAAACTAAATCTGAGATGTTGTAACCGATGTTTGGGCCTGTAAACAATCTTAAATAAAAAAGTTATCAGCTACAAAATTTCCAAGGACCATAATTTTAATATTAAGTTTGTGCTGATATAATTTTATATGAAAAAGTTAGGTTTAGATATATTTTTTTAAAAAAATTGATTTTTTACAGACGCACACTAAACCATCTGGCTGTGAATACGAGGATATGAGTGGCTTAAGCCATCCACGTATGAAAATCGATTTTCACATATATATGAGCCTTGACCGGGGACTCCCTCCATATTTTCATGAGCGAGTCTTATTTAGGCTCGCCTATAAACATAAAGTGGATTACGTACCCGTGATTACACTTTCAATTAGATTTTAGCGAGGCTAGTGAGTTGTTGGTCTCTGTTCGTTGAGCATGTGTTAGAGAGGACATATTTGTGGATATATATGACTTTAGTGTGTGCTATCGAAAAAAGAATCACACCGTAGCTACTTGCGCAAGTTAACGATAGTAGTCGATCACCCTCTATTATTGTATCCTGGTATCATATCCCATTGACATGAGGTGTGCATACAAGATCTCATTCCATGTGTCGGGCACGCCCGGCAGACACCAGTGGCTGCAGTCCTCCGGCGCGTCCTGCGGCGTCCCAGGCTCCCGGTTCCGCGACGGGTGGCCATCCCTCCTCAGTTCGGTCATGTACGTTATGTTCAAGAACTGGGCTTTCCTTCGACCCTGGCTTCTCATGCCATCGATGGCGTTTGAGATCATGGCGTTGATCCACGAGTACTCCTCATCGAATTGGTCACTGCTGGTCACTGGATCTCGATGGTCAGCACACGAGCCACCCGTGTTCCACGTGCCATTGCTGCCATTTTTCACCTTTATTTTAATACTAGTTTAAACTGTAAAGTTCTCTGTACGGAAACTATATATGAACATGAAATTGTATGTACTTTTTAATTAATATAGAGGATGGAAAACCATTGTACAGAATCACATGGAGGTAGAGTAATATATGGTTATATTAATTAACTAGGCATATTGCTCGTGCGTTGCAATGTGATTTTAAGTAAGGAAATTATCATTAAACTGTTATTACCTTTATTTTCTGTATATATTGCCCTTTTAATTTATGTATGTATTTGATATTGACGTGTACACTGTTGTATTTTCTTCCAAAAAAATAGAAAATTAAAGGTGAGGCTGGTTGACACACTGGGCACTTTTTTCATTTCAAAAAAAGTAAAGAGTTGGCGATGGGATGGTGACAGATTCATCACTCACCACCACCACTACTTCATTTTAAAAGTATTATATATCTATGTTGGAACGTACTTCCTACGTTT
Organism: Oryza officinalis; assembly: GCA_008326285.1. Lineage (NCBI taxonomy): Eukaryota > Viridiplantae > Streptophyta > Magnoliopsida > Poales > Poaceae > Oryza > Oryza officinalis. The sequence goes on from BDMV01000009.1 coordinate 12,928,626, forward strand.
CTTAATATATGACACTGTTTAATTTTTGAAATACGTTTTGATCATTAGTCTTATTAAAAATATGTAATTGTCATTTATTTTACCGTGACTTGATTTATCGTCAAATGTTCTTTAAGCATTGTTTATATTTTTTTTATATTTGCACAAAAAATTGAATAAGACGAATGGTCAAATGTTTGTAAAAAAGTAATGGCGTCATATATTAATAAGCGGAGATAGTATATACGAAGGATTAGATTTTGTCTTGTTAAAATTCACCAAAAAAATTGAACTGTGTATATCATTCACTAACAATTCTTACCTATAATGAGAAGGAGAATAACTCCTGAAGAAAAAATAACTGTTTGGAACCCGTGTACTACTTATCTCCCAATCTTTCACTGTCTCCAGGGACCATCGGAATGCTTCCTTGATGTCCATGCTCATGTTCAGCCGATCGCCAGCCATGAAATAGTTTCCCCTGAAAACATGCATGCGGCAGTAGTTTGAGACTTCGGGATCAGTTATAATAAATGAAACAACATATGCATAGAAATAAACTAATTAATTAATTAACTAGCTTAAGTTACGATTTGATAATCTTGTGTTCATTCCACCAATGCCCTGTGTTGAACACGAGCACGTCGGCGCCGGACCAACGGTTGGCGTGCCGAGGCAGCATGTCCAGCCGGACTGCTCCCCTGACGGCACCGCTGCTCGCCGCGAAGCGGTCGATCATGACAAGCATTGGGGCGCGGTAATACTCGATGGAGAGGTTGTAGTCTGCGAAGACCATGGAGAGGTACCCCTTGTGCCTGCTAATGGGTTTCCCGGACTGCTCATATATTCTTGACTTCCCAGCCGGCACGGAGGCGGCGAGCATGCACACCATGGACTCCCACTGGTTACGGCCGATCGAGTCGCCAGCGAACACGATTCTGCCGTTCCGGCTCCTCTCCATCATATCGGTTGCATTGAACCTAAACAGCTCAAATTATTTGGAATTGAAGATTTGAGTGGCAAGTAACTGAAAAATGTGTACATCATGAAAAAACACAGAAAAGAAATCACTAATTTATCAAAGATGTCTTTGGGGATGGCTACTTACTTAGGGAGCTGGCAGCCATGAGGCTGCCATCGCCAGTAGCGGAAAGACGAGTTGCTCCGGCCGTTGTTGATGCACTGGAAACCAGGGTCAAGAAATGGGCAGTCCTCCTGATAAGCAGTCGCGACCGCGGCGTCCCTGACCCATTTACCGTCAGAGAAAATACAGTCACCTGTACCGGATGGATGAGGAACCCCACTGTTGATCAGGTTAGGCGGTGGAGATCGGAAGGACTGCGGTGATGGCATGCGTGGCACAAGGGTGATGGTGGAAAGCGCCAGGAGGACGAGCAAGACGGAGGAGAGAAGCGCATATCCAGAATGCATGGGTCTGGATGTCCCAAGAAACGGCGACCATTGGTCGGTTGCAAGGGGAGGAAGAGTGAGGAGCTCCGTTGCAAATGGAGCGGGTGATATCATCGTCTGGTGGGTAAATGCCAAGAGCATGAGCGATTAATTTGTGGACATGCGGATAAATTGGGAATGTCACCTAAATTTGGCACGATTAGGAATGACGTGTGACGATACTGAGGCCGGAGGGTAGGTTTAATTTACCACACTCGCTGTGACAGGAAGAAAGCAAACGATTTGTGGTTCGTTGTCAGAACTGAGCCTAGTCCTATGGGAAAAATGAAACATTTTATACTGAGGGGAAAAGTAAAACTCTCAAATAAAAAAATAAGAAATATTCATACCCACTGAATCGAATACGGGAAAGAAGAAGAGGGCTCCAACGAATCTCAGAGTGGGGAGGAGAGAGGAGAGGATGCAGAGCATGGCTGATGACGCTCTCTCTTGTGGCCCAATCTTCAGGTGAGGGGATAACTCTCGCTTTAATTGAGTGCGACGTTTACAATGTGGCTACCAACCAGAACAAGTCCAGGACGCCGTGCAATCACTACACCACAAACGGTGTCGTACGAATCGTGACTCGCGGTTGATGATCCCTGCAATACAAACGAGAGAATACTGTAAGAACAAGATAAGATGCAATCTAAATATTGCGAATAGGTAATTAAGTACAAAAAAATAGTTGCGGTAGATCTAATCGACCCGGCAAATCAACACACAACCTATAGTCGTCGACTAATCAAGCGAGGACTAGAGACAAGATGAATGGCACTTGGCAAAATTCAACTAAACGAAACCTGATTGTTCTAAACGGTGTACATAGACATTTATAGAGGAAAATAGAGCTAGGATAAGGTGCTGGTTCGTGGAGGTGCAGGGAGACACTTCCGAAATAGGCCTAGTCTATTACAAGGCCCAAGGCCGAAGTTTGGTTTCAGCAACAACACTGTCTTGTTTTGATGATTCCCATTGACTCGGGGAGAATTTGGATATGAAACCAGATGTGTTTGAAAGGTAACAAGATAGTCTTTCCAACAAGTCCAAGATCACCCAAATCGGAGTTGGCATGAAGCCGCTAGGACCATTTGAAGTCAGTGCTATCTCCAGAGGTCGAACTGGACTTCGAGTTGTCGTTGTAACTTGTGGAGTTATGTGTATATCTAATGAAGTGATGTCCTCATTATCCTCTCCCTTTTGAATTGGAGTCTTCCTCGACTCAATCCAATCTTCTCGATTGTGCTCAATCTGTTGTACTGGGGCTATCCTTGGAGGTATCTCGTCGTGAAAACCATCCTCGCATTCCTGCAAAAGACTAGTAACAGCGGGTGGCAAAGAATATAAAGTATTAGGAGCAAAAGCCAATGTGAGTATAGGATCTTTGTAGTATAGAGCATAGCTACAATAATCTGGCTCATTTAATGCACAAATATCATATTTAGAAGCTAACAAAAACATAACCCTTCAACTTAATTTAATTCTTTGTGGCACTTGGTTCTGTTTTACTTGTTGAGGTAAGATCCTTAGCAACAATCTGATTTTCACTTTTAGCTTTCTTTTCACATTCATTTATTGCAAGATCATCTTTCAAAGTAGCGGCAGGAGTCATTGAGGGCAAAACAATTCTTTTACCATTAAACATAAATTTGTATGTATTGGTGCTACCATAAAAAACAACCTCTCGATCATATTGCCATGGTCGGCCCACAAGAACAGAACAAGTTTGCATATGCACAACATCACATCCAACTTGATCATGGTAGGAGCCCATAGAAAAAGGTATTTTAACCAAGCGGGTTACCTTCATCTTACCACATGTATTGAACCATTGAATATGATACAGATATGGATGTGGATGGGTAGTCAAGCCAAGCTTCTTGACTATCACTCCAATTCCTAAATTGTTGCAACTCCTGCTATCAATAATCACTTTGATGGTTTGGCCTTTCACAAGAAATTTTCTTTGGAAAACATTGTGACATTAGTTTTGATCTTCACACCTCTCTTTAGCACTAAGTACTAGCTTGACAATTAGGCTGGGATACTGATCTAGCAACTCTGCATGCAAATGCACTTCTTCGATGTCATTGTTATCTTGTCCTCCTGCATGGTTAGTGGTAGCTAAAGCATATTCATCATCACAATCACTAGCAAAGCTATACTCACCATCATTATTCGTAAACAGAGCTCGCTGATTTGGACAATCCCACGCAATGTATGCAATGCCATGGCACCTATGACATATAATATCACGGGCACTCCCAGTGGAAGCTACTGAAGTTGCACTCTTGCCTGGAGTCTGAACTAAATTATTTTTTCTCATCTCATGAACATGGGAAGGCGTGGAGGTCAGTGGCATGGAAGAAGCTGGATGGGCCGCAGTAGTAGATTGACGTGATGTTGATTGTCGTGTAGGGTTAGCACCTACAAAAGAACTCCTATGCTTGTTGCGTCTGTGCACTTCTCTTTCAGCTTTGCACAATGGAATAATCTATTAATGGTATTGTATTCTTTGTATTCAAGAATATCCCGAATCTCTCTATTAAGACCTCCATAGAACCTAGTATTTCTAGTATCTTTAGTTTCTTGCAAATCACATCGTGACAATGCAATCATTGATAGTATGTTTCTACAGAATTTGTACCATGTCTTAAAAGATGTAATTTATTTAGCATGCCACGAGCATAGTAAGAAGGAACAAATCTAGACCTCATTGTACGTTTCATATCATCTAGGTTTTAGATCTAAGTCCTTTACCACATATATCATTCCACCATAGAGATGCAAAGGAGGTAAATTCAATACTAGCAGCTTTAACTTTTTTATTATCAGGAATATCATAGCAAGAAAATTTTGCTCAATAGCTATCTCCCAGTCTAGATAAACAAAAGGCTCGAACTTACTATCAAAAGAAGGCATGATAAATTTTACCTTAGATAAAGAATCATCTTTGTTCCAAACTCGATGTCGTCTTCTATTTCCAATACTCCCCTCTTCCTCCTCATCGTCAGCAATGGATTGCTCTTCATCTTAATCGTCAGATCTTTAGTGTCGATGAGTTGTGGCACCTGCACCTTCTTCACCTGCAACCTCAAGTAAACCAATGTGTCGCACAATATTTTCATGTCCAATATTTATATTCTGGATATTTTCAGTGAACTGTTTATGTGATTGATTCATTTTACCAATTTGATCCACTACTTTCATCAGACATTCACTTAAGGTTTTTAAATGTTTATCTGTGTTGTCCTTGTATGATTGACTATTGCGCATTAACTCCTCATACCAATTTTCCATGCCTTTTGGTTTATGCTCCAGATTCTCCAGTGTTGATTCATCGGAATTGGTACCTGACATTGTTAGCAAACAAAAGAAACTCACAAGAAAGTATTAGTTCCTAACCGTCTATAGATATGTGGAGCTTCTGAAGGCACTCAACACTCAAACATATACCGAATTCTTATAATATTCTCAAAGAATGCAAAAACAGATCAAATCACCGTGGCTGGTTCATGGCACAATGACACGTTGTGAGTGGAGCGATTGCAAAACCAGACCTGTAAAGGTTAGTAGTATGTGGATCTTGGTAGGTTTAACTATATCACAAGGAATGGCAAAGATCAAACAGAAATACGAAATTAAATAATAGTCCAAAGTAATAGTCAAAATTGCTGGCTTAGCCTAGACTCAATCCTAGCTTAGGAAAGCAAATGATCAACACTTGGACTAGAAACAACTCGATTTTATCACACAACTCTCTCCAAGAAAACCAGCAATCTAAAAAAAATTTCTACCTTTTCTTTTTCTGGTTTAATTTTTTCTTCTTTTCTTCTTTTTTTATTTTTTATTCTTTTTGGTGTGGATTTTTTAAATTTTTTTTCCTTTTTTTGCACCTTTCTGCCTTTTCTATTTTTTTTAACAAACAGCAACTATTAAACTGTAACATACCCAAAATTTGAATTTCAAATTTTGCATTTAAAAATGTCAAAAAAATATTTTTCATAAATAGAAATACTTAAATTTTTCAACTGAAAACTTAGGTGAGTTTATTATGACTAGTTTTAATATGCAAATTTGTAAATAATTTAAAACCTTTTCCTTACCAACCAATAGATGAAGCAAAAACCTTGTAAGTACTTGTATTTGCATAATGTATTGATGTGACTTGAGTCCTTTTGGGTGTTTTTGGATCTTACTAGCATTTCATAATAGATTCATCAACATTAATTAAAAATTTGAAGCAAATACTTAATATATATTACAAGAATGTATATACATGTAATATATGAAGTTGAGTAATTAAAGATATAAATCATGCTCAACAACAACATGTCAGGTCAAGAATCATCAAAATATAATTTTGTAAATACTTAAATGCATTTTCATAGTAGCAACCTATGTATTTTTTTTAAGCTTTGCAAATTTATAAAAATTATTGGTGTAAGATAAAATCATGGAAAAATTCATGTGGAGTCTAATCAATAGGTTAGACTCACTGTAATTTTGGCATAATTTTATCTTTACAAACTATATCTCAGTTAAATTGGTCAAAGAAGTCAAAATCTGATTTTAAGTTTAAACCCTAATCGGCAAAAGTAATATGTCACCCAAATATGCATAAAAACAAATGAAAGTGTATATATAACATAACTTATTCAATACTAGATTATTTATCATGAATTTATATAATTTTTCCAGAATTTATTTCATTAGTTTTGATCTCCTAAAAATTCAAATCAATTTCGGCAAAGCCTGTTTTCTTTATTTTTCTGAGAATAAAATATATCCAATTTTTGAGTGAAACCAAGGAAAATGAATACTAGGTATTTTTATCTATCTCCACAAAAATCTACTCTAATTTATATGGCCCATAAATTAAACTATAGAATTACAAATGAGGGAGAAAAGAATAAATAAGAAAAATCCTGAAAAAGTCACTTACACAGGCGTTCACCAAAGTTTCTACCCATCACTCTCACCCATACCTTGACCACATCAACTGGGGCCCACATGACAGCCTCTCCTGCTAGCCCAGCCCCTGTCCATCGTCTTTCCTCACCGCCCAACACAGAGAGAACAGGCGAGAGAGAGACCGAGAGAATCGATCATGCAGACGTGTGTCCGTCATCGTGGCGATACCAGGCTCCTCCCTTATCTTCCCTGACAACGTCGGCCAGCCATTCTCTCCCTTCCAACACCAAGCACCTTGAGATAGAAAAGCCCTCAGCCTCTCTATCATGCACATCTTCGCTGCTGGCCGCGAGGAAGACGACGCCGCTGTCGCTGCCAGGCTGTCGCCATCCTCATCCCTTCCACGTTCCACAGTCTCCTCATCATGCCGAACTACTTCCCTTTTTACACCGCCTCGTTTCATTAACTACAGCACCGGGAATGCGACCGTGCTCTCAGACCTCCTGGAGCAAGCCCTGAGCGCCGCTGCCAAGACATCACCACCATCGCCGTCGATCTGGATCAAACAAACCTGAGCCGTCACGCCATCATCATCACCACAAGGTCCTCTATAAAAGCCCCCAAGAACCCCAACCAAAGCCGCAGTGAGCTCAGAGATCGCCGTCATCTTCTCTAACTCTGGCCACCGGTCACCCTCATCGATTTCCGCCGTTCCAGTGAGCCCCAATCAAATTCCTCGCACACATAGCTTTCTTAAGACCTTACTAACATCATGATCACACATGCATGGGCCAGAACAATATTTACTATGGCACCTTGGTCATATTACAAAAAAAGGACTAGTTAATTGCGTTGCTATTACTGGAATGAATGAAAGGCCAACCAATGTCAATATCTATGCTACAAAGGATCAAAAGTAGTTCAAGAGATTCAAATGGCTTGTGTTTTTCTAAAGAAAGAAGTTACTGCCTAAGGAATGACTTCGACAAGTGCAGTAATGATTAGTTAGATGATCATACGTGGATCCAAACAATCAGTTTAATAAAGATCCACGTATTCTAATTTGTCAAGGAAATATGAGATTCAAAGTTCTTTTAAGGAGTGCCAATCTATTTAGAGGTTATGGATTCAGTTAAATAAAACCACTGCTTTTGTCACGCTCTAAAAATTGCTTAATTTAATACTTTAATACATTTTTAGAAATTATTTAAAAGCCTACAAGTGAAACACTAATAATTCTTGATAAATTTCAACATAAATTTGTGGTAGATAAAATTTTCTTAAATACTATGAGTGCCCAAATATTTTCTGGATTTTTCTCGGAACTATTTGAGCATTGGAAGTATTTTTAATAAACAAAAGATCTTTTGAGCAATTATTTAATTGGAGAAAGGAATCAAAATCCTCCCTTCCAGGTTTGGGCCGAATCTAGAAAAGTCCATTTTGCGTCTTCCTTGAATCAGGCCAAGGGAAAAGAAGTTGCAGCAGAAGTCTAGTTTTTCTCCCTGTCGCTACAGTGCTTCTTCTACCTCCGGCCAGAGCTCCAGCCAAGCCCGATGCCGCCGCTTCCCTCTTATCTCCCTCTTTCATTTCCCCCAAGAATCGGACCGTATCTTCGAGAAACCGACGCGGATTCGAGCTCGAACTCGAGTTATTTCTCCCCGACCGAACCCTAGTTTCCTCGGCAACCTTGGGCTCGTGTTGGGCTCGATCTCTCCCTCCTGTGGCTATAAATAGAGCCCCCTCCCACTCCTCTTTTGGCCGCCACCCCTTCCTCTCTCCACCGTCACCGGAAACCTCCTCCTTGCACTCGTCATCTCTCTCCTCCGCCGCCGCCGCACTCTGGCCAAGTCGTGTTGCCGCTCTAGTCGCCACCTTCAGTCACCGTCGCCACCGTTGGGTGCGCAAGGCCGAGCCGAAGCTTGTCCACCCCTTCTCCTCCACCGAAGATCGCCAGAACATCGTCGTCGTCGCCAATCCGATCTTGCCGCCGTTTGGAGCTCGTCGCCGGCCGTCTTCCGTCGCCGTTCGTTGTCGCCGTCACATCCCTTCCGACGTTCCCGAAGAGACCGTTTACGCTGAAGAAGGTTCGGAAGTCTTCGAAGACCAGCAAGGCAAGTCACACTGATCCTAAAGCACTTCTTTGAGCATGTTGAACCTACTTAAAGCTATAGTTTCTATTCAACTATTGCATCTATTTTCGAATGTCACAGGGTGGGAGTGGCCTATTATCTTTGATATGGCCCCATTGTTATTGATTACCTGTCCTTTGTCACCTGGTTAATAATCTTATTAGCTAGAACTTTATGTGGTTTTAGCTAAAGCTATTAGGATGCTTAGCCCTGCCTAGAAACATTAGCACATTAATGGGATAACTATTTCTTTACTATCACTTATTGCTATTCATTTAATGGTAGCTCACGATGGCTAATCGTGATTGGTTAATTAATTAGTCCAACTAAAACTTGATTAATGGTGGGTTGTGAGCAAATGGTTTTGATGGTCGTACTCATGACAATTCAGGACCGGTTCGCGAACTATCATTGTGAAGAATTAACCGTACTAACCACAAGCCAGCGTGGGCAACGGCTGGACGTTGTGTATAGTGTGGTTCATTGTGGGGCACCAGACTGAGGAGTGGTGGAGATAAGCCCACGGGGGTCGCTGGGGAGTCCATACCTTGGCTTAAAGGGGGTGATTATGATCCGGAAACAGTGCACGGCATTGAATTGTGTTATGCGTGGTGTCTTGTCATAGTCTCTATTCAGGTACTTTTCCAATATCGCGACGCATGGTTGACATGATGTTGAGGCTGTGTCTTGTGGGTAAATTTGTACACCTATGGCCAGAGTAAAACTATTTGAATAGCCATGACCGCGGTTATGGGCGGGCCCAACAATGTTTTTCGTGATTAGTCTCACTTATTCTTAAATAATAATAAATTGTGGTAACTTATTTAGCTCCTGATTTGGAATGGTTAGTTCCTGGTTTGGAGATAAGGTTCGTGCAACCGGGCATGGTTGTTCAGATATGGTTGGGCCTACGCAACGGGTATGGTTTGCAGTGGTTGTTAATACTCTTTAATTAAGTACTTTACTGTTATGTAAATTCTGAAAAGTTTATTAAATGCTATTTATGAAAATGAGCCTTTATTATGCCATCCTTTGTGTTATCCTGTGCACTTGCATATTTGCTGTGTGGCTTGTTGAGTATTCTATATACTCACCTTGCAATAATCATCAAAGGAGGAGTATTTTAATGAAGGTGATGCTCTGGAGGATTAGGCTAGGTCCTGGTCAAGCTGCTTGTGGAGTGGAGTCGCCTACGCTAGTTTCTTCTTTTCCGCTGCTTAGAATTTTATTGATTGAGAGGAACTATCTAACTCTATAATGACTTTATATTCGATTAGATGAATAATTGCACTCTTTCATCAATTTGTTATTGTGTGCCTTGGCTGATTCCTAGATGAGGGTTTACACATATGTAAGCATTTCGAATTTTGGATAGAAATTCTAGGCATGACAAGTTGGTATCAGAGCCAAGTTGCCCTTAGGACAAGCCAAATGGCAAACCTCTAGAAGCCTTCTAAAAATATTTGGATAAGTAGAACTGCTCTTTCCCTTTTCTCTTTTAATTTAATCCAGTTAACAGCACATGCAAGTGTTTAGTTTCCTCTCCTCCTCAGAGAAAAAAAATAATCACCCTTATATTATATTGTTAGTATTTTACATCTATTACTGTACTAATGATGCAATCACTGGTTAATACTTTACTATACATCTTAATTAGTGGTGTTACAGCGTTGTTACTTAGCCATTTTTATTTTATTTCATTTTCAAAGAATGTTTTACATTAATTATTTAGCTCTAAAGTCTCTATTCAAATTTGAAAATCCAATTTTATTTCTTTAGTTTAAACATTAAATTTATTTCTTTTTATTTAAATATTTTTCCTTATTCAAAGTCGGTTCAAAACTTGTGTAGTTAATTTGAATAAGTGCATTAACTCACCCTTTCATTTGTTCTTTAGATGCCAGTCCGTAGAACTGAGTACATGTTTGGGGTTGTTGGATTCGTCAGAGAGTTGAGAATGATGGCCTTCGCCATAGGATATGACATGGCCCCTCTTTACAACCAAATTCCCCATGATCGTAACAAGGAGAAGTGTCGCGTCAGGTTAATGTCAGACAAGTGATCGAGAGGAACTCCCGTCGCTGATGTTTGAAGCCAGAGGTGGAGCTAGAAGAGAACCACACTCACTCAGAGGTGGAGTGGGGAGCCACTCAAGAGGATGAAGAAGTTGGAGAGCTTTCATTCGTCTCGAATGCAAGGAAGCCCTAGTCGTCTTGTTAGATCGTTGCCTTAGTTTGTTGTGTTAGTTGCTTGCTTAGTTTGCTTGTGTGTGTGCGGGGTTAGCGTGTAGCCTACATCATTGGTAGGATGTAGCTACATGAGTCAAGTTTGCTTATGAGAGTTTTTGTGGTGAGAGAGTCTTAAACAAGTTAATTGTAATGACACTCAGTTCACGACAATAAAAGTTAAGTTAGGGAAAGATAAGATCTCGGTTCTAAGTTTTTCTTTCTCTCTTGTCCTTTTCTTATGCCTTTGCTACCTTCAAATGGTGAACACTCACACTCAGGAGACTAATGGAGGAAGTGGAAACCAGGAAGACCCAATGCTTGCTCAAGTGCTGGCTCAACAGACCCAATTGCTTAACCTATTGGTGCAGCAAGCGCAGAACCGGCAAGGGAACAACAATGTCAATGCTCACCCACCCCAGAACAACCTGTCAGAATTCCTCCGTGTGAGGCCACCTATATTCTCAGGTACCACTAACCCAATGGAGGCAAGTGACTGGCTTGATGCGATTGAGAAGAAGTTGGAGTTGCTTCAGTGCACTGATCAAGAGAAGGTCTGTTTTGCTTCGCACCAGCTTCGTGGCCCTGCTTCGAAGTGATGGGACCATTTTTGTCTCAATAGGACAGAAGGGGAGCCAATCACTTGGCTTGAGTTCACTACTGCTTTCAAGAAGACTCATATACCCATAGGAGTGGTAGCTCTTAAGAAGAGAGAGTTCAGAGCACTTACGTACAGATCTCGTTCGGTCACTGAGTTTCTGCATGAGTTTAACCGCCTAGCCCGCTATGCCCTAGAAGATGTTCGCACTGATGAAGAGCGTCAGGAGTTCTTAGAGGGATTGAACGACGAGTTGTCTTTTCCGCTAATGTCCGGGGATTATCCTGATTTTCAGAAATTGGTGGACAAAGCTATTCGTCAAGAGGACAAGTACAACCATATGGAACAGAAGAAGCGTAGGATTGCTCATTTCAAGGCTCAACAAGGAAGCAGCCAGAGGCCGAGCATCATAATGGGACCCTAGGCAGCACCCTAGGAAGGATCTTCTTCAATTGTTCGTCCGTAGCACCAGTTCTACAACAATAATACTAGTAGTGGCAACAACAACCATAACTTCGCTCCATGTCCAGCTGCAGCCCAAACCCAGAACCAACCTATCAAGAAGGAGCAGGGAAATAGGCCCGTAGTGTGCTACAACTGTAACAAACCAGGCCACTATGCTGACAAGTGTCTGAAGTCCCGACATGTGAAGACTGCCCAGCACCGAACAGTTCCAACGAATCAAAGGCATGTGTCAACCATGTTGTTGCAGCAGAAGCTCAGTCTGCCCTAGATGTGATTTCGGGTATGTTTCCTGTTAACTCAATACCTACAACAGTGCTTTTTGAGTCGGGTGGTACACATTCTTTCTTGTCTAAGAGTTTTGCGGGAAATCACGGGATGGAAGTAGAAGAACTCAGACAACCTTTGATGATTAGTACTCCCAGTAACCAAGTACCCTCAACACAGCGTAGCCCTTTTGTTACCATAGAGATCCAAGGGATTCCTTTCCTAGCCAACCTTATTCTGCTAGAATCCAAAGACCTTGATGCCATCCTTGGGATTGATTGGTTAGCTAGATATAAAGGAGTGATAGATTGTGCTACTAGAAAGGTGACCCTAATCGGCAACCATGGACAGATAGTAACCATTCATGCATCATCTACTGAACCTTCTGGAATGGTTCTGAACCAAGTTACTTTAGAAGAAATCCCAATTGTGCAAGAGTATACTGATGTGTTTCCAGAAGATCTGCCTAGTATGCCACCTGAGAGGGACATAAAATTCCGAATAGATTTGGTACAAACACCAATCTACAAGAGGCCCTATAGAATGACAACTACTGAGTTAGGGGCAGTAAAGAGGCAAGTGGATGATTTGCTTCAGAAAGGTTATATTAGACCAAGTACATCGCCATGGGGAGCTCCAGTTATTTTCGTAGAGAAGAAAGACCATACCCAAAAGATGTGTACAAACTATCGGGCGTTGAATGATGTCGCTATCGAGAATAAGTACCCTTTACCTAGGATTGATGATCTGTTTGATCAGTTAGAAGGTGCTACCATCTTTTCCAAGATAGATCTACATTCTGGATATCACCAGCTAAGGATCAAAGAAGAAGATATACCCAAGACAACTTTTACTACTCGATATGGGTTATTTGAGTGTACAGTCATGTCTTTTGAGTGTGTATGATGCATCTCGACAAGGTTTGGGATGTGTTCTGTTGCAAGATGGAAAAGTGGTTGCTTATGCATCTTGTCAACTACGTCCTCATGGGAACAACTATCCCACTCATGACTTGGAGTTAGCTGTTGTGGTCCATGCTTTGAAGATTTGGCGTCATTACCTTATTGGTAACCGCACAGAGATGTACACTGACCACAAGAGTTTTAAGTATATCTTTACCCAGCCAGATCTAAACATGCATCAACGGAGATCGTTGGAGCTAAACAAGGATTACAATATGGGAATTCATTATCATCCGGGTAAAGCTAATGTTGTGGCAGACGCTCTCAGCTGAAAGAACTACTGCAATGCTTTCGAGGGACGACAGTTACCTTCAGAGTTATGTCATGAATTTGAGAAGTTGAACTTGGGAATAGTTAGTAAAGGTTTTGTCGCAGCTTTAGAGGCACAACCCACTCTTATAGAGCAAGTTAGAGAGGCTCAGTGAGGCACCCCAATCTACACCAGTCGACGAACCAGAACCAGCATAGGTTGGAGGTCACATAATTACCTGTGATTACAGTACCAGTCCCAGGATACAAAAGCTGGTACTCACAGAATAATTGTGGAAATCAGAAATAACAAAGTTTTATTACAACATTGAGGGAGGTCGCATACATACTACAGCCATGGACATACCCTAGACTGGTAGAGACGTAAACAGGCAGAAATGACGGAAGCATGGAAAACAGGCGGGAAGCATAGAGTAAAAGACACAAAAAGGAAAATAGCAAACATGAACCACAGGCTACGTTTGGGAACTAGGCCTGAAACCTCGATAAATCGTATTCAACCTGCTCCTAGAAATACGCCTCAGTATAAATGTCGAGGTATCCTTCTGCTAACTCTATAAATATAAATAAGCAAGGGTGTGTACTCGGTGTACTCAGAAAGCCGGGGAAAATATAAAATGCAAGGCTATAAACAAGGAGGAGTAAGGTTATGAGCTTCGCGGGAATTAGTCTGCTCGTGTTTAGATTCCTGATCTTGATGCACCCCGGGTACTTCTCGAGTGGCATTGTGAGGCAACAGACTCTCCTCTTCATTTTCGAGACATACAGGGGCGCGAATGATATGACGAGCACGTTTAGTCATCTTGGTCCTAAGGAAGGAGAGGAAGGGAGGTCTTAGCTAGGAGGAGACACATTTTTTTTGACAGAATTTTCACAAACACAAGCACATTCATTACAATACAAGGCACAATACAATACATGGAGATGGTTACAACACTTAGACACTAACCATGGGATACAACATACAAGGTGCTAGGTTGGAGGGCTGTTGTAACCTCTAAGAAGTTGACAGTAGGACGCGATCTCAACTAACCACACTGCTAGACACTACCATGCAAGACCATTTTATCCAAGCTGCTAACTTGACGTAGTGCATGACCCTTACTAACATAACTGGCCTCCTACTGGGAACGGTCGACGTGCGGCTGCTCGCTCTCCGATGTGATGCTGCAAGTCAGTCTAAACTGAACAGGTAGCCTCGGAGTAAAAGTGGTGGCGCCACAAGTCGGCGGGGTAGAAGTGACTCCACGAGCATGTGGAGCAGCTGACGGAGTGGGATTAGCAATGAAGCGGAACAGGGAACGGTACTGGCACGCCGTCATGCGACAAACTGGACGGGAAGGTAGCGGCGAGGTAGGATGTGGTGGGGAGCAGTGGTGGAGAAGGGAAGGAACTCTGGGAGCTGCCTACCTCTGTACGAGGCGCCCTGCCGGGACACGTGGTAAGGTGAACTGGTGGAGGCTGGACGAGAGGCATCCCCTCAATGCGGAGATGTGACACTCCAACTAGCGATAGGGCTCAAGGAAGGAGTGGTATTGCACGTCCAGGAACATCGTGAACTGATAAACCCTAAGCTCCACTCGATACGCTTAGGGATCTGGTTGTCCCGATCTTTCGGTGAGTTGATGGTAACTACGATTTGGGAGAAACGTTGATGACCCGACTACAACCATACAAGACATTGTTGTGTTGCGCCTTAGCGATCGATACACCTCTCCGTGGGTTCTTGATCTTACCAGTGCAAATCAACCTTATTCCTACAAGCAAATCGAAGAAACAAGCAAGAACAAGATAAAAGCAATCTGAATTGTAAATAGAAATTAAAGCTCATGATAAGGTGCGGTTCCGAAGACAAGTAATTAGGTGGTCTAGCCGACACATGTAACTACAAGAAAAGGTAGCAATGGCTAAAACATTAATCTAACAAAACCCGAGAAACCTTAAAGGGGTACCTAGCTATTTAAAGGAGTGGGAGGACGACAAAGGGGGTTCCTAGGTCGTGCTCCACCAGGTTGGGACGCACCCCACATGGGCCCCACCTAGGCCGGGCTCCCAGATAAAGTTACAAGCCCAGATAAAGTTACTCATGGACCAAAAACGGAACTCGTATGCAGATTTGCCAGCTGTTTGAAGTCAGCACTGTAGCAGATGGCCGAATTGGATTCCAGCACTTGGGCAACTTGATCTTGATGTGAGCAATGGTTGTATCAATGGTAGCCATGGTCACATCGTATCAATGGTAGCCATGATCACATCATCCTCCCCTTCTTCATGGAAAACCATCCTTGGTTTTTCCATGTTGTGCTCTTCGCGTAGTCTATTTAAAACAACATGTTTCTTCCAATCAAAACAAGAGAAACTCGACATAATATGATTAGCAATAACATGTTTCTCTAGCTTGCATGTTTTATCCACATCTACAGGAGGTTCTAAATCTGAACAGATGTAAACTCTATGCACCAAATATATTTTTCTATCATTATATTCGCCAAAGATATGAAAAATAGCATTACTTGGACATGGCAACTCAGACTTAGCAAATAATTTTTCCTTCAAATTAACGAGCCCACATAAATCGTGAAACCGAACATAGCCCCAAGTATTTAAAGAAGTTATGAATTCACATTCCTGTACTCCATTAACAATGTGAACAACATGCTTAAAGTCAACACATAAAGAACTAACACTAGAAATAGCATGTTCATTCGCTAGTTGTGACATGGATATAAGTGAAGCATTATCACACAACTCTTCTTTCACAAGGAACAGCAAATAAATCAACTTGTGACAAAAAAATCTCAACAATTGTTTCCACTAATGGTTGCTCTACTATAGCATGAAAAGTGGACATGTATAGTTCATCTTGAGAATACTCACCATCTTTTATCTCAACACCATTTAATTTACCTTGAAAACTTTCTTGAGACATTGAAGGTGCTTCAAGCTTCTCCTCGTTCTTCTCAAGTACGTCTTTCTCCTCCTTTTGACAATTGTTTACTTCCTGCAAATTATTAACAATAAGAGGCATGTGTACAACTTGTTGCTTCTTTACATCCTCAATTTGTTTTTCCGCATTGAAAGCAAGTTGTAACAAATGAGCAAAAGAGCTATAACTTTGACAAGCAAGCATGTCCTGAATTTCTTTGTTAAGCCCACATAAAAACCACAATTCTGTACCTTCTTTGCATTCGTCTAAACCACAATGTAATAAATAAGCATGCATATCATGACAGTACGAAGTAACAGTTTTGGTATATTGTTTTAAACATTGCAGATTGTTGAGCAGAATGTCAGCATAATATATGGGAACATAAACATCTCTCAAATATCGTTTCATGTCTTTCCAAGATTGTGGTATTTCGTTATTCCTATAAAGATGTTTCCATTCATAAGAATCATTTTTTACTAAAGCACTAGAGGCACACATAACCATTTGTTTTTCAGACAAATCATGCTTTTTAAAATTTTTATCAACCGCTAGCTCCCATTTAATGTAAGCATGAGGATCATAATTTTCTTCAAAATAAGGTAGTCCAGATTTGATCTTAGCTAAAACAACGTGACTTACCTCATATGTGTCATGGTGATCACTCCTCATGTCTCGATGAAGATGTCGACGTTGAGCATAGTTATCCCCAATTGTCTTGCATATCCCTGCCATTGTTAGCAAAAAACAAGAAACATACACAAAAATATATGTACTCTCGTATCAGCTACTAGGTAGTGGAGGCTCAAATATCACACACACTCAAGCTTTTAACCAAGCTTTTACAAGTTCTTACCAATGCAAGCGGAATGGTGACATACACCGAGTCAACCAAGCACCCCAATGGAGGTTGGATGTATCAATGCCTTGGCAAATACTTGCTGTACGACTACAATCAAATCTGTAGAGCTCTCGGTAGGCTTAAATATGTAACAAAGGAATAGAAAATGCTCAAATCAGAGAATACAAAGTTGAATAATTGTTCAAAGTCAAGTACCGTGCTGGTCCTAGGCTAGAACGTACTAGACACAAACGATACTACAAGATAGCACTAGGAATAACTCAAGCACAACTCTGATATACAAAAGCAAACTCAAAGATAACAACTGATTTTCTTTTTCCTTTCTTTTTTTTCTTTCTTCTTTTCCTTTTCTTGCTTTCTTTGTTTCCTTTCTTTCTTTTTTTGGTGCGGCTTTTGTGTTCTTTTTTAGCCCTATTCTGCCTTTTTTCTTTTTTGATTTTTTCCAGCAAAAATGACTCAAGGACCTGAATGCAAGATTTCAAGGACTCAAATGTAAATATAAAAATTATAGGGACTCAAATGTAAAAATCCAAACCCTAAAATTTGATCTATACAAAAATTGAATGCTCTCCTCGTATGGATTCCCTTTTTGCAAACGAAACTCGAATCCGATACCAAAATTTTTGTTACCAAGGTGTAGCAACTCACGGTATGGGAGAGAGGTGTAACAACTCACAGTATGGGAGAGGAAACAACTATATGATGGGGAGGTGGAGTGGGAGGCATGCGGTGGGGAGGTGGAAGCGAAATCCGGCAGGTTCGGATTTGGAATAGATAAAAAAAAGAAACTAATTTCTATCTAATCCAATCTACTATTTCCTCCCAAACTGAACTGAAACCAATCTAATCTAATCTCCTCCTTCCATCTTCCTCATGCACGCACACGGATACACCATGGGATATGCCACAACCACACCATATAAACCCTAGATGCAACTCCAAAACTGACCAACAAAAACTTCTGAAAACTACAAAATTGAACCCTGGTGGTGAGGCGATTCCGTTTTCTTAGGTCCTGACAACAATAAAGACACAGCGGCGGTGACGACAGTTGTACTAAACGGGACCAAAACTCGAAACTCTAAACAGACTAGACGCTAAGACCAGCAACACGACACGACGATGCAATGCAAAACTCAACAATGCAAAAACTGAAAAGAACAATGCAATGGCACAAACATGGCTAGGTAATGGATGCAATTTTTTTGTATGGCTATTTTCTGGTTATAAGTAGATAAACAACTCACCGAGTAACGAAATCTCTAATACCACTTGATAAAGCTTGTGCTCCACTCGATACGCTCAGTGATCTGGTTGTCCCGATCTTTCAGTGAGTTGATGATAACTACGATTTGGGAGAAATGTTGACGACCCGAAACTTGATCTTGATGTGAGCAATGGTTGTATCAATGGTAGCCATGGTCACATCAACTTGTCCCGGCGCGACCAAATTCCACCCGCCCTCAGCTCTTAGTCATCGTCACCGTGGTTTTCCCCAAATCAAGACTACCGCCGTCCGCCATTGCCGCCCGCACACGGAGTTCACCACCGTTGAGGTAGAGGCCATCTTCCTCCTGACACGGAAATGGAGTTCACCGCCATTCCATGAGATGACTCACAAGGGGGAAATGGTCCTGAAAGGCGCAACGGTACGCACTCTTAATGCCCTCGCAGGGAAAGAGAAACAGACAATCTACTGTGCTACGCGGGGGTTGGGGCGGATCTTGGCGAAGTGGTGGCGGCTGAGCCCAGGGGCAACAGGAACGAGTCGGACGTGGATGCAGTAGCGAGGCGGGGCGACCTGCAAGACCTCTACGGAGAAGATCGAAAGAGCAAAGCCAAGGTAGCGGGTGAGGTCAATGAGCAGCTGAATGAAACTGATGTCGTCTCCACTGGCAGCCGTGTGCAATTAGCAAGCCATCTATAGAAGTTTTTGAAAAAGGAAAAAGAGTCAGCAAACTAACACTTTTTAAAACTCTAAAGAAAGGGATGGGGGAAACTAAGCTTTCACAAAAGAAAACGCACTTTCGAAAAAAGGACCAAGTGTGAAAGCTAGCAAACAGAGGCTTTTGGAAGGATTTAGTTTCTAAGGAATTCTATACAAGGAGGGGTTTCGTCCTAGGGCCAAACTTTGCTTTGATATCACCCTGTGGCGCCCCAAACTATACTAGTCCAAGAACCAGAACCGGCATAGGCTGGAGGTCACATAATTACCTATGATTATAGTACCAGTCCTACGATACACAAGCTAGTACTCATAGAATAATGGTGAAAATCAGAAATAACAAAGCTTTATTACAACATGAGGGAGGTCGCATACATACTACCGTCATGGACATACCCCAGACTGGTAGATACATAAACAAGCAGAAATGACAAAGGTGGAAGCATAGAAAACAGAAATGACAAACGTCAAAACACTAGTGATTCAAATTTTAGTTTGGAACGAGGCCCATGCCTCGCCCGACTTCTCAGATTGCTTTGCAACAACCTATCACAATAATCATAAGTCCCAAGTCCAAACTCAACATCATTCCATCTCAGCACAAACCTACACCGTGCCGTCTCAGAACAAAGTCAACACGGCCATCTCAGCCAAAACCAACATGGCCATCTAAGCCAAACAAACATCTTGGTGCCAAAAGACACCGCGAGTCACATAGGCTCGTTTCCAACCACGAAGGTTGGCCATCCGCCACAAAGGCAAACTCTGGTAATGGTTCCCATTCCACAAATCATTTCATTAAAGAACTTTAAAAACAAAACTATGCTATAAGAAACACCTCACATTCACCCATGACCGTGGGCACGGCTGTTTAAACAGTTTACTGAACTCTGTAGAGGTTGCACGCTTTACCCACACCTTCTCACATCACCGAACACATGTGGATCAGACACGGCCGACAAAGGAGAGCTCACTACAAGGCTTTTCTGTAACCAACCCATAAATGTCTCATGTCACACAGATGGGTGGAATCTTTTCATCAAGCATCAAGCCAGGCTTAGGCCCTCATCTACTCAGGCCTCACTATATGGACCCCATGACACATCCCCACCGCAGGAGATTGCCGTAAACTCCACCATACTAGTACTCCTAACCTGCCAACATGCTAGACACCTACATTTTAGCTACTTACTCAGCCAGGGGCGTCCCATTCTACCCATGTGGTCGCACTATATTATGTTTGGATGAATTTCCCAAAGGGATCGGTCCTTATAGATGATGTGTAGCCAGACCACCTAGATACTGACTCCCGCACCATCGAGTTTTGAAAAGCATTTTTCCATCTTAAAACCAAACCGACATCTCGTTGGGTTTTTAAACAACAATGGTGTTAAATATCTAAAAGTTTCCCAATCAACAGAACAAACGTTACCTATAGGCAGTCTACTTCAGCATAAGTGAATACCGACAAAAAAAATGGTGGTGTTACAAAGAAAATGGGGTTTTGCAAATCCTATATCATAAAAGTGCAACTACTAGGAAGGTCCGACTATTCGCATTCGTGGCTAAACGGTGCGCCCTAAAAATATGCAACTTGGCAAATAAAATAATTAGTTCAAAAATATGGGTGCAAAAAGTGGTCAAAGAGGCTTGCCTTGATCCTCTACGAAAGCCGGAGTGTCGGCCTCCTGAGCGAACCCCGCATCGGTCCCGGACTCTACACGCGGGAAAACAACAAAACATGAAACCATAGTTAATCAAAACAAAAATAAAAAAGAACAGCGCCATAAAATAGAGGGGAATTTTAGAAGGATTTTGGAACTTGAACGGAGTCAAACGGAGTTTGGGCTGAAAAGATATGAATTTTTGAAGATTGATGATTTTTGGTGGGACGGAAAGACCGAACCAGAATATTCCTAGAATATTCTAGTGGGCTCAGTTGTAAGGTTAACAGGGGGGTCAAGGTCAAAGGGGAGAGATAGATGTGGGGCCCATGGGTCCCACTCCTTTCTTTCTTCTTCTCTTTTCTTTCCTCCCTCTCCCTGTTATTTCTTTCTCCTGTCTTCCTGGTTTCTTTCTCTCGTTCCTTTTCTTGCCGAGAGGGGGAGAGGTCGGCAGGGGGCGACGGCAGCCTGGCACGATGAGGGGGTGGCGGCGTGGTGCTGGTGAGGGGCAGTGCCAGCTCGGGCGGTGGCGGCGGCGCCGGCTGGCTTGGCGCAAGGGGAAGGGCGGCTTGGTGCCGGGAGGACGAGGTCGGTGGCCTCGGTCGGCTTGGCCGGCCGATGGCTGGGCAGTGGCTCAGCCAGACGTCGCGAAGACTCGGCTGGGAGCAGGAAGGAGAAGAAAGTGACGCCGACTACCTGCGACGTCTCCGCGGCCTCGGCGACTCCTTCCAACAATGCAAAAGTGTAGTGTAAAATTTGTGGGGAGTAGTGGGAGGGATCATATGCTTGATTGTGGGGGGTATTTATACTTTGCTTTGATCTTCAGTAGAGACTCTGTCGATGAATGCTACCATTTTTACATATGTGCTGCTCTCTGCGTTGCTCAGGTGGTTGTCTAACTTGAGTAAATCAAAAATCAGAGCAGAGATGATGTCGGCTGACAGGAAGAAGGATGGGGCGGTGCCTAATTTGGCAACCGTCGTGTTGTAGTTTTAAGGCAGGGGAATTTAGTGTTTATGCATGCCTGTCGAACGCTTAAGGAAGTTAGAGCATGGGTCCTTCAGTGACACGAAATCGTTTAGCAGGGAAGGGACCGATAATCGCCAGTTGGTAGAAATCTGAAAATGATGGAAATTAAACGGATTGGAACGAAAGTGATTAAATAAGGCCAGGAAAAATTTACGAACGACGATTAGAATTAACTCTCGAATTTTTGGGACTGAAGTTGGAAAAGGGATGATGCTTTAATTAAATTTAATCTGGGATTTTTAGATTAAAAACACGGGCGTTACACTCAGATTAATGACCCTGATATTCAGGAAATCAAGAAGAACATGAGAAGAGGAAAAACCATTGGTTAACTAGAAGATGAACAAGGAACTGCATGGCTGGGAGAAAGAAATTGTGTACCTGACAACGAAGAATTAAAAGACATTATCATGAAAGAAACCCATGATACGATGTATTCTACTCATCCCGGTAGTACCAAGATGTACCAAGATCTTAAAGAGTAATTTTGGTGGGCAAGTATGAGGTGGGAAATAGCAGAATATGTGACTGTGTGTGATGTGTGTCAACGAGTTAAGGCAGAACATCAGAAACCAACAAGACTGCTGCAACCATTGAAGATACCAAAATGGAAATGGGAACAGATTGGGAAATACTTCATGACTGGTCTACCCCAAACATCATCCGAAAATCATTTCATTTGGGTGATAGTCGACAAGCTCACTAAAGTTGCTCATTTCATTGTCGTCAAGATGACCTATTCAGGTAGCCGACTGGCAGAATTGTATATGGCAAGGATTGTGTGTTTACATGGTGTTCCAAAGAAAATAGTGTCTGATAGAGGTAGTCAGTTTACTTCAAAGTTCTAGCAGAAGCTTCAGGAAGAGTTGGGTACCCGTTTGAACTTCAGTACTACTTATCACCCTCAGACCGACGGTCAGACTGAAAGAGTGAATCAGATACTAGAAGACATGTTGCGAGCTTGTGCCCTAGACTTCGGTGGAAGTTGGGATAAAAATTTGCCTTATGCAGAATTCTCTTACAACAACAGCTATCAAGCTAGTCTCCAGATGGCTCCATATGAAGCATTGTATGGTCCGAAGTGTCATACTCCACTTCTGTGGGATCAAACGGGATAGCATCAAGTTTTCGGAACAGATATCTTAAGAGAGGAAGAAGAAAAGGTGAAGATTATCCAGGAAAGATTGCGTGTAGCTCAGTCCTGTCAAAAGAGTTAAGCCGATAATCATTGTAGAGATCTGAGTTTTGAAGAAGGAGATATACCTTCACGTCACACATCTACATGGGGTGCACCATTTTGAAACCAAGGGAACGCTAGCACCATGTTTTGTGGGACCTTACAAGATTGCAAGTCGAAAAGGTGAAGTTGCCTATCAGTAAGAGTTGCCCCAGTCTATGGCAGGGATTCACGATGTGTTTCACGTATCACAATTAAAGAAATGTTTGGGGGTGCCTACGGAGGAAGCCAATCCTGAACAAATAGAGATCCAGGAGGACTTGACTTATGTTGAGAAGCCCGTCCGAATTTTGGAAATAAGCGAGAGGAGCACAAGGAATCGGATCATATGTTTCTGCAAGGTCCAATGGAGCAACCATTCGGAAGAAGAAGCCACTTGGGAACGAGAGAATGAATTGAAGTGAGCTCACCCTCACCTATTTGTTGGTTCTTTCGAATCTTGGGGATGAGATTCCGTTTAAGTGGGGTAGGTTTGTCACGCTTTAAAAATCGCTTAATTTAATAATACATTCTTTAATGCATTTTTAGAAATTATTTAAAAGCCTACAAGAGAAACCCTAAAAATTCTTGATAAATTTCAACATATAATTGAGCTAGATAAAATTTTCTTAAATACTATGAGTGCCCAAGTATTTTCTGGATTTTTCCCAAAATTATTTGAGCATATGAAGTATTTTTAATAAACAAAAGATCATTTCAGCAATTATTTAATTGGAAAAAGGAATCAAAATCCTCCCTTCCAGATTTGGGCCGAATCTGGAAAAGTCCATTTCCCCCCTTTAGCTCTTCTCTGTTGCTGGCATGTTTCTTTCCTTCGTTAAAAAGTCCAGTTGGCCTCCTCCATCAATCGGACCAACGCAAAAGAAGTTGCAGCAGAAGTCTAGTTTTTCTACCTGTCGCTACAGTGCTTCTTCAACCTCCAGATAGAGCTCCAGCCAAGCCCGATGCCGCCGCTTCCCCCTCCAAATCCGACGCATCCGGTCGTCCCTACGTCAAATTAGTTGGGAGAAAATATTCCCTTTATCTCCCTCTTCCATTTCCCCCAAGAATCGGACCTTATCTTCGAGAAACTGACGCAGATTCGAGCTCGAACTCGAGTTTATCTCTCCCCGATCGAACCCTAGTTTTCCCGGCAACCTTGGGCTTGTGATGGGCTCGATCTCTCCCTCCCATGGCTATAAATAGAGCCCCCTCCCTCTCCTCTATCGGCAGCCACCCCTCTTTCTCTCCGCCATCGCTGGAAACCTCCTCCCCGCGCTCGTCATCTCTCTCCTCCACCACCGCACTCCGGCCAAGCCGTGCTGCCACTCTAGTCACTGCCTTCGGTCGCCGTCGCCACTGTTGGGTGCGTAAGGGCCGAGCTAAAGCTCGCCCACCCCTTCTCCTCCACCGAAGATCACCGGAACATCGCCGTCGTCACCAACCTGATCTCGCCGCCATTTGGAGCTCGTCGTCGGCCATCTTCCATCACCGTTGGTTGTCACTGTCGCATCGCTTCCGATGTTCCCAAAGAGACCGTTTGCGCTGAAGAAGGTTCAGAAGTCTTCGAAGACCAGCAAGGCAAGTCACATAGATCCTAAAGCACACCTTTGAGGATGTTGAACCTATTTGAAGCTATTGTTTATATTCAACTATTGCATATTTTCGAATGTCACCAGATGGGAGTGATCTACTGTCTTTGATATGGCCCAATTGTTATTGATTACCTGTCCTTTGTCACCTGGTTAATAATTGTTATTGATTACCTGTGCTTTGTCACCTGGTTAATAATCTGATTACCTAGAACTTTATATGTGGTTTTAGCTAAAGTTATTAGGATGCTTAGCCATGCCTAGAAACATTAGCACTTTAATGGGATAAATGTTGCTTCACAATCACTTATTGCTATTCATTTAATGGTAGCTCAAGATGGCTAATCGTGATTGGTTAATTAATCGGTCCACCTAAAACTTGATTAATGGTTGGTTTTGAGCACATGGTTTTGATGGTCATGCTCATGACAATTAAGGACTGGTTCGCGAACTGGTTCACGAACTCTCGTTGTGAAGCATTAACCGTACTAACCACAAGCCAGGGTGGGCAACGACTGGACGTTGTGTATGGCGTGGTTCATTGTGAGGCACCAGACTGAGAACTAGGGGAGATAAGCCCACGAGGGTTGCTAGAGAGTCCATTCCTTGGTTTAAAGGGGGTGACTATGATCCGAAAACAGTGCACTGCATTGAATTGTGTTATGTGTGATGTCTTTTCACAGTCTCTATTCGAGTACTTTTGCAGTATCGCGACGCATGGTTGACATGATGTTGAGGCTTTGTCTTGTGGCTAAATTTATACACCTCTGGCCACAGTAAAACTATTCGAATAGCCGTGCCTGTGGTTATGGGCAAGCCTAACAATGTTTTTCATGATTAGTCCCACTTGCTCGCTAATAATAATAATAATGTGATATATGGTGATAATTGATTTACCTCCTGGTATGGAATGGCTAATTCCTGGTTTGGAGATTGGATTTGTGCAACTGGGCATGGTTGTTCAGTGTTGGTTTGGGCCTGTACAACATGGGTGTTGTACAGTGCTGATTAATACTATTTAATTAATTACTCTACTGTTTTGCAAATTATCAACTCTTTCTCAAATGCTGCTGTTGCAAATGTTCCCTATATTATGCTATCCTTTGGTATCCCTTGCACTTGCATATTTGCTGTGTGGCTTGTTAAGTATTCCATATACTCACCTTGCAATGATCATCAACCTCAATTGAAGAAAAAGGATCTAGAAGGAGAAGACCTTTGGTTTAGATCCCAATTGAGCTACCTGTGGAGTAAAGTTGAAGCTTCGCTAGATTTTCTTTTCCACTGCAGCTTTCTTCGTGGTGAGGACTAAGTGCCTGTAAAGTAAGTATTTATCGCATTAGTGTATTTGGTACTGTATATTCAAATTGTCAATTTGTCTACCTCGGCTGATTTCTGGACGAGGGTTTAATGCACAAATTAGTTTGGAAATTACTTGTGAATTTCCGGACGTGACAATTCCTCAAAGATAACAACACGTCATGAGAATAAAAACCGTCCATATATATATATATAACTTACAAATCAAAAATTCTGAGGATTTCCTAATATGTACGGACATCTTTGTCGAGAGGATCCAAGATGATGACTTCGCCATACTTTGGATATAGAAGAAAAGTTTTCCAGTGGTCGCTGCAAAAAAATGTGTTAGTCGAGCCGTGATTAAGTATATACTCATAGTAGATATGAAAACTTACTCAAAGGCGTATGGGGCATATATGCATCTTTTGTCCTGCATAGATTCAAGTGTTATAGCTACGTAAGTAGCCACATCGCAAATTTTAGCTTGATGCCTTTCTTTTATGTATGCATCCCTCTCTTCGGGAGTCATGGCCTGAACATGTGACAGTAGCCTCTTCTCGTCTAGCAGGAAGGTGTGGTTCGACTGACTTATTCGGCAAGGGTTTAGGAAGCTGACTGGCTCACGCATCTCTTCTGCTATGACATAATTCATCCTGCAAATATTGGATGATCAAATTAGCTAGTAGTAGAATACATAGGTACCATGATGTCGCAACATGTTGCAGTCATGCATTTATAGACACCAAATGGCGATCAAATTGGCGTCGAGTCTCTGCCGAAGATAGAGGGAATGCATTTCCCTGAAACTAACTTGTAGTAGGCATGACCCGCTCATGAAAACCTCCACTGACACGTCAACTGATATTGATGAAAGCCCTCTTATTCTACTTGCAGTCATGTACCATTCATGCCACCTTTTTAGTCGCCAAGGTCCTTCTACTAATTCCCAGGTGGGGACGAATGATTTGCCATTCTCAAATTCTTCTGGCACATCAACAGTGGAATAAAACTCAAAGTTTTATCCAAGTTTATTTGCAGGCCTTTTGCTTCCTTTTTATCACAATCAATCTTTTATTTCCACTTAATATCACTCTTACTTCTTGGGAATGCTTTTATCATAAACTTTTTCTTGGACGCACTTTCTGCTTTGTGCTTGTGCGTTCTTATCATTACTGGTACTCCGGCACCCTTATCTTCTTCCTGTGGCATTACTTGTTTTGATTGTACTGTGCTAGGCGCTTGAGGCTCTTGTATAACCTCTGCTTCCCTTTCAGGCTCAGATTGATCAGGCATTGGCTGTTCAGGCTCTGGTTGTTGTTCAGACTATGGTTGCTTTTGAGGCTCTGGTTGCTTTTTAGGCGCAGCCTGCTTTTCAGCCTCTGCTAGGCGTTGAGGCTCTAGTTGGCGTTGAGGCTCTACTTTCGGTGATTGCGAAGGATGCCTAGGTAATGCATCTGGAGGATCCCTTGGTTCTTCATCCCTGTTACACAAGGCACGAGATGGCGACCCCAGTACCCTTGGTGGACAATCCAATGACCCTAATTAAATATCTTTTTTGTGCAATAGTATTATCCAGTCGACCGCATCTCCAAGGTACACGATGCCCTCGGGTGTCGGGATGTCTATCTCGTACATCCGGTGATCCTTATTTACCGTCCGCACCTCTACCTTGGCAAAGTCATCAGCAATATCTTGGCAATGAAATCTGCACCCCGACATTGCCCTTCTAGTTGCAACCTGAATCATCTTTCCTGTCCTTCCAACCAGAATAAATAGTCTGCATGGAGTATCTTCCGTTATACCGTCGACTGGAATGCTTGGGTTGAGCATAGAAAACGCAGCTTGCATCCTTTCAACGCATTCCTGAAGTCACGCTTCTTGTAGCTAGCAGTATCCACTGTGAAGCCATCCTTCCAACTAGCCTTTGAGGAGACCCCTCGAACGCGGCCTGAGTGTTCCGGGTTGCCCAAAGCATATGCCATCCTTTGTCTTTGTTGATATGTCTAGTAAAGTCCCAATAGTGGTATCGAACACATTTTTCTCTAGGTGCATGACATCGATAGAATGACGTATCTCTAAATCTGGTTAGTACTCTAGGTACTTAAAGAAAATGGAGTGCTTCTTGAATGGTACGCTAGCGCTTGTTGGCTCTTCTGCATCATTTCTCTTCTACTTGTTGGTTTCCATATTTTTCGCCTTCCTAAAAACAACCTTGAGATTTTTCGTCGTTTTGAACACTTTATCACCCTTGCATGGTTTTGGTGGATCATCATTTTCTTCAGTCTTGTCGAAATATGTTGCTTTGGAGCAGTATTTGTGATTCCTTCTTAAGAAACGTCGGTGCCGCATGTACATTAGCTTCTTCGATCCTCGAAGATACCTGTATATGATACCATTCACACAGATAACGCAGCCTGTCTTCCCCTTGATCTATCCTGATAAGGACAATAATGCGGACAAGTCGTTGACGGTGACAAAGATAATTGCATGCAGCGTGAAGTACTCCCGTAAGAATTCATCCCAAACTCAGATCCCATGTTTCCATAGATCTGCCATATCGTCCATCAAAGGCTCCAGAAACACATCCATGTCAATGCCAGGTAGTTGTGGTCCCTGTATAAGGATGGTCAACAAAATAGACTTACTTTCCTTACACAACCATGTAGGGAGGTTGCACATGGTTAGGACTACTGGCCAAATGTAGTGTGAGCTACTCAAGACACCAAATGGATTCATTCCATCGGTGCTCAATGCAAACCTTACATTTCTTGGGTCCTGTCACGCCCGGAAATTCACAAGTAATTTCCAAACTAATTTGTGCATTAAACCCTCGTCGAGGAATTAGCCGAGGTACACAAATCAAGAATTTGGATATACAGTACGAAATAAACTAAAATGATAAATACTTACAGAAAAGGTACTTAGTCCTCACCACGAAGAAAACTTTAGCGGAAAAGAAAATCTAGCAAACTTTCAACTGCACTCCCACAGGCAGCTCAACTGGGATCTCAGCCAAAGGTCTTCTCCTTCTGGATCTTTTTTCTTCAACTAAGGTTGATGATTATTGCAAGGTGAGTACATGGAATACTCAACAAGCCACACAGCAAATATGCAAGTGCAAGGGATACCAAAGAATGACAATAATAGGGCTCATTTGCAAAAGCAGCATTTGACAAAGAGTTGAGAATTTGTAAAACAGTAGGGTAATTAATTAACAATACTAATCAACACTGAACAACACCCCATGTTGTACAGGCCCAAACCACCACTGAACAACCATGCCCGGTTGCATAGATCCAACCTCCAAACTAGGAATTAGCCATTCCATACCAGGAGCTAAATCAATTGTCACCATATATATCACATTATTATTATTAATGAGAAAGTGGGACTAATAACGAAAAATATTGTTAGGCTCGCCCATAACCGCGGGCATGGCTATTCAAATAGTTTTACTCTGGCTAGAGGTGTACAAATTTACCCACAAGACACAGCCCCACAACATGTTGCCATGCCCTCAGTACCACCACGATACCTCAAAACAGGACTGTGAAAAGACGCCCAGCATAACACAACTCAATATAGTGCACCGCTCCCGGATCATACTCGCCCTTTTAGCCAAGGTATGGACTCCCTAGCGATCCCCCATGGGCTTATCTCCGCCACTTCACAGTCTGGCACTCTACATTGAATCATGCTACACCAAGTATCTAGCAGTTGCCTATGCTAGCTTGTGGTTAGTACGGTTAATGCTTCACAACGATAGCTCATGAACCGGTCCTTAATTGTCATGAGCATGACCATCAAAACAATGTGCTCACAACCCACCATTAATCAAGTTTTAGTTGGACCAATTAATTAACCAATCACGATTAGCCATCGTGAGCTACCATTAAATATTCATCATTAAATAGTAATGAAGCATTAGTTATCCCAATAGCATGCTAATGTTTCTAAGCATGACTAAACAATTATATCTAATATCTAGCTAAACCAATATATAAGGCCCAAGCT
The DNA here is from genome assembly GCA_008326285.1 of Oryza officinalis. Classification (NCBI taxonomy): domain Eukaryota; kingdom Viridiplantae; phylum Streptophyta; class Magnoliopsida; order Poales; family Poaceae; genus Oryza; species Oryza officinalis. The sequence continues at coordinate 12,958,434 of BDMV01000009.1, forward strand.
AGTCAAATTATAACCCATAGGACAATAAAGTCATCTTTGGCCATAACATAGAGAAAGGCTCACATCACCCAATGACATTCGAAAATAAATGCATATTTCAATGAAATAGAGAATTTAAATATAGAACCAACATGCTCAAAGGGTGTTTTGGGATCTGTGCGACTTGCCTTGCAAACAAGCATCTTCAATTCGTCTTCAGGAACTTCTCCAACAAACAAACGTTCCTTCGAAACGACTGAAAACTAAACCTAGAATGCAAAACAAGAAAAACACTAATAAAAACCCAATAAATGGTACAAATAAAGTTCATAAACGGGTAGAACTTGAATTATAAATTACGAGACTTGAACGGCCTCATTCTGAGTTCATACGAATTAGTTATAATCTTTACAAGATTTAACCCAATTAAACCTAATTAAAAAGAATTAAATAGATTTACGACACAATTTATGAATATTTTTAATAGATAGATCTTGATTTTAGATAAATTTAGCAACTTGAACCACATTAATCCGAGTTACGATGAATTGGTTATGAATTAATGAAATTTCAATCCATTAAAAGCTATATAGAAAACCCTGAATAAATTATTGCATGGTAATGAATTATTTTTGTACTGGAAAAGGAAGGAATATGACATCAGCCCTAAGAAGAGAGAGAAAGGGCTGGTGACAGGTGGGACCCACTCATCATAAAGACATGCAGTAGACCGGGTCTACCATGAACCAAGTCCACGGAGGTGGTTCACGGTCCACGGGTCTATGGGATGGATGGCTCAGACTGGTTTGACCCGAGTTGACCAAAATCCAACGAATGAGATTAGAATGGCCTAGGGTTTTCGATGGACACCACGTGGACAGAGACGTTGACACGGAGACGACGTGGCACTTGGGTGGTGGCTGACAAGGCGCTAACGTGGACGCCGATGTAGACATGCCATGTAGGATCGACGGCTGGCCGGCTCTGGACGACAACGACTATGGCGAATGGTGGCATGGCGACGAAAACGCGAAGAGGTGATCGAGATGATCCTTACCCACCCTTACACGACGACGGACGACGAACGATGACGGCCAGCGACGAGCTTGAAAAGGCGACAAGGTCGGGTCATCGATGGCGGCGGTGTTCCGGAAATCTTTGGCAACAAGAAGTGGTGGCCAGGTTTCCTCTCCTTCTTGCTAACCGAACGGTGGCGGTGGTGACCCAAGACGACGACGAAAGGCGATGGGCGACATGGCTGGAGCGGCGGCCGGAGGTGGAGAGAGATGGCGAGTGCGGGGAGAGGCGGCTAGGGCATGGGGAGCATGGGCTAGGGTTGGAAAAGGAGGAGACCTCGAGCATGCTTCTTATTGGCGGAGGAGGGAGAGATCTAGCTCCATATGGGAGGATTTGGCGACGCAAACCTAGGGTTCTGTCGGAGAGATAAAGCTCGGGTTCTAGATCGATTCCGTCTCGAATTCAAAGTGATAAGACCCGATTCTTGGGAAAAAACAGGAAGGAATCGGTCAAATTTTGTGGGGAAAGCGGCATCGGTGCCGGGCACTGTTCGGGCGGCTGAAGGTTGAAGAAGGTACTGTAGCAAGGAGGATGAAAAATAGACTTTTGCTGTGACTTCTTTTCCTCGGCCCGAGTGAAGGACGATGCAGATTGGACTTTTTCTTTCTCTCTATTGGGCCAGCTGAGGAAGGGACGACAAACAGACTTACGCCAAGGGAGGGAGAGCGGCTGCTGGCTCGGGTTGGGCCGCCAGGGAGAGGAAGAGGAAGGTGGGCCAGGAATCGGCCCAAAACAAGAGAGGGATTTTAATTAACTTTTTAATTTAAATAATTGCTGAAATGATTTTTGATTATTAAAAATACTTTCAACGCTCAAATAATTCCAAGAAAAATCCTGAGAAAATTATAATCAGATCATTTAATGATTAATTTATTATTTGAATATTTACTGAAATGTTCTTTGTATTATTAAAATTAGTATTTGAGCTCCGAAAAATCCGAGAAAATTCTAGAAAGTGTAATTAACTATGGAGAATTTAATAAAAATTAAATTCACCAACAATTTATTGAGGAAATTTTTATCTAGCTCGATTAATGTTCAAATTTTTCATAGATTTTATTCAAACACTAACTTTAATTAATCAATAAATTCTAGAAATTCATTTTTCACAACAATTTATAATTTAGCGATTTTTAGGGTGTGACAAATCCACCCTCCTTACAGAAATCTCGTCCCGAGATTGGAACAGCTAGCAAGAAATTGGGTAGCGCAATCCTTCATTAACCATTTCCTCAAAACTGGCTGGCCAATCTGACACACATTTGTCTGACCCCTTTTTTGTCTGTGCTTCTTCCAATAGAACTAACACATAACTAAATCCTCGTGTAGATATTGTTAGGTCTTTCTTTTTGTAAACATTATCCTCTCAACCTTAAAAAAAATTGATAACAAGATCTCTAACTACTGTGGTGTTCGCTCAAGCGTTTACTCTAGCTCATCTCTGAGTGCCCTTGTCTCTGTAAAGTCCATAGAAATCTCGCTTAACACTAGAGTCGAATTATTTCCCATTATTCTACTTTTCTGAGAAAATGATATGTAACATTCTATCCAATCCAACCTTCTGAGTAAACTTATCTCCTATTATGTTATTGAAACAAGTCTCTTATCCATTAATTAGACTAACCAGATATTAAATTTTCCTCAATCCGAGTTTCACAGTACTTTAACAAATAGCTAATCCTGCACTATCTTCATTGATCTGACTTTCACCTTTTGCCGTGAAAACAAATATTGTCTGTATCTTCAATATTCAAGAATTGTTTCCTATAAGGTGTAACCTTTCAGGTTTTAGATTCCAATAAAGCTTCTTATATAGCTTGACCATCAATCATCCAAACAAACTATCAAGACATTACTTCATCATCGGTGTAAACCATTTTGCGACCATATTTTATGGCTTCTACAGTTTCAAAATACCTTGAATTAGAGAACTTCACACTTTCATTCGATATCATACTAACCTGGTGATTAGGGTTCCATTTCGAATTGGTTTTTATCAATCACCTTCCTGCCTATCCAATTCCTAATTATCATCTTCATACTTCAGATTAACATAGTAATGACATCCACTCTCATCTTTGTACCATGGGTGTACGTGCAGCTGGTAGAACGACCCCACCTACTATCTCACAGAAAGTTTGTAGTGATTCGTCAAGACTTGTACCGGTGATGTGTCGGCAGGCAAACCATTCCTAATCTTGTACCATATTAGTAGAGTATAAACCTTCCTTAATGCTTATCCTTCATTAAGTCTTCCTATATCCATGCTTAATCATCACTTCATATATATTCTTATTTTCTGAATATTCCTCTGGCGTTAGATAAATATTAAGGTTCAAGTAGCAACTATAAGATTCCCAAAACAACATCATAAAATCCCTAATCTCAATTTCCTTGGTTCAACACATCAATGTTGTATTTAACTGAATCCATAACAGTTGAACAAATTGGCATTCCATGAAAGAAACTTGGAATCTCTTGTATTTATGATAAACTGAAATACAGGTGAACAGCGATTTAGCTATTCCTTTGGAGTAATGGAAGTTTCCTTTCATCTAAAAAATGCAATTCGAGCATCAATAATTAGACTATTATTGCCAAAACTCATCAAGTATGCATTTTCCAAATCAAAATACACCTTGGACGAAGGTAGTGGTGGCTTATACAATCCAAAGTATTGTACTATTATTCTGCTACTTTTGGACAAATTAATCATATTTAGCAGTTCTTTTTTGCAACTAAGACAAAATATTACATGGAAGCTATAAAACAATATATATATGTGGAACAACTTTAATGATGTGAATGAAATTAGCAGTTGTAGTATGCCATCAAGAATATGTAGTGATCCAATCTCATATATTTTATGCATGCGAGAAGTTTAGCCTTATGTTATGAAATGAATAATGTAATTCAAAATAAGGAATAAGTCTACTTAACCCCATCAACTATGGAGGTTCGTCTACTTAACCTCATAGGTACAAAATTGGGTATTTGGCCCCCGAAAAGTATTCCATACTATCTAGATCTACCACCTAAATGATTCTCTTGGGCTGTTTCGGTAGTGGTTTTGCCCATGTGGCAGCATCAACATAACAAGCCATGTGCACAAATCCACCACCAAAACTGCCCAAGAGATATAAGGGGTGTTAGGTAGACTTATTCCTTGAAATAATTGTAGATAAGTCTGGACGTGTACCTGCTCCACAATGATGGGATCATCCCTGCTAACATTGATGATATAATTATGCAATGGATCCAGATCATCCCGCACAGCTATGTATCCGTACGACTCTACTAAGCCACCATCCACTCAAAGTTTAGCCAACTCTAATGATAAAATTTGCAGCATGCTACAAGGAGAATGTGTCCTGCAAGTTCCATCGCGAATGATACAGTATGTGGGATTTGAATACCTCATTGCCTCCAACCGAGCTTCATAAAAAGTAAAGTAATAATGTAAGTTTCTAACTGGAAATTAATGTAGTGAACAAATACTTGCCATTTGAAAAGTATATGCATGTGCTATTTGATGATTATATAGCCTTATTGGAAATTTTCCCCTTTCATCTACAAAGTAGAAACAACCTATGTTCTTTTTACTAGGAATTGTGCTCCCCACCTGAAAAATTCTTCTTCAGGAACACCCAAAAGAAAGCATTGCCTCGAAATGCATATCAGTTGTTTCCAATGAAAGCATTGAGCACCAGGCTGGTGAGGATTGAAGGGGATATCGGCACAAATTGTATGGCATATTTTGTCCCAAAGCATACGATAAACAATACGTGACATCTATTTAGATGAGATCAGTGTGCTAGGAGTTGACTGGGATGATTTCCAGTCCATTGGTGCCACAACTCAATACCCTCTAGTATCACTGCAGAAGAGTAAGAGAGGAGAGAAACCTCTATCCTTTTAATGGGATAAGACTCCTAGGATTGTTCCACATAAGATATTCTAATGAATGTGATAAGACTAATGGGCCTCCTGGAAACCCGCCTTTGTATGACAAAAAGGAAGGTAGATCCAGAAGGTCATCGAAAAGGAAACCTCATGAGGTGCAGGGAAAATCAAGATGTCCAAACATTAAGTCATAACACATTGCAGCTATTGTAACAAACCACACCACAACTAGAAGAGATATAAGTTCAGAAAAGCCGGTATTAAGCCTGCAAAACCAAGGAAGAGAGAAGCTACAAAGATGCTTGAAGACCAACAAGATAAGTTATCAATAAAAAAATAATCAAGGGCACAATACCTCTAAAGCAAACCAGGTATACTCTTTCCTTTACCAGCCTTCTAGACTATAGAACTTTCACTTCTAAAAGCCTTTTCCCCGTGTCACGTGGATAAGGCTTCCTCCGCGTCCATTCATCACACAAAACTGACAACCAAACAGTTACTCAGAGCAGCAGAAAAGCATCTCTTCCACATTTCACTTTCATATCCAACATGAGGTCAGAAGCAATTGATGTTCCACACACATCAGCAAGCAGGAAGGTTAGTCAAGCACTGAAGAGGGTTAAGGTAGACAACAACTACCAAGACAAATTGATATCAATCAGTGAGTCAATGTCTCCTTGTGCAGGAAACACTTATGTGCAGAAGCAAAAGAATACCTATAATTTTGCTAGATAATTGGTATACATTATGGAAACTGGCAACCCAATCCCCATGTTAAACAGGGGCATCAGAATGTTTGGTTGGCCCCTTTAACTCTTAGTAGTCCTTTAGGTTATATATAGTATCTGAACTGCCTGAGGACTTAATTGTGTTATTGCTTGTCTGTTGCTGCCTGCAGGCTTGAAAAAAGAACTTGTATTGCTGGCAGTTCGTGGAGACTTTAAACCTAATAATGGTAACTACAACAGTGTGAATGCCCATATTTAGATCTTTATTTGCACTTATAACCGTCATTTTCCTGTGTATCTTGCAGTTCAAATACATGCTCAAAAGTTGTGTGGCATGGTTTGATATGGAAGCAAAATTCAGGGAGAAAGCACTGAATTTGCATATGGCTGGCAGTGCTGCAGAGCAGCTCATATACAATGATCTCTAGGATCACAATAAAATATGTACAGCTAATAGGATATGGATCGAGATACACTATGTTTAAGGAAACAAATCATCTCTATAATATTAGTAATAGTAATAATAATATAAAAAATAGAAATAGAAAGAAAAGAGATATATAGCTAGCTTACTCTCGTTACGGTCTGCAATATGATAATCCCTTTTCCACCCACCATGTATCCATCTCCCTGTATATAGAACCATCATGATGTCTACTTTCTGGAAGTATATCGTCCACAATAAATTCTTCATCATCAATTACTTCTTTGTCATCACTCAGAACGATTCCCCCCATATGTTCCTCCGTTTTGCTCCTTTGACCTTCATCACCAAACCCGTCGTCCTTCACAATTTGCCCCAATATATCATTATTGATATATATAACCTCTGAGGCAGCCACGTCTTTATCAATTTTCTCAACTCCATCTATAACCTCCGAGATTGTGCCCTTGGTGTCAATGTTTTTCATGCCTTGGGTGATCACAGAATCCTTCTTGTCCCGGGATGGAATAATAACGTTGGCAGAGGAGATGTGTGGCCGTTTGTATGGTTTACCAGATTCATTGCCTTTCACTCGACTGATGGTGGTCATGTACCGAGGTTCCCAAGGAAATCTATCATTAACGAGCATATAAAAAACCAACATCAACATCCGAAATAAATAAGATGGTATCGAGTCAGGCTTCAAATCGTAATTTAACATGATCTAAGCCTGAAATCCATAACAGATTTTTATTTCTTTTCTCGATCTCTTTTTTCTCTGTTCCTGTTGGATTATATAGCTAAAAGAAACTTATTTTTCCCCATCTTCCTTCTGAGGACCAACATAAGTTGCAAGGGTAAATTTGCCTTAAAAAAACATGAGAAGGGCATCCGAGAATATATAGGAAGTAAAGGCACAAACTTTAGCATCAGGACGTACAAGAAAACACACCGGAAAACAGGTGGATTGGGAGACACCATGGGTGGAGAAACTCGTTGTGTAGGCACTGGTGGTGGCAACCAGTGAGGCTCCGCTGCACTTGACATGGAAATGAAAAGGAGCGGAGATCGTGAGGGAGAAGAGTCAGAGAGGCGGTGCATCGAGGCAAGAGAGGTGGCACTGGTCGAGCCGCGTGGAAGACGCGGGATAGAGCGGAGGATTCGCATCTGGGCGAGCCGGCCGGCGGTGAGATGCTCATCGCCGGCGCGCGCCCTATTGGAATATGCTCGACGAAGGCCTCTCGACGAGATCGACCTAAGGGGAAGAGAGACCGGTGCATACGGCCCATATCCGAATGCCCAAAGTTAATAATTTTTTATTTTGAAAATTTACAAAACTAGTCGCCTATCGCTCCCTGGAAGGGCGTTTTTATAAAAATCGCCCTCCCATTGGACGTTTTTTGTGACGTGGCAGATGGCCGTTGGCCGAGGGGGACGGCCGTCTGACGAGGGGACGGGAAATTTGCAGGCGGCCCCATTGCCGCCCTCTAGGAGGGCGTTTTTTCACTGTGGGGGGCCGCCTGCACAGGGCGGCGAGAGAGGGTGGCATTTTTGCAGGCGGCCCCCTCACCGCCCTCTGGAAGGGCGATTTTTGCCCCTAGCAGGCCGCCTGCAAAACCGAGGCTGGCCTGACATTTTTGCAGACGGCCCCCTTAACGCCCTCTGGGAGGGCGATTTTTAGCCCCCCGCATATATAAGCCCTCTCCCCTCTTCAAATTTTCATTATATTCACTTAAAATCCAGAAAAAAAAAGAAGGAGAGAGGGGTGAGGGAGAGCTGATGGAAAGTGGCGAAGCCCTGTCCATTTTTTGACTCCATAGCAGGTAAATACAGTATTCTCTTTGAAATTTTTGTTGCATTTTAGTTCTACTGTCATATATTTTAGTAGATCTGGAGCACACTATATGTTTGTATAATTTAAGAACAAAGGTATACGACATATTTATAGAAATTGAGACATAGAACATAGTGCAAATTGTATAATATATTTGAGTTATATGATACATCTAGAGCACGTATCCGATTTGTAGAATTTGAGACCTAGGACAGATAATACATTTAAAGAAACTTTAACTTATGGCGTAGTACATATTGATAAATTCGACATTAGATCCGGTGGTTATGTTTCAAAGTTAGTTAACCTATTTTTTTTGTTTCATTAGGCAGAATGTCAAGTAAGGTCATGTTTCAGCTAGTACACGGTCAAGGCAACCTTAGATTTGGTCCAGATGGTGTTGATCTGTCAGATTTTAGAATGACATCGAAGGGCATCGATAGGCCTAGCGAGATAATATTTCAGTCAATTTATAGTTGGTTGCTGCGAGGATTTAGAATAGACCCAGAAGTCAACACAATGTCAATATCTGTTGTAGTGAGTCGTGCAACAGAAGATTATTTTTGGGAACTAATGCCAATGGATAGCATTGATGCTTGGAGACGGTATGTGAAGATGGCTTTTGAACGGTCATAGCCCCTTGTTATTTTTGTTTCGGTGCATGAAAATGATAGAAATCTTGGAATAGAAACCGAAGATGTTGAGGGTCCTAGCCATGTGGGCGATTGTGTTGGACCATCAAACAATGAGGAAAATCAAACAAGGGTCGTGCAGGCCATGGGCGTGACGGATGAGGGGGAGATAGTCGGTACAATCATCGATGGAATGGAGAGGGAAGATTCGGATAACGAGCAAGCGGAGGGCGACTTGTCATCCGATGAGGAAGACGATGTAATGCCCACTGATTGGACAAAAGAGGACTTCTCAGGACTTGTTATCTCAGAGGGGCATCATACACTCTGGGAATACAAGGAGAACGAGGTAATTCAGGGTGCTAGGTATGCTCATAAGGAGGATATGAAGGAGGCGGTGAAGCATTGGGCGGTCTCATTGCAGAGAGAGTTTAGGGTGGTCAAGTCAACCAATTATGTGTACGAAGTAAGGTGCGTGAGGGAAGATTGTCCATGGTGTGTCCATGCATATAAGGGTAAATGGTTTGATTATTGGAAAGTTAGCATAGTGACCGAGCATCAGTGCCACTTACAAGGGGTGGAAAAGTATCACCGCAACATCACTACAGCTTTTCTTGCAAGTGAGATGTATAGCAGTGTTGTCTCCAACAGTGGCTTTGAACCAAGATCAACTATTAGCCACATTGAAAACAAATTCAAGTACACCATAAGTTATGCCAAGGCCTGGAGAGCCAAACAAAAGATTATAGAGATGAGGTATGGCACATTTGAAGCATCCTACGATAATTTGCCTCGTCTGTTAGTCAGTATTGCCCAGAGGAATAGTAATACCTACTATGACATCCATACATTTCAATCGGATCATAATCCTACCAAGAGTGTGCTGCAAAGAGCATTTTTCTCATTGGGTGCTTGCATCAACGCTTTTGTGCATTGTCGTCCTGTACTATGCATAGATGGAACATTTCTGACCAGTAAATACAGAGGTCAGATATTGACAGCGATCGGAGCTGATGGGAACAATCAGGTGTTACCTATTGCTTTTGTATTTGTAGAGAGCGAGAACACTGAAAGCTGGTATTGGTTCCTGGAAAGAGTGCACATCGCAGTTGTGCGTATGAGACCCAATGTTTGCCTTATACATGATCGCCATGAGGGCATGTTGCGGGCTATTGAATACCTGAAGAACGGTTGGGATGAGAAGAGAATTCTAGCAAGGTGGCCCGATGTTCGTAGTAGGTGGTGCATGTGTCATATGGGTGCTAATTTCTACAAGCAATTCAAGAACAAGCATCTGATAGATCTTTTCAAGAGGCTCTATGCACAGAATCAAGAGAAGAAATTTAATGAGCTGTGGAGAAGGTTGGATGAGTTGACAACTAAGCAAACAGACGAGCAATCTCGTCGGCCACAAGCTGAAGTTAACGAGCCTCCCGTACCTCTTGGTGCACTGCATGACGATCCACCCACAATGAGAAGGAGGTCGGGATCATCTATCCGAAATTTCACCCATTGGATTGAGAACGAACCAAAGAGGAAGTGGTCTCTGCTGTACGACACCGATGGTTCTCGGTATGGCATAATGACAACTAATCTGGCCGAGGTTTACAACTGGGTAATGCGATGAGTGCGAGAAATCCCATTGGTTGGTATTGTCGAATTTATCCTTCACGGCACATAAGCCTACTTCAGGGATCGATACAAGAAAATTTTGCCCTCAATGGCTGATAACAAGATAATATTTGGCAGTGTAGTGACTAAGTACATGGAAGATAAAATAGCCAAGGCACATAGGCATAGAGTTGTTCCTCAAGGCACAAAAGTACATCGGTATGAAATAATGTGTGTTGATAGGAGTAGGCATGGTATCTACCGCAAGCAAGCCGTGCAGGAATGTGTCCTTAAGGTCGATGGCAGATGCAGTTGCAGCTGTATGAAGCCAAAGCTTCGACACCTGCCTTGCTCTCACGTACTTGCCGCAGCCGGTGATTGTGGCATACTTCCTGATGTGTACGTGTCACATTATTTCAGGAAAGAAGCAATCTTTCATACATGGAGTGAGGAGATATATGGGTTCGGGATCTCAGGATCTTACACAACTATGAGGCCCCAAGTTTTTTACATTCCGGATCCATCGAAGCTAAGGGTGAAAAAGGGCCGGCGTCAGACAAGACGCATCAAAAATGACATGGACAAGGCCGAAGCTGGTGGTAGGACTATATGTTGTAGCAAGTGTGATCAACGTGACCACACTTACAAGAAATGCCCGAAGAATGCGGAGGGTCCGAGCGCCTCGGATGTCGGTCCATCTGGAGAGGCAAGTGATGGAAGCCGACCACGTGGGGAAGGAACAGAAAACAGGCGAGCACGTCCCAGGCATCCTCGTGTGGCAGGGGATGTGATGGTGTAATATTGTCTGGAAACCATGATGTAGACCAATAATGTATCATAAAGAGCCATCGCACTAAGTATTCGTATCATGTAATTTCAATGAATCTTGTTGTAAATCTGCTATTCGTGAACCTTACAGAACTTGGTATTGTACACCGGTATTGTATTACGAATTTTTTGGTACTGTATGCTAGACTTGCAAACAATTTGATGTAGCACCGTATTGTTGTCTTAAACTCTGTATCATTGTGCTGAAGTAATATTTTTTTGTACTATTCCTAACTATGTTTAAGTAATATTTACTGTTTTCTAATCATAATTTTGCATGCAGGTATGGCGGACGACACACCTGAGCTCTTCAGCCGTGGCCTCGACAGGAACCACCGCTCGTACTTGTCAGCAGTGCAGGGTGCGCAGCTCGGCACCCTCTGCCCACGTACTTCACGCCAGTTGTTGCGTGTCGACCCGCGACACGTTCCCTGGTACACCTCGTTCAAATTTTAAATCATCACATTTGACTGTAGTAATACTTTATTGGTACTAATGTGTGAGGTTTACATTATGCAGGTTGCGTGAGGCAGGGCTCCTACCACTGTGTAGGCTTGTTGAGGCTGGGTCGGACGAGAGAGACCCAGCGAAGTGCTGGGATGCTGACCGGTCACTCCTTGCCGCTCTGGTAGACCGCTAGAGGCCCGAGACGCACACGTTCCATCTTCCCTGTGGGGAAATGGCTCCGACACTACAGGACGTGTCGTACCTCCTCGGTCTACCTCTCGTAGGAGACGCAGTTGGGCCTGTGGATGGTGCTGGAGGATGGAAGGAGGATCGCACGAAGCGTTTCGCGCACATGATGCACCTTCCCGGTGTACCTCCGCCCACTGGCCTACACCCGTACACTACCGCCGGGCCGAGCAAGGCTTGGTTGCTTCAGTTCACCATAAGTTCAAAGTTTGAACGGGTTTATGGTTTTTTAAACAAATATATTCATTTGTACTAATATTTGGTTAATTGCTACAGGCTGACCAGCTCCACGTGGACGCCGATGAGTACTTAGTTCGACGCACCCTAGAGGCGTACCTGCTCTGGCTGTTCGGATGGGTGATGTTCACCAGCACTACAGGCCACGCTGTGGACAAGGGTTTGATCCACTAAGCACGTGGCATCGCGGATGCTGAGCTAGGCAACGTACCTAGGTGGAGCTGGGGATCAGCAGTGCTAGCGGCCACCTACAGTGCCCTCTGTGAGGCGTGCACGAAGACCGATGCGGGAACGATCTTCGCTGGTTGCCCTCTGCTGGTTCAGCTTTGGGCAGCTGAGAGGTTTGCCATAGGACGGCCTGTGATGGACCCCGCACCGTACGGGACAGGACGCAGCGCAGAGTGGCCGGAGGACGGCCCCACGATGGGGACGTACTGGTGTCGACGTGGGGTGAGTACAAATTTTGTACATTGCACCGTCCATTTTCTTTCACGTTCGTCCATAACAATCAATTATATTTGTACCATATTTGTATGTCGCAGCGTCGTTACGCCCACGTGCAGATCAGACGGGGTTACCCGGATTTCGTGTTCGAGTTCGACCGTCTCCAGCCCAATGACGTCGTCTCGACTGTCTCTAGCCCAACGACGTCGTCTGGCAGCCGTACACAGAGCAGGCAGTGGCAGCGAGAGCACCGCTAGGGCTTTCGTCCCTCTGCACACGTGACGTGGGGTACTGGCTCACAACGATGCCGATGGTGTTCGACATCTTCGGCGAGCCTCACTGCCCGCAGCGGGTGATGCGGCAGTTTGGGCTGAGGTAGGTTTTCCCCGGAGACATGGCGCCTACCGTCCTCCCTGGAGACCACTCGTGAGTACAATGCGTCCAAATTACAAATATGATGTTTCTACATTCATTGAGCTATCTAAGTGTCTGCTCTTCACAGGTTGACCCGCTGGGGACAGCTAGCCGGCACACTGTGGGCACCACGTGTACAGCAGTTCATGGACGACTGGCTGGTAGCACCGGAGGAGGTGATCGATGAGATCTTTCCACACACAGAGGACAACTACCGTGACTACCTCCGCTGGTACTTACCTCGCACTTGTGCCCATGTGACGTACACTCCAACCGCTCCACAGCCACACATTGCCGCTGTCACGGACGCGTACCCCATGCACCGTGACCAAGAGTACTTCTTAGGGGTACATCGAACTTCTACTCGCTTCTTTCATTTTTTCTTAGATTGATACTGACATGCTTTCATATGTCGTGAATAGGCCGACGCTGCACGAGCGGTCAACGCCGATATTAACTCGGTGCTAGTCAGGTTGGACACTGGGTTACACTTAAGTGATGCTGAGCAGAGGCTGACGTTCGACCAGATGCAGTCGAAGATGAGCGCTGTCATGCGCTTCTTCTCTTGTCGTAGCGCTGTGGACGCGGTACCTCCAGCTGGTCCACAGCCACCACATCCACGCGCCCCTAGGCCCGGAGTTGTGCGACCTACAGCAGCGGCTTCCCACGGTACTGCTCTGCCCAGAGATTAATTCCATAATATTTGATTTATTATCGCTAACATGACCACGTCACAACAAAATAAATGCACACGCAGATCCCCCTCTGTCTTCGCACGCCTTTGCCAGAGGTACCACTTCGCCCCACAGAGCATCGATCCCTCGTCCAGACATGCAGCCGCATGTCCCTCTAGGTGAGCGTGCGTGAATCGTTACTCACGTTAGTTGTACTCGTTCATACAAGAATTTTTTACTTCCATGAATCTTATGTCATTTCTCCCACAGGGTTCCAAGCGGGGATCTTTAGTGCAGGAGCTTCCTCTTCACATGCCGGCGGGGCTGGTCCTAGCGACCATTTCTACGACGACGACTTGGAGGACGCGGTACACCAAGATATAGTTGGCTCATCACAACTTGGCGGAGCTCCACCACCGCAGACCCAGGAGCAGCCAGCGGACACACCAGTACCAGAGGGACGGGCAGGTCGTGCTGTACCACCGGACCGTCTGACGTACTCCCAAGGACACGTTAGGGCCCAGGGTAGGAGGGACAGGGGCAAGAGGCCTCGGCGATAGTGGTCCACCTCTTGTGTGTTTGTACCGATTAGTAGATAGGCCTACCATCGTCCGTACTCTGATACAACTACTTATGCATACGACAACAAACTTTCGGCGCTTGGGTGTCGGGTCCATTACATCGCATAGTATACCACAGTGCACGGACACACTGTCAGTTCGACTTGTCACGATCAACTTTCGGCGCTGCTTTGTAAGATAAAGTAATTCCAACTCACGCGTGCTCGTGTTGTCACATACAGTGAAGAAAATTGGCTCTCATTAAGTCATAAGTCCAATCTTACTTTCGGCTCCATCCAGCCCCCTAAAAGGGCGAACGGCCTTATTCCGCATACGTCCACTCTTACTTTCGGCGGTAATCAGGCTGACCCATCGTGCGCCATGATGTAGACATGTAAAGGTTATCACTGCGATTTTGGTGCCTACATAAGTCCCCATAACAAGCGATGCAGCCCATAATTTCTTCATCTGTGTAGGCAACAAGCGCTACCACAACCCTTCATCGCACCAGCTTTCGGCAATGGCTAGACGCCAGGGCGTTGAAGATCCCAACTGGCATAGCGATCCTTGTGTATACCTATTCCCACCTTGGTGCCAGCGGCCTCTCTGCCTCTGTGGTGATCGATGCCAACTAATGGCTTCGAGGAATCCAGACACTCGAGGAAGGCGTTTTTTTAGGTGCCTTAACTATGACCGTGAGGTATTTCGTTCTCTGCATATGCTTATTCAGTTTGCATGAGCGATTATTTATTCTTCTTCCAAATCTATTTGTCAGGCCTGCGCTACGGCTTGTGGATACATCGAGTGGGTCGATACAGAAAATCCCGTTCTCGACCTAACCACTTGTTTATAAGAAGGACGCTAGTATTTCACATCAGAAAGTACTGAGAAATACTTGTCGTTCAAAGCAGCTTACGAACGACAATGTCATGAACAACAGTGCGACTGGCGGGTGCTAACGATGGCACTCCCGTCATGGGAAGCCCGTCCAAAATGCAGATGCGGTGATCATTGTCAGGTTCTCCGTTCCATCAAGCCAAGTACTTTGGGTCAGAGGTTCTTTGTTTGCCCAAATATTCTAGATGACGATTTCATGGTGAAAATATTTTCATTATCATGAATCTTTATTTTATCACAACATTCAGTAACTTTGTTCGCTTCACGTCTATTCGTTTCCCGCAGGAACCACCAAGAAGATGTCAATACAAACAATGGATAGACACCGAAAAGGTTCTAAGTGATCCAACTTCCCGTGTGGTGCAGCTTGAATTGCTAGAGCAATATAGGTTTACTAAAGCGTAGTTTGAGAGGGGAGAGGGATCCTCACATAGGGGTTAGCTATTATCGGACAACTTACCTTACTCAAAAATGTAATGTCATGTTTCGTTGTCCTGTTACTATATCGTCGTCATGTTCAACTCTTGCACTACCTTTGTTCTAGTTCGAATCTAATCTTATCTATGTAACCGCAATGGAACCAGATGTATCATGTTTAAATTGTACTACAACTTCTCCTTGTTTCAGTGCATATAATGTTTCTGCGACCGAGACTATGATAGGGCAATATCAATTTCGTACATTAATACCACAAATAAGTTACAACATCAACTCTTACATAAAATATGAAATTGCAAAGCTACCGACTTCGATAGATTTTTCAAAATATTATCAACAGCAGATTTTTTTAAGTGTACTTTGCCTTTGTATTGTATATTTTCATTCCTTTCGGTCATTAGGAAAACCGCTCTATTAAAAAGGATGATGCATTGGCATATGAAGAGTCATGGATGTGCTCAACATCAATTCTAAAAAAATGTTTCTTCTTGGTTTGTAAAAACATGTTCTGTGAATTGAAAATTTTTGGAGTCGTCCAAAAATGATTTTCGGAATATCCGAAAATAGACAGAACCAATTTTCGCTTCTGGAAATTTTCGGCCCTATCCGAAAGTGATTTTTCGAATTTCCCAAAATAGCCGAGAGGCAAAATAAGGTTCTGTAAATTAATAAATTACAAATGGATTTATCTAAAATTATTAAATTATAACTCCGATATGTTTCTCCAAATATTCAATTACAAATGGGTATTAATCAATTATAATAAAATTATATTTAGAAAAACAACTTAAAACTTAAAAATTATAATTAATCAATTATAAAAAAATCTGTTATTAATTAATTATTAACAACTTAAAAACACATCTTAACAAATTAATATTAATTAATAACTTAAAAACAAGAGGGCGGCAAGGGGGCAAAAATCTGCAGGGGCAAAAATCGCCCTTCCAAAGGGCGGCAAGGGGGCCGCCTGCAAAGATGCCACCCTCTCTCGTCTCCCTGTGCAGGCGGGCCCCCCACAGTGAAAAAACGCCCTCCTAGAGGGCGGCAAGGGGACCGCCTGCAAATTTCGCGTCCCTCCGGCTAACGGCCGTCTGCCACGTCATAAAAATCGAAAAAACGCCCTCCCATGGAGCGATGCGCGACTAGTTTTGTAAATTTTCAAAATAGAAAATTATTTTTGTAAATCTTTTAATAAATAAAATTAAAAATAAAAAAACTCAATGCCCAAGATCTCCAGAAGCCCGTTCAGGCCCAACTAATATGGGCCAAACGTAGGGCCAAATCCCGTAATGGGACTAACTAAAATGGGCCGCATGGCATCGATATCCTATTTCAGCCCAAACTAATATGGGCCTTCAGTGAGTCACAACCGGCCCAATTATTATGGGCCGCACTTAAAGCTAGACCACAGCGCACGTAAGTCCCACTCCCGTTGTTGGTCCGCAAGTACCAAAATACTGTTCCAGCCCAATGAACATGGGCCTCACACTCCTGTTCCGGCCCAGCGAATATGGGCTGTATCAGCACACGAACGCGCCATTCGCCGAGGAACACGACAATCCGTTCAACCGTATTCTCCCGGAGGATGCGCTCTCTGGAATTTTTTTTATTTTTAGATTTTTTTTAATATTTACAGAAATATTATAGCGGCGAAAAAAATTGCACAAATAGACCCTGCCGCCCTTCGCTTGGGCGGCAAGCCGACGTGGCACACGGCGCCGTGTGCACCTTGACGGCGCCCACACGCCGCCGGGTGGTAAATTTGCTTGTAGGTCCCTTGCCGCCCTCTGCAACTGACGAATTTGCATTTAGCCCCTTGCCGCCTGGTCCCACCCCACAGCCACCGACAATTTCCAAAATTGTTTGTTCGCACATATTTTTCGGAAATTCCGAAAGACGATTTCGGACAACTCCAAAAATTTACAGATACTTAGTGGCTCCACTGCCATTGTTGAAAGTTTCGAAAAGTATTTTCGGACAAGTCCGAAAATTTACAAAACCATGTTTTGCTTCTCGGTGTTTTTCGAAAATTCCGAAAATCTTTTGGACAGCTCCGAAAATTTTCAGAAGCCAAAATTGGTTCTGTCTATTTTTGAAAATTCTGAAAATAGTTTTCGGACAACTCCAAAAATTTTCAGAATACAGAAACCGAGGACAAACTTTTTTTTAGAATTGATGTTGAGCACATTCATCACTCCTCATATGTCAATACATCATCCCTCTTAATAGAACGGTTTTTCTAATAACCAAAAGGAATGAAAATATACAATACAAAGGTAAAGTACACTTAAAATATTTTTTGTTGACAATATTTTGAAAATTGTATTGAAGTTGGTAGTTTTGCAAATTCATATTTTAAGTAAGAGTTGATGTTGTAACTTATTTGTGGTATTAGTGTACGAAATTGATATTGTCCTATATACACAGAAACAAGGAGAAGTAGTAGTACAATTTAAACATGATACATCTGGTTCTATTGCGGTTATATTCGAACTAGAAGGAAGGTAGTGCAAGAGTTCAACACAACGACAATATAGTAATGGGACAACGAAATATGACATTACATATTTGATTAAGGTAAGTTGTCCGATAATAGCTAACCCCTATGTGAGGATCTCTCTCCCCTCTGAAACTGCGCTTTAGTAAACCTATATTGCTCTGGCAATTCAAGCTGCACCACACGGGAAGTTGGATCACTTAGAACCTTTTCGGTGTCTATCTATTGTTTGTATTGACATCTTCTTGATGGTTCTTGGGAGAAACAAATAGACGTGAAGCGAACAAAGTTACTGAATATTGTGATAAAATAAGGATTTATGATAATGAAAATATTTTCACCATGAAATCGTCATCTAAAATATTTGGGCAAACAAAGAACCTCTGACCCAAAGTACTTGGCTTGATGGAACGGAAAACCTGACAATGATTACCGCATCTGCATTTTGGACGGGCTTCCCATAGAGGGAGTGCCATCGTTAGCACCCGCCAGTCGCACTGTTGTTCACGACATTGTCGTTCGTAAGCTGCTTTTCTCTTCAAGTATTGCTCAGTACTTTCTGATGCGAAATACCAGCGTCCTTCTTATAAACAAGTGGTTAGGTCGAGAACGGGATTTTCTGTATCGACCCACTCGGTGTATCCACAAGCCATAGCGTGGGCCTAACGAATAGATTTGGAAGAAGAATAAACAATCGTTCATGTAAACTGAATAAACATATGCAGAGAATGAAATACCTCACGGTCATAGTTAGGACACCTAAAAAGACGCCTTCCTCAAATGTCTGGATTTCTCGAAGCCATTAGTTGGCATCGGTCACCGTAAAGGCAGAGAGGCCGCTGGCTCCAAGGTGGGAATAGGTATACGCAAGGATCACTACGCCAGTTGGGATCCTCAACGCCTCGGCGTCTAGCCATTGCCGAAAGCCGGTGCGATGAAGGGTTGTGGTAGCGCTTGTTGCCTACACAGATGAAGAAATTTTGTGCTGCATCGCTCGTTATGGGGACTTATGCAGGCACCAGATGAAGGATAGCGCGTAGGCTACGATAGCAGAAAACAAAACTTTTCTACTGCTCATGGATCGTTACCACTAGACGCGCAGCGCAGCGGAAGTAGAGTCGGAGAAGCCGGTCCAACCACGCGCGTCGAGATAGTAGTGGAAGTAGTCAATCGCCACGAACAGATCCACGCGATTAGCCGCACCAGGAGCAGATCCAATCTGCCGATTGTTGACGCCAATCTACGCCGCAACGAGCAGCGCCTCCACCGGTATGCACACGTACGGGGCTGGAGCACCGATCGCAAGTGTGCTAGCACTCACGAGCGGCTAGGGTTTGGCTCTGGAGGTGGCGGCTAAGGTTATGCTCGAGATGAACAGATGATCTCCTCCCTCAGCCCCTTACCTCCAAATATATAGACCTCTCTGCTTGGGCCTCGTGGATCAAAGCCCAATAGAAGTCTACTTGGATCCCTATCCGAACTGAGCCCACATCCGAATCAGATTCGAATGAGTATTCCAACCCATTAAGCGTGCGACCCTGTAGGTTCACATATACTTGGTCGCGACCCAGAAACGCCTTTTCGGTCAACCTGTTAATAGCGACCCCTAGCAAGGCATATTAACCTCCAAAGTATATGTAAAGATCATATCGGCTGAACCTGTAATGTTCTCATGTACAAATCCCTTTGCCTCACGATATAGATTGAGCTCAAGGCGAGACCTGTGCCATCCTCTTAATAGCTCAATCGTTCTCTCAATTCCGTGATGCATTATAAACTTGTGATTGACTCCTCAATCACCTAGCATGGCCATGCATTTTCATAATCCATTACATCGAGGGGCCCAGAGATATCTCTCCCATAAGGAGGGGCAAATTCTATCTTGACCATCCACATCGCACTACATATTTCATAGCAAACCCGAAGACTACTTTTATAACTACCCAGTTACGGAGTAGTGTTTAGTAATCCCAAAATAAGCTACTACGTATGTTGGGAACCGTGATGATCTCAAGTCTAAGGATTCTACACAAACAGTACTTGAGACCAACTGATGACACATAGAATCTCTGCAGTGTCTCATGGTGGGTCTATCCAACATATGTTCACCAACATATGTCCATATTATTGATTGGTATCTCCATACCATGATCCATGAGACATGATCATCAATCAATACATATGCTGATCTTTAAATCATATTTGTTCCTCATATGATATACGATCAGGGATCATTTAGAAATAGCATCAATGTAACATTAAGAGTCTCATGAATAAGTCACATACTCATTGATCAAGAATAATAACGTCTATTTCAAGGAACAAAGCACTGAATCATAAACATAGTCTGTGATATATACAACATCCCAATGTTGCCTCTAGGGCATATCACTAACAATCTCCCACTTGCACTAGAGTCAACAATGTAAGTATCGAATACCCATTGCCCTAGTGTGAGCCTCATGCTTTGGCTGGGGAAGCGGCTTTGTCAACGGATCTGCAATATTCAAATCCGTTTGTACTTTGCATATCTTCACATCGCCTCTCTCCACTATGTCGCGGATGAGATGAAATCGCCGTAGAATGTGCTTGGGCTTCTGGTGCGATCTAGGCTCCTTGGCTTGCGCAATGGCCCCACTATTGTCACAGTAAAGGTCCATTGGACTGGAAGCACTAGTCATCACACCAAGTTCAGAAACAAATTTCTTGATCCAAACAGCCTCTTTAGCAACTTCAGAAGCTGCTATGTACTCGGCTTCCGTTGTAGAATCAGCAACCGTCTCCTGCTTGGAACTCTTCCAGCTCGCCGCACCGCCATTCAGGCAGAACACAAATCCAGGCTGCGATCTAAAATCGTCTTTGTCAGTTTGGAAGCTAGCATCGATGTAACCATTTACAACGAGCTCTTCCTCACCTCTATAGACAAGGAACACATCTTTAGTTCTTCTTAAGTACTTCAAGATGTTCTTTACAACAATCCAGTGACCTTCACCTGGATCTGATTGGTATCTACTCGTAGCACTTAAAGCATACGAGACATCTGGGCGTGTACAAAGCATGGCATACATGATGGACCCAATAGCTGAGGCATATGGAATCGCATTCATCTTCTCCCGCTCATCAGGTGTACTAGGACACTGACTCTTGCTAAGATTTATACCATGTGACATAGGTAGGAAACCTTTCTTGGAGTCCTGCATGTTGAACCTTTTCAACACCTTGTCAATGTACGTATCTTGGCTTAATCCAATTAGCCTTCTTGATCTATCAATATAGATTTTGATACCCAGAATATATGCCGCTTCTCCTAAGTCTTTCATTGAGAAACTATTTTTCAAATAAGACTTAACAGACTCGAGCATAGGAATGTCATTTTCGATCAGTAATATGTCATCTACATATAAGATCAAAAATACAATTGCGCTCCCACTAGCCTTTTTGTAAACATAAGGCTCTTCTTCATTTTTGATGAAATCAAACCCTTTGATTACTTCATCAAAACGAAGGTTCCAACTCCGAGATGCCTGCTTTAATCCATAAATGGATCTTTGCAGCTTGCATATCTTTCCAGCTGATTGCGGATCGACAAAACCCGTGGGCTGTGTCATGTACACATCCTCACTTAGATTTCCATTAAGGAAAGCTGTTTTGACATCCATTTGCCATATTTCATAGTCGAAATATGCAGCAATTGCTAGAATGATCCGAATAGACTTTAGCATTGCGACGGGCGAAAAAGTTTCATCATAATCAACACCTTGAATTTGTTTGAAACCTTTAGCCACCAATCGCGCTTTATAGATGTGAACATTTCCATCCATGTCTATCTTCTTCTTGAAAACCCATTTGCACTCAATGGTTTCTACACCATCAGGGGGATCAACCAAGTTCCAAACTTGGTTGGTGTGCATGGATTCAATTTCGGATCTCATGGCTTCAAGCCATTTCTCAGAGTCTGGTCCCACCATCGCTTCTTCATAGGTCTTGGGCTCATCGTTGTCGAACAACAATATATCCCGATGTTGAGTAGTCAAGAACATATACCGCTCAGGTGCACGACGTGACCTCTCTGACCTACGTGGTGCAGGTGTATCCACAACAGGTTCTTCAACAGTTTGTTCATCCTGCTGTGAATCTGTGGGAGCTGAAATATTTTCAGGTGTTTCTCGAATTTCTTCGAGTTGCACCGTGCTCCCACTGTCCCTTCTTGAGAGAAACTCCTTCTCTAAGAAAACACCATGTCGGACAACAAACACTTTGCCTTCTTCTTGATTATAGAAGTAATATCCTTTTGTTTCCTTAGGATACCCGATAAAGAAGCATTTGTCAGATTTTGGAGTGAGCTTATAAGATTGTAAACGTTTTACATAAGCTTCACACCCCCAAATCTTTAGAAAAGACAAGCTAGGACGGTGTCCTGTCCACATCTCATATGTTGTCTTTTCTACAGACTTTGATGGAACCCTGTTTAGTGTGAACGTTGCTGTTTCAAGAGCGTACCCCCAAAAAGACAACGGAAGATCGCTTTGGCTCATCATGGATCGCACCATATCTAATAAGGTGCGATTCCTCCGTTCAGAAACCCCATTCCATTGAGGTGTCCCTGGTGGAGTCAATTGTGGAATAATTCCACAATCTTTGAGATGATTGCCAAACTCATGGCTCAAATACTCACCTCCACGATCAGATCGTAGAAACTTGATTGTCTTGCCTAAATGATTTTGTACTTCATTTTGGAATTCTTTGAACTTTTCAAAGGACTCCGACTTATGCTTCATTAAGTAGATGTACCCATATCTACTAAAGTCATCAGTAAAAGTTATGAAGTACTGAAAACCACCTCTGGCTGTTGAACTCATTGGTCCACATACATCAGTATGTATGAGTGCCAACAATTCACTTGTCCGTTCACCTTGACCAGTGAAAGGAGCCTTTGTCATTTTGCCAAGTAAACAAGATTCGCATGTCTCAAATGATTCAAAAACAAATGAGTGTAGAAGACCATCTCTATGGAGCTTCTCCATGCGTTTCTCATTTATGTGGCCCAAGCGACAATGCCAAATAAACGTGGGATTCAAATCATTAGGACGTTGTCTCTTTGTATTAATGTTATAGATCGATGCCCTTTCAAGAGTAAGAACGTATAACCCATTCACCAATGGAGTATGACAATAGAACATATCTTTAAAATAAAGAGAAAAACCATTGTCCACAGATCTAAAGTTATAACCTTCTGCTTGCAAACATGAAGCAGAAATAACGTTCTTGGAAAGAGATGGAACACAATAACAATTATTCAAATCCAAAACTAATCCTGAAGGTAAAGACAATGACATGGTGCCAATAGCCACCGTAGCAATTCTTGCTCCATTGCCAACGCGAAGATCCACTTCACTCCTCCTCAAACTTCTACTTCTTCTTAGCCCCTGCAACGATTTGCATATGTGAGCAACTGATCCGGTATCAAATACCCAAGAATCAGTAGATGAAGTAGCAAGATTGATCTCTATAACATTTATACCTGGAGTGGAAGTTGCACTTCCCTTCTTCTTCTCAAGATCCTCCAAGTACTTTGGGCAGTTCCTTTTCCAGTACCCTGATTGCTTGCAATAGAAGCAATCAGCCTCAGGATGAGCATTGCCCTTCTTGTCTCGTTTGGCCTTTAAAATGCTCGCGATCTCATCGGGAGACAACTTTCTTTTGACCGCGCATTTCTTGACATTGGGCTTGCCCTTGCCTTTCTGCATCATCATCACATGATTGCTGTTTTTCTTAATGCTTTCCTCGGTAGATTTTAGCATCCCATGCAACTCAGCCAAGGTCTTATCCATGTTGTTCATGTGATAGTTTAGTATGAATGGCTCAAAGCTCGGGGGGAGCGACTGGAGAATCACGTCAGTAGCCAACTCTTGGCTAAGGGGAAAAACCAAGTTTGTCTAGACTCTTAATATAGCCAATCATCTTAATCACATGAGGGCTGACAGGATTCCCCTCTGCAAGCCTGCACGCAAACAAGGACTTTGAAGTGTTGAACCTCTCAGCCCTTGCTTGGTTCTCAAACATGCCACGCAACCCGACAATGATATTGTAGGCGTCAGTGTTCTCATATTGCTTCTGAAGCTCAGAGGACATTGTGGCAAGCATGAGACAGCTCACATCGAGGTAATCATTAGTCTGCTTCTCATAAGCCCTCCGTGCAGCCGCAGTAGCATTATCAGGTAAGTCATCTGGATAAGGAGACTCAAGGACATACTCCTTGCGCTCATGCTTGAGAACAATTCTCAAGTTGCGATACCAATCCATAAAGTTTGTTCCATTGAGCTTTTCTTTATCAAGAATAGACCGCAAATTAAAAGTACTGGATAAAGCGTTAGTTGACATGATCTACAACATAAGAATATGCAAAGTTTAGCACTATGTTTATGTTCATCTTTTATTAAACTATTTAACAAAAGACTCCCACTATGTGTTTTGCAACAAAACTCCCTCTAAGTTACATAGTGGGTCAAGATCCTCATTTCACTAGTTCCTAGTGAGCTTTGGCATCACGGCTAGGAGATGAGTGACATGGGTAAGCAACACTTTGCTAATCACATCAGTATGTGACTCTTGTTTGTTGGGTGACATCAATATGCCCCGGCCCCAACCTATGCCCCAAGGTCCAAAACTGTTTTAATAACCTTGTTAAGTAAACCAAATGTTTCCGCATGTAGATGTCCGACATCTACCCCAAATAATGACGATAACCGATAGCACTCTACTTTGGTAGACCTACCATACGGTGATCATCATCTTTTGGTCCAACATATGGAAGGGCATAACACTTAATTTTATGAGGGACTCAATCCTACCATACCAAAAGATAGTAAACATCACAGATAAACACATTTAACTGTGAATCAGTATGGCCCAAAGAGAATATCCATCTCCATATAGGTGTAGATGATCTCCATCGTCCACATTACTCCTTTAGGCCACCATGCTTGAAGACTT
The DNA here is from genome assembly GCA_008326285.1 of Oryza officinalis. NCBI lineage: Eukaryota > Viridiplantae > Streptophyta > Magnoliopsida > Poales > Poaceae > Oryza > Oryza officinalis. The sequence continues at coordinate 12,983,300 of BDMV01000009.1, forward strand.
GTAACATCAAATCTAAGCTACTACCTATAATAGCTATAAATTGAAGATTACAAAGATGTATTCAAGCACTATGGTCGACACGCAGGTCGTCAAATACAATATAGACAGCTAACAATAGCTGAAATATCATGACACGCATGCCATGAACAAATGTTACATGCATCACATACATCTCATACATTCATATGTCATAGGGCCATACTATTCACATCATTCCCTGCAAAAACAAGTTAGACGTAGAATCGTATTCTACCTAACGATGTGAACACGTGATGCTATACAAAGGGGGGTTCCGCATGGCGGTCCCGCTATGAAGGAAGCAACCACCTTATGCCGATCCGAGACATTCTCAAGGAAGCTAGTTTTTCCAATGGCCCAATGGTATCAGATCTGTATCCTGCTAGCATTCAGCATAACACCTTATGCCTATCCGAGACAATCTCAAGGACGCTAGTAGTGATACGACCCTAAGGCATTCAGATCTATTACCTACTAGTATTCGACATAACCACCTTATGCCTATCCAAGACAATCTCAAGGGCACTAGTAGCAATATAATTTTAAGGCATTCAGATCCACAACCTACTAGTATTCGATATAACCACCTTATGCCGATCTGAGACAATCTCAAGGGCACTAGTAGTGATACAATCTGCGCCTCATCTAACCCCTATTCACCGATTGATCTTATCAACCCGTGCTACCACCAATCCATCACATGAAACGACTGATCTAGACTGTAATAGATCCAATCTACTACTACCGCATATCACATATGCGCTGATCCAGATCGCAAACTAAGTAAGATCGCTCTGATACCACTGAAGGATAGCGCGTAGGCTACGATAGCAGAAAACAAAACTTTTCTACCGCACTCATGGATCGTTACCACTAGACGCGCAGCGCAGCGGAAGTAGAGTCGGAGAAGCCGGTCCAACCACGCGCGTCGAGATAGTAGTGGAAGTAGTCAATCGCCACGAACAGATCCACGCGATTAGCCGCACCAGGAGCAGATCCAATCTGCCGATTGTTAACGCCAATCTACGCCGCAACGAGCAGCACCTCCACCGGTATGCACACGTACGGGGCTGGAGCATCGATCGCAAGTGTGCTAGCACTCACGAGCGGCTAGGGTTTGGCTCTGGAGGTGGCAGCTAAGGTTATGCTCGAGATGAACAGATGATCTCCTCCCTCAGCCCCTTACCTCCAAATATATAGACCTCTCTGCTTGGGCCTCGTGGACCAAAGCCCAATAGAAGTCTACTTGGATCCCTATCCGAACTGAGCCCACATCCGAATCAAATTCGAATGAGTGTTCCAACCCGTTAAGCGTGCGACCCTGTAGGTTCACATATACTTGGTCGCGACCCAGAAACGCCTTTTCGGTCAACCTGTTAATAGCGACCCCTAGCAAGGCATATTAGCCTCCAAAGTATATGTAAAGATCATATCGGCTGAACCTGTAATGTTCTCATGTACAAATCTCTTTGCCTCACAATATAGATTGAGCTCAAGGCGAGACCTGTGCCATCCTCTTAATAGCTCAATCGTTATCTCAATTCCGTGATGCATTATAAACTTGTGATTGACTCCTCAATCACCTAGCATGGCCATGCATTTCTATAATCCATTACATCGAGGGGCCCAGAGATATCTCTCCCATAAGGAGGGGCAAATTCTATCTTGACCATCCACATCGCACTACATATTTCATAGCAAACCCGAAGACTACTTTTATAACTACCCAGTTACAGAGTAGTGTTTAGTAATCCCAAAATAAGCTACTACGTATGTTGGGAACCGTGATGATCTCAAGTCTAAGGATTCTACATAAACAGTACTTGAGGCCAACTGATGACACATAGAATCTCTGCAGTGTCTCATGGCTGGTCTATCCAACATATGTTCACCAACATATGTCCATATTATTGATTGGTATCTCCATACCATGATCCATGAGACATGATCATCAATCAGTACATATGTTGATCTTTAAATCATATTTGTTCCTCATATGATATACGATCAGGGATCATTTAGAAATAGCATCAATGTAACATTAAGAGTCTCATGAATAAGTCACATACTCATTGATCAAGAATAATAATGTCTATTTCAAGGAACAAAGCACTGAATCATAAACATAGTCTGTGATATATACAACATCCCAATGTTGCCTCTAGGGCATATCACTAATACCAGAATCGCAGTGATAACCTTTACATGTCTATATTATGGGGCCCGATGGGTCTGCCTGATTGCCGCTGAAAGTAAGAGTGGACGGATGTGTACCCTGCCGCCCTATATATGGGCGGAATAAGGCCTTCTGCCCTTTTAGAGGGCGGGATGGAGCCGAAAGTAAGATTAAACGTATGCCGATGTGACATGTAAGGGCGTGAGAAGCCATTCCGCAGTCGTATCGCACGCAAATAAAGGAAGCTGCATCGGTTCGACCGAAAGTACTCGTCCATGCGCCGAAAGGGACTCGTGCTTTTGTAAAACGTAACAGAGAAGTGTAGGAATGCGAGTCCCGAATATCAACAACATATTCAGTCTACAACCATATAGTACAAGAATATCAAGAAAAAAAAAAGAGACGCCTGCTCTATTGGCCCTGACCCGCGCCGCGACCCCGCTTGGTCCTCCGGGCCTGTGCTCGCACATGGTCCTGGGAGTACGTGAAGCGATCCGGTGGATGAGCACAGGTAGCGCGAGGGTCTGGGAGCGGAGTAGAGGGCGACTGCTCCTACGTATGCACCGATGGTGCGCCTCCCAGCTGTGAGGGACCGAGGACGTCCTCTGTCGACTCTGGGAAGTCGAAGTCACTGAGGTCGAAGTGCGTGGCGGAAGCCCACCCATGCTCAGACGATGTCCCGGCAGGACCCTGCCAAGACGTGCCACCCGCCTGTGACGAAGTCCCGCCGTCCTGCCAGATCTTCGTAGACAGCGAGGCCGACGCAACAGACGTGTCGCTCGCCTGTGACGAAGTCCCGGCATCCTGCCAGAACTGCGTAGACAGCGAGGCCGACGCACCAGACGTGTCGCCCGCCTGTGACGAAGTCCCGGCATCCTGCCAGAACTGCGTAGACAGCGAGGCCGACGCACCTGCCTATGATGATGACCCCGCAGCCTGCCAGGAGTGTGTCGGCACACCCCGGGTTAAATATTATATAAGTTATTTGAAATGATAGCGCGAAATACTTAGTTGGATGGGGTCCAATAATAATCGAGGAAAATAGTAACCATCCAACCTCATTGCTGCTCTATCAAATCAAATGACATACATAGTATAAAACCTGAAGCGCCGAGTAAAGAGCATAGGGGATATTGCTGGGACTTTAACATGCCAGTCAACTTCAGCCTAAGACATGACATACATAGTATAAAACCTGAAGCGCCGAGTAAAGAGCATAGGGGATATTGCTGGGACTTTAGCATGCCAGTCAACTTCAGCCTGAGACATACCCGTCAAACCATTCGAAGATGGTGACCAGATGTGTTACACATCTCAGGAGACTTGATGAAATTCGCTAAAGCTCTACGACATCCCAAATGCTCAAAACTCATATCGGTGTAGAACTAGATCCCAAGAAAAGCTCTAGTTCCACACTTTCATCTAAGCGATGAAAATCAGAATAATAGGGAGTAAACGTAAATAAACCTTACTCTACCATTTAATCTAAGAAATTAGGCCAAACGGCCAGATAATTAATGATCCGCGGAAGCTTGGCTACCCGAAACCACAAGCAGCCGTCTAGGGAGATACCCCTTTTGGACCCGGTCCTAGAAGAAGCAACGATTCCCCGAATCACTCAGAAGACTAAGCAAACAACCTGCAAAATGGATATTCCAATCAAACAAGAGTCAGTACATTAAACAAGTTAATATACCGGCAAGCACAAGACAATCCTAACATACTACATGCATGGCATAAATCAAGGAAAGGCTATCCGTAGCTTATTTAAGCATAAAGCAAGTTTTAGTTTACAACTATTTGTAAAAGAGTTTACAATTCAATTAATAAAACATTAACGTAAGTAAACCATAATATTTACCATCTTAACCTTATATACATACTCTCCTTATCGATACCAAGTCATCATCAACATCATCATATCAGCCCTCCCCGGGCTACGTCATCATCATAATTTACCACACCCCACACCCATCACCATTCCCATAGCCCCTTTTCATAAACACATTTATAAAACATGTCTATACCCATGACAATTCACTATGTCGCTCATGACCGTGAGCACGGCTAATTGATTAGTTTTAGACCCTACAGAGTTTATACAGCTTTACCCACATGATGTGAATCACTCTAGTTTGTCCGGTACCCGTCGGTACCACCACACTCTACACATTGAATGCGGTCTAGAGGTCATAACGTAGCCTTTACATTACTTAACGCCTAGCGTTGCATCAGCGACGGCAAGTATGAATCCATCCTGGGGATGACCCAGAACCGTTAGGAGGCGGGCCCACGCCTTAAACCTAACGCCGTGGTAGCGAACACATCCGTTCCCTCACGAGGCACTTAATCGTTGAATTGGACAGACTTAGACGCCCATGCTGTGAGGTGGACTACCCGTCCCCTTACAGAATACACCCAGCTAGTCATGTTGCTAGCATTATAATCAACATACACACATGGGTAGTTCCTATGAATCATCGCTCAGACTAATTCATTCTACTCCGGTCTACCAATATGCAAGGCTAGACTTTAAGTAACTTAATTAGCTAAGGCCACCCCATAATAGCACATGTGGATGTACGATAAACAATAGTGAACGACACAAAGTTCGGTCCTTAATCAACCTGGGCGAACACTCCCCCTATCGGTACACAACTAACACCATATATGCACCACTTGCCGCCCAAGTCTAAAAACATGTTTAACTCCATTTTAGTTCTCAAATAGTCATAGTTCCAGAAGTAAAATAATACCCACATTTCATTTATAAAGTGATCACAATATTATTTAGAGAATTGCTAGACATGGTTAAGCATATAGCACATATAAAGCATATATACCCTCCAATGAGTATTTATAAAGTACTCAAATCCATCCTATGGTTACAAATAAAAGGGTAACGACATAACAAGGTAGATTATGCAGCAATAAGGTCATAACTACCATTTACGAAGTTTCAAATAATGTTTTGATTCAAATACATATGCAATTTCGCAAACAAACGCTTTTCATCTCCCAAATCATGGGTTTCAATGTGATCAAAGGAGAGGGAGGAATAACTTGCCTTGATCTTGAATGATGTGAATACTACTTAAATCTCTCTTTCACCGTTGATGCGAATTATCTATACAAATGACACGATATGCACATAAATACCAAATCATGCGAAAAATATAAAATGCTCTAAAATGCATGATTTGTGCACAGTGGATAGGTTCTGACCTAAGATGGATTTAGGTGAAAGAATTCCCATATTATCCCTTTTCATTTGTGAGTTATGAATTTTTTAAGTTTGTATTGACATATATGACTATTTACTAATGTATTGATGTGAATCATTTTTAATATATGATTTTGATCAAATTAACCTTTCTGGGATGAAGAGGATGGTTTTCTAAAATGAATACAATTGGTTTCACAATTTTTAGAGCTAGTATGAATTTCCTATAATTTTTAGAAATTAACTTGCATATCTCGTGGTCATTGTACAATATAAATTATTAGCACTATTTCTGTTACAGAAAGTATGAAATCTTATATTATTAAATTAAATTTCATACTTTTGTGATTCTACAAAAATTTGGTTCACTCAAATTGGAGCTAAGATGAATTTTCTAGAAATTTACAAACTTTGCTTAATTGTTAGTTCAATAGAAAAACTTTTGTTATTTTCTTTATATTTCCCAGGATTTAAATATATGAGGGTCCACTGGTCATTGAGAGTAAAAGTGCAAATAGGTCCCTGCAGAATTCACAAACCAACCCGCAGTACACTACACTGAGAGAAACATATTTTGTATAGAGTCCTTTAAGTTTATTGTTATTACTATTAAGTCCTGGGTCTATTGTCAGTGAGTAGGAAGGTTTACATTTCGAACCCTACGTTTGTTTAAATTCTCAAAACGAAGCCCTTCTCCTATTTCCTCCAGCAGCTCGATAGGCTGGGAACCTACCCACGGTTTTGGCGAGCTCATCAGCAGCGATTGGCAGCTCGGTTAGGGTTGAGGTCTAAAGACAAAATGAGGAGAACATCATTGCGATTCCATTCCTCTACTTATCTTGTCCGGTGGGGGTCGAATCAGAGTTGGCGGCGGCTGCAAGCGGCGAAAGGTCTCGGCTGTGCATGTCATGCTATGGTTCAGTTTAGGGAAGTACAACGCATGTATGTGTGTCTACGAGGATCCTAGGTACTCACCGAAGTGCGCTCGATATTCGGGATGGCCAAGATGTCGGCAGCAGCTCGCATGATCCCTCGGTGGCAGTGTTTCTCCTCGGCAAGACAAGCACGGCTCGAACGAGTCGATGATCTGCCAGGGTGAGGCATGCACATGGGCGTTAAGGTCTTAGAGAGGCTACGAGCATGCGAAATCGGACTCTAGCTTACCAGGGAGGGAGAAATCGACGACGGAGGCAGAATACCAACGACAGGAAGAAAGTGGCCGATCTCCTTTCTCGGGGCATGGCTGTCGATGATTCTTGAGGGCTTTCGGAGAGGAGGTCGAGGGGTGATCAGTGGCGCGATGGCTTGGCTTGCTTTGGTCCAGATCAACGGCGTCGGTGACGATGCCGCTACGGTGGCGCTTGGAGTGCGCTCCAGAGCTTCCGAGAGCGCGGTCGCGTTCCCGATGATCGGTTGCACGAAAAGGAGCGAGGTCAGTGCGAATGGAAGCGGCATGGTGGAGAGATGATGGAACGTGGAAGAGATAGGGATGGTGACGACTCAATGGCGATCGGCGGCGGCTTCCCTTTCATGGCTGGTGATGAAAGAGAGATGGAAGAGAGCAGCAGGAGCTCCTCTCCTCGGTGGCTCAGTTCTGGAATAGTGGGGATGGTTGGGCGACTCGCTGGGAAGGAGATGAGGGCGAGCTCGGCGTTGCCACGTCGAGTCCACGCGTCGATGTCGTCCAGAGCACGGTCAGCGTCGGCTTCTTCTCTCTCCTGCGTCAATCTCTCTCGTTCTCTCTGTGTGGAAATTTTTTTAGAAATAATATTATTTTAATGAAAAATCTCAAAAATAGTAGGTTTTTGCAAAAAATCGCAAAAATGAGGCCCTGTCGAACCACGGAGAGACGAAATGCGGCCTAGTCAAACAGCCGCGTGCCGACAGGGCCTGTCGAACAGCGGGCGTTCGACAGGGCCCGCGGCACCACCTAGTCGGCCAGCCACGTGCTGACAGCTGCCCCAGTCAGCTCACCGCGTGCCGACAGGCCCCGCGCACCGTCCCTATCGGCATATGGGAGGTCGACAAGATGCACAGGATGCTTTATAAGCGTTTAAACGAGCACCACTTCGTCGGCTCACCTCATCACCTCGCGCTAGCTTCGTCTCGCCAGCTCCAGGCCGCCGTCGCGCCAGCCTGCCGTCGCCATTGCCGTGGCAGCCGATGCACCACGTCGTCGTGAAGATATAGCACCAGAAGAAGAGAAGGCAAGCTGCTATTAAGGTATAAAATTGCAATACTTAAGTTAGGTTGTGAAATTTTAATTTGTACATATGAGGTTTGTTATTTCGTTGTTTTTATTTGTGAATCGTTAGTCATTGTTGTTAGTACATATAATTTGTTGAATCTGTTAACCATTAGTCATTGTGTAATATTAACTATTAGTACATATATATAGTTATGTAGTTGTATGTTGCAAATAATTCGAAGTTAGTATATGTTTGCTGAGGTGATTAGCAATTTCGTAATGGTGAAATAGTTATCATCGGGGAGAAATCAATGTTGAGCGTTAGTACAAATCGAAAGGAAATTATATTTAATTAGTCAAATTTGCGATGTAGAGCTGTGTCATTTGGCCAGAGGGAATTACTACATGGTTGGGAAGGAGACGTCCGCAACTGTGCAGGAAAGAGCAACGACACCGAAGGTATAAATTTGTAATCCCTTAGGACGACGACAATTTTTTTGTAATAATCATTGTTGGTTGTTAGTACAAGTATTATACGTTTATTATTAGTTAAAATCAAATGGAACTTATATTTAAGTAATAAAATATAGTTTGAATACGTTAGAGCAATAATGAAAGCATAGAGCATACGACACCTTACTGGGTAGTGACGTATTAATAGCAATTGGCATGCTATTTCAGGATGTCAGGTGTTGTGCCCGTTCGGGTGTATTATGGTGACGCTCCAATACAACTTTGTGATAGCGAAGTAGATTTGACCATATATACATTCGTTGATACTACCCTAAATACACCAGACCAGTTGGTTTTGAACGAAGTGCTAGGGTGGCTGCATAATATGTTTGGGATAGATCCTTCGATGGAGAAATTCATCATAAAAGCCAAGTGGCCAGTAAGGAGTGAATACGGATGACAGTGGAGAGTAGTAGAGCTTGCATCTACTGGGAGTTGGAGAAAATTTGTGGCTAAAGTAAGAGAGAAAGGTTATAGCCTGGCAATATTGGTGCAAAAGAAAATAGATATTGTTGGGACCGGCGAGACCAGCCGCACGGAGGTGGAACAAACTCATATCGTGGAAGAGGCTAATATTTGCAGGAGTGGGGAAGAGGAAGCAGTAGAGGAGGAGGCTACTGCAGATGTAGTTGTGCCCGGTGGCAATTGTCCGGCTAACGAATTGGATGACAATGAGCCGGACTCATCTTTGGCTGTTGATGCAGCGGAGGAGAACGATGCTGTAGTGGAAGAGATGGAACTGGAGAAGGAAGAATATATTTCGTTCGTGGTGGAAGGGCAAGATACAGCACAGTGGGAGGAGGAAACCAACGTACCTGAAGATTGGACGACCATATCCATGACCCGTCTGGGGGTTAACGATGGTTTAGATGCCCACTGGTGATATGATTGTGAGAAGGTGCAAGTTGGACAGATGTTTCACGACAAAGGGCACCTACAAGACGCGGTGAAGAGGTGGGCTTTTCTGCAGAAGCGGGAGTTCAGGGTGAAGGTTTCAAATCGGACGACGTATGACGTGAACGTGCACAAAGCCCAGATGCCCTTGGAGAGTGCATGGTTACAAGCCACAACATGACAACTTATGGGTAGCTTCAAGGGTTGAGGAGCATACATGTTTGTTGGACAAGACCCCTTTGGTACACAGGAACATGACGACTGCATTCGTGGCACAAATGATTCATTCGAAGGTTGTTAAAAAAACCTCTTTGTCGCCGTTCACAATAATGCATGACATGGAGAAAGAGTACGGGTATGAGATATCGTACGACAAGGCTTGGAGGGGTAAGCAAAAAACACTGGAGATGAGATTTGGAAGTTACGAAGATTCATACCACAACCTTCCCCCATTTTTGGAGGTGTTGCAAGCCAGAAACCCGGACACACATATGGCTATTCTTGATGAGGTTAATGACAATGGGAAAAACGTTCTTCGTTGTACATTTTGGTCATTTGGGTGCATGATAGAGGCCTTCCGAAATTGCATTCCGTTGCTATGTGTTGATGGTACCTTTATGACAGGCAAGTATAGAGGAACTATTTTAACCGCAATCGGAGTCGACGCTGATAGTCATGTCGTCCCCGTTGCCTTCGCTTTTATTGAAAGCGAGAACACATCGAGCTGGCTATGGTTCCTGCGTCACATTAAAAGGTGTGTTGTTCAAAACAGACCAAATGTGTGTGTTCTGCATGACCGACATGCCGGCATTCTATCAGCGGTGCAGTAGCTAAAGGAACATGTAACTGAGGAGGTTTCCTGGCCAGATTTGCATAGCAGATGGTGTATGCGACATCTCGATGCAAATTTTTACAGACAATTCAGGAGTAAGAGGTTAATGGACCTGTTCAAAAAGTTGTGCAAGCAGAATCAGCAAAGAAAGTTCGACGCCATATGGGAACAGCTGGATCGGCTGACCACTACTCACATGCAAGAGGTTCGAAAAAAACCAGTTGTTGCCCGACAACAGGAGCCGGAAGGCCTGGAACCCGTTCCAAATGAATCACCATCTGTTACTCGATGTAGGAAGCAGGGGAGGGCTACAAAGTGCTTCACTGACTGGATAGAGCATGAGCCAAGGGAAAAGTGGTCATTGCTGTACGATACCAATGGTTCACGGTATGGTGTGATGACAACAAATCTTGCTAAAGTGTACAACTGGGTGATGAAAAATACACGTCCTTTACCACTTGTTGCTATCCTAGAGGGCATCACAAGGGTACACAGAAGTATCTTTGTAAAAGGTACTTCATGGCTAGTCTTAACCTTGCCAATCCTAATGTAAGGTATAGCCCTGCTATCACACTGTACATGGAGGAGAAAAGCAAGAAGGGTGGAATGCACAGGGTCTGGCCTACTGGGAATAGGGAGTTGCTGTTTGAGGTACGTCTGCGTGACAAGAGTGGTGTCGGTATTGGGAGTACGGACATCACATTGGAGTGCACGTTGTGGCCAGACTATCATGCTTGCAAATGAAACTGCAATAAGCCTTTCCTTCGACATCTGCCATGCTCTCATGTTCTTGCCGCTTCCGCAAAAGGTGGTGTCGATGCGAACATATTCGTCTCGCCTTACTTTATTAAGGAAGCATGGGAAGCGACCTGGTGCGGTGAATTGCGTGGTTGGCGTGCAGTATTTGATTTCACTCGCCCACCCCCAGGGGAAGCCAACTGGGTGCCTGACTCAAATTTGCTGGTTGGCACGAAGGGGTGTCGCAAGACCCGTCGAATCAAGAACCACATGGATGAAGCTGAAACGAACACCTGTTCGCGGCGTCCAAAAGCTTGCATTGTATGCGGCGGAGACCATAGCCGTAAAGATTGCAGCATGTACAATGTAGGCAAAGATGCAGAAGGTGACGATATTCGGCGTGTTCCAGGGCGGAGGTCGACTTCAAGAAATAATCCTTAGTTATTCGTCTTGTAATATTTATATTTACCAGTTCTAGAGTGTGTTCACTTGAACTTGTTAGTATTTAACCTGTACGATGATACTATCACGTTGCATAACTTTTTCACGCTCATTTTTTCCTTTTCTGGCTTGTAATATTTATATGTACCAGCACCGCAGTGTGTTCATATCATTTTATCAGTCTTTGACTTCTGCTATTAAAATTTCGCTTTGCATAAATTTGCACGCTCATTTTGTTATTTTTTAATTCATTTCTGATGCTCACGACACTGATAATCATGCATTTTGTAGATATGGCTGCCAGGGATGACGTATCGCTGATCGACGAGGTGATCGATAAACATCACCGTTCGAGACGACTTAGTCAGGTGACGTTATGCAACGTGCTGAGGATGCGGGGACCGGATCAGTATTGGCGTATCGATCCTCATTGGGTTCCAAGGTATGTGAAAAACCATTTGTCACCTCGTGCTGTCATTTAAATTTTCTCGCATTGCTAATTATTTCTTTTTGACATGTAACAGGTTGAGAGCCGCTGGGTTGTTGACCTTCGCACGCTTGGTTGAGCCTTCACGTGGAAGGTCACCCCGTATCAACATCGATGCGGCCTTGCTGAGTGCTTTGGTGGATAGATGGAGGCTCGAGACACACACCTTTCACCTGACAGTTGGAGAGATGGTACCCACTCTGCAGGATGTGTCTTTTTTGTTGGGTCTACCGATAGCGGGTGCAGCAGTTGCCCCGAGACAGGTCCATGCTAGATGGGCGGATGATCTGTTGGCCAGTTTTGGTGGAGTGGTAGCTGCTCCGCTGGAGGATCTCATAGATGGGCATGGGCCCACGAGAAGTTGGTTGCACCAGTTCCACCAGGAGGTGTTCCCAGAGGACCAAGAGGATTGGGTAGTGCGCCGACACTTAGTCGCGTATCTACTGTGGTTGTTTGGGTGGGTGATGTTCACGGGGACTCATGCTGACTCCGTGGACAAGCACTTCATCCACTACGCGGAGCAGATCGCTGAGCTACCTGTTGAGGAGATTCCGCACTACAGTTGGGGGTCGGCTGTTCTTGCGGCGACATACGCCGGTCTATGCGATGCTTGCAACAGGAACAGCAAGGGAAGTTCTCTGACAGGATGCCCTCTGCTTCTAATGTTATGGGCACATGAGCGCTTTGATATTGGAAGGCCACACCTGGAGTCGTACGCAAGTTACGGCGTCGATGAGATGTACAAGTCTGGACTTGAAGACATCGACGATCGTCCCACCATGGGATCGCTGTGGACACACCGCGAGGTAAATTGTACATTGCAAGGCATTTTTCATAGCACTTTCTTATTCTGCGCTTTATCTCGATTTACGGGCACTAATCACATATTTCATGCTTTTGCAGCCGAGGTGGGTGAGCGGAACGACACGTCGCGTGTACACACAGTTTGTGGCGGACTTCGATCAGCTTACGCCCGACCGGGTTCGCTGGACCCCGTACACACATCACGATGTCATCGAGCGGGCACCGCACGGTCTTGCAGAGCTCTGCACGCGTGACGCAGAGCTCTGGAGGACCACTTGTCACCTCGTGCTTTACGTGCACGTCAAGCCGTACCACGTGCAAAGGGTACTTAAACAGCTCGGCATGTACCAAGACTACCCTCCGAGGGGTGGACGCTCTCTAGCTGTTAGCCTCCACAAGTAAGTACTTGTCCGACAATGTTATAGGCAAGTAGTGTGTTTTACCCCATTGTATACGTTTCTTATGTGCTCATTACATCCTACGCAGGTACACCCGGAAGGGACTCGGTCTGTCCCACGAGGGGACCATTGTTCGGACGATCGCGCCAACGGTTGCGGAGTGGGAACATGCGGCGGAGCACTTGGTTCTCCAAACACCTCCAGACGACGGAGCTTCGTACGGACAGTACCTTCGTTGGTACCGTAGTGTTACGCGCTGGAGGTGTTTCCCGCCACAAGGGGAAACGTCTGTCCCTCACCAGGCGTCGATCACGGACACGTTTGCCCCACAACCTCGAGCTGCGTACAACTCAATGGTATGTCGTTGCTTTCGTTGATTATCATTACATGTGGAACACGTTCAATTGTTCTAACGCCCTTCCCTATTCGTTCAATAGGCCGAGTTTGTCGAACAGGTTCACGCTGAGTGCAACAAGTTGCTACAGAGACTGGAGACGAGGCCTCAGCACGTCAGGCAGGACGACGTGGCGTCCGTCCTTCGCAGTTTCCGTTCATGGGCTGCGGCGCTACTTCGTCGTGTCTCCTGTCGGAGCGCGGCTGATGTGGTGCAGCCTTCTAGGCGGGCAGGATCGCCACCACTACCACAACGCTCTAGTGTGGACCAGTTCCGCTCCTCTACTTCACGTCGCCACTACGACGACGCCGGTCCATCGCACGCTCGGCCTTTGCTTCAGGAGACTCCTCCCCCTGTCCGCCCAGGGAGATCGTCTGACTTTGGGGTTCCGACATCGAGTATGCCACCATCGCGGCCTCAGGTACGGCGTGTTTGCCTTGCTTAACATGCAGTTCATATCGTACTCAACCTCCGTTTTATACCATATCGTAACCTACGCAACGTGAACAGCCACAGCAGGTGTACGATACCCAGGGAGCCTATACGGAGCCAGACTTTCCCTACCTGCCGACAGGGGACAACCTGGTGCCCACACCGGGTTGGGGACTCTACATTACTCAGCGCGCACCAAAGTCAGGGTACACACAGCACACAAGTAAGTATTGTTTACAACGTAGTTACCATCATCGTTCGCTTAATTTTTATGCATGGTTACTAACTATTAAAATGTGGCATCGCCTCTATTTTGCAATAGGTGACGACTACGGGTTTTCCCAGGGGCATTCTGCAATTCCTGCTGTCTCTCCTCGAACACAGTTCGTGGACGATTTCTTTGCGACGGATGCACCCGATGCGCAAGCTGGCATAGACTACTGGTACAGTGCCTACGCAGCAGGGGGAGTCCAACAGCCAGAGGATGCTACTCCACAGCAGCCGGCACGACATAGACACCCACCTGATAATTTGACCTATCCCACAGAGCAAATCAGACAACGTAAGAAGGGAGGGCCTAGCAAGCGTGCGAGAGGGGGGCATTCTTGACTTGTAGTGTTATTTATGTGCTGGATTATTTTTTTGTGCATTTACTACTCATGTCATATTATATGTATGAACTACTTCATGATATACACTTATTTGATAAACTGCCTTTGTATGTCTTTTCTACTTGTGCTAAAGTATCACTTCTTTTATATTTTTTTACAAGATTTAGAAAAAATTCACTATCGACATCATTGTGCTCACGCGTGGTTACAAACTACTTTCGGCGCCTATGTCATTTCGTTGTCAGAAAATCAGACACACCAAGAATACAATGCGAGATCGACTCCGCATGTGCCTATGCCCTTACATGTCATAACTACTTATGCATACGACAACAAACTTTCGGCGCTTGGGTGTCGAGTTCATTACATCGCACAGTATACCACAGTGCACGGACACACTGTCAGTTCGACTTGTCACGATCAACTTTCGGTGCTTGGGTATCGGGTCCATTACATAGCACAGTATACCACAGTGCACGGAGACACTATCAGTTCGACTTGTCACGATCAACTTTCGGTGCATACGTCCACTCTTACTTTCGGCGGTAATCAGGCCGGCCCATCGTGCCCCATGATGTAGACATGTAAAGGTTATCACTGCGATTTTGGTGCCTACATAAGTCCCCACAACGAGCGATGCAGCACATAATTTCTTCATCTGTGTAGGCAACAAACGCTACCACAACCCTTCATCGCACCAGCTTTCGGCAATGTATAGACGCCGGGGCCTTGAGGATCCCAACCGGCGTAGCGATCCACTTGTACGGCTATTCCCACCTTGGTGCGAGCGGCCTCTCTGCCTTTGCGGTGACCGATGCCAACTAATGGGTTCGAGGAATCAAGACACTCGAGGAAGGCGTTTCTTTAGGTGCCCTAACTATGACTGTGAGGTATTTCATTCTCTGCATATGCTTACTCAGTTTGCATGAGCGATTGTTTATTCTTCTTCCAAATCTATTTGTCAGGCCCGCGCTACAGCTTGTGGATACATCGAGTGGGTCGATACAGAAAATCCCGTTCTCGACCTAACCACTTGTGAACAAGAAGGACGCTGGTATTTCGCATCAGAAAGTCTTGAGAAATACTTGGCGTTCAAATTTGCTTACGAACAACAATGTCGTGAAGAACAGTGCGACTGGCGAGTGCTAACGATGGCACTCCCTCCATGGGAAGCCCGTCCAAAATGCAGATATGGTGATCGTTGTCAGGTTCTCCGTTCCACCAAGCCAAGAACTTTGGGTCAGAGGTTCTTTATTTGCCCAAATATTGTAGACGACAATTTCATGGTGAAAATATTTTTGTTATCATGAATCCTTATTTTGTCACAACATTCAGTAACTTTGTTCGCTTCACGTCTATTTGTTTCTCGCAGGAACCGCCAAGAAGATGTCAATACAAAGAATGGATAGACACCGAAAAGGTTCTGAGTGACCCAACTTCCCGTGTGGTGCAGCTTGAATTGCCAGAGCAATACAGGTTTACTAAAAAGCAGTTTGAGAGGGGAGAGGGGTCCTCACATAGGGGTTAGTTACTATCAGACAACTTACGTTAGTCAAATATGTGATGTCATGTTTTGTTGTCCCTTTACTATATCGTCGTCGTGTTCAACTCTTGCACTACCTTCCTTCTAGTTCGAATTTAATCTTATCTATGTAACCGCAATGGAACCAGGTGTATCATGTTTAAATTGTACTACAACTTCTCCTTGTTTCGGTATGGTCATGGATGTGCTCAACATCAATTCTTAAAACAAGTTTCTTCTCAGTTTCTAAAAACATGTTCTGTGAATTCAAAATTTTTTGAGTCCTCCGAAAATGATTTTCGGAATTTTCGAAAATAGACAGAACCAATTTTCGCTTCTGCAAATTTTTGGCCCTATCCGAAAGTGATTTTTGGAATTTCCCAAAATAACCGATAAGCAAAATAAGGTTCTGTAAATTAATAAATTACAAATGGATATATCTAAAATTATTAAATTATAACTCCGATATGTTTCTCCAAATATTCAATTACAAATGTGTATTAATCAATTATAATAAATTATAATTATAATAACAACTTATAAATTATAATTAATCAATTATAAACAATTCTGTCATTAATTATTTACTAACTACTTAAAAAAAATTCTTACCAAATTAAAAAAAAGTTATGTACATTACTAAATTAAAAATGGATATATCTAAAATTAATAAATTAAAAATCCGATGTGTTTCTCCAAACATTCATTTAAAAATGGGTATTAATCAATTATAACAAAATTATATTTACAAAAACTACTTAAAAACTTAATTATGAAAACAACTTACAAATTATAATTAATCAATTATAAAATATATGTCATTAATTAATTATTACCAAGTTAAAAACAACTCTTAACAAATTAATTTGTATTAATAACTAAAAAAACTATACTTAACAAATTAAAAAAAATAAGGCCGACGGCCCGGCCTGTTGAACGGCCGGTGTTCGATTGGGCCGGTGGCTGTCACACCCTAAAAATCGTTAAATTATAAATTGTTGTGAAAAAGGAATTTTTAGAAATTATTTAATAATTAAAGTAAGTGTTTGAATAAAATCTATGAAAAATTTGAACATTAAACCGAGCTAGATAAAAATTTCCTCGATAAATCCTGGTGGATTTAATTTTTATTAAATTCTTCATAGTTAATTACACTCTCTGGAATTTTCTCGGATTTTTCGGAGCTCAAATACTAATTTTAGTAATACAAAGAACATTTCAATAAATGTGTCAATAATAAATTAATCAGTAAATGATAAGGTTAAAATTTTATTAAATACATTGAGTGTCCAAGTATTTTCAAGATTTTTCTTGGAATTATTTGAGCATTGGAAGTATTTTTAATAATCAAAAGATCATTTCAGCAATTATTTAATTGGAAAAAGCAATTTAAGTCTCTTTTCTGTTTTGGGACGAATCTGGAGAAGTCTAGCTCCCTCTCTTTCTCAGCCCGGACTGCCCCTCCCTTCCAAAGTCTGTCTTGTGTCCTTCCTTCAACCGGCCCAAGAAAAATAAAAAGGAAAAGTCTACTCTACCTCCCTCTCGCTACAGTGCGTCTTCAACCTCCAGCCGGCCGAACAGAGCCCAACCCGGCGCCTCCCCCTCCTCCAAATCCGGCCTCCCTGTTGCTTCCCTTCCAAAATTAGTTGTGGGAACGGATTCCGCTCAATGTCCTCTATTTTTCTCCCAAGAAAGCCCCATCAAAACCGAGCTCAATCCCACGAATTTCGGCCTCGTTCTTTTCCGACAAACTCGGGATAAACCTTAATTTTCCATAGCCAAATCCCTTCGAATCCGAGTCGATCTCTCCCTCCTCCGCCTATAAAAAACATGCCCTAGGTCCCCTCTTTCGTTTCCCCTCTTTTTCCCGAGCCGCCGAGCCCTAGCCGCCTCTCCCCGCGCTCGCCATCTCTCTCCACCTCTGGCCGCCACTCCAGCCGCGCCTCCCGTCGCCGTCCATCATCGTTTTCGGTCACCGCCACCACCGTTGAGTTCGCAAGAAGAATAGGAAGCCCGGCCACCGGTCCCCCTGTGCCGAAGACCGCCGGAACGCCGCCGCCATCGCCGACCCGACGTCGTCGCTGCTTGAAGCTCGTCGCCGGCCGCCGTTCTTCGTCGTTCGTCGTCGTGTAAGGGTGGGTAAGGACCGTCTCGATCTCCTCTTCGCATTGGTGTCCTCGGTTTCCGCCGCCGTGCCGTCGTTTGCCGTCGCCGCCGTCATCCACTGCCGGCCGGCCATCTGTCCCACATGGCATGCCACGTCGGCATCCATGTTAGCGCCTGGTCAGCCGCCACCCAAGCGCCACAACGTCGCCCCGTTAGCGTCTCAGTCCATGTGGCGTCCATCCAAAACCCTACGCCATTCTAATATTGTCCGTTGGATCGTGGTCAATTTTCGGTCAAGATCAATCTCGGCCGTCCATCTTAGTGAACCCGTAGACCATCTCAGTGAACCTGTTCTATGATGGACCAATCAATGCTGACGCAATAATCCTCTTTTCTAACTCAAAATTAATTTATTATTGCGTCATAATTTTAATATAGTTTCGATTAATGGTTATAATGTGATTAAAACTTCATTAATTCATAATTAATTCACCGTAACTCAGATTAATGTGGTTCCAGTTGCTAAATTTGTCTAAAATCAAGGTCTATTTAATAAAAATAATAATAAATATAAATTATAACATAAATCTATTTAATTCTTTTTAATTAGGTTTAATTGGATTAAATCTTGTAAAAATCATAACTAATTCATATAAATTCAGAATGAGGTTGTTCAAGTCTCTACATTCACCTTAATTTAGGCTCAACCCATTTATGTGTTTTATTTGTACTGTTTATTTGGTTTTTATTAGTGTTCCTCGTTTTGCGTTCTAGGTTTAGTTTTCAGTCGTTTCGGAAGATCATTCGTTCGTTGGAGAAGTTCCTGAAGACGAATTGAAGACGCTTGTTTGCAAGGCAAGTCACACAGATCCCAAACACAATTCCTTTAAGCATGTTGATCCTATATTTAAATTCTCTATTTATTTCAAATACGCATTTATTTTCGAATGTCATTGGGTGGTGTGAACCTATTCTTTGTATGACCAATTTGCCTTGATTACCTTATTCCTTGATACCTTGGGTTATAATTTGACTAGTTGGACTTTATATATATTGGTTCAACTAGAAATTAGTTATAATTGCTTAGTCATGCTTAGAAACATTAGCACACTATTGAGATAACTAATGCTTCACTATTATTTAATGATGGATATTTAATGGTAGCCCACGATGGTTAATCGTGATTGATTAATTAATTGGTCCAACTAAAACTTGATTAATGGTGGGTTGTGAGCACATGGTTTGAGGTTTGGATAGTTGTGCTCATGACAATTAAGGACCGGTTCGCGAGCTACTGTTGTGAAGCATTAACCGTACTAACCACAAGCCAGCGTGGGCAACAGCTTTACCTTTTGTATAATATGGTTCATTGTGAGGCACCAGACTGTGAAGTGGCGATAAGTCCATGGAGGTCGCTGGGGAGTCCATACCTTGGCTAAAGGGGGTGACTATGATCCGGGAACGGTGCACTATTTTGAATTGTGTTATGCGAGGGGTACTGTCACAGCTCCTTTCCGAGGTACCGTGGTGGTATTGAGGCGCGTGGCAACATGTTGTGGGGCTGTGTCTTGTGGGTACAGTGGTACATCTCTGGCCAGAGTAAAACTATTCGAATAGCCGTGCCCGCGGTTATGGGCGAGCCTAACAATGTATTTCGTGATTAGTCCCACTTGTTCATCAATAATAATAATGTGATATATGGTGATAATTGGTTTAGCTCCTGGTATGGAATGGCTAATTCCTGGTTTGGAGGTTGGATCTGTGCAACCGGGCATGGTTGTTCAGTGGTGGTTTGGGCCTGTACAACACGGGGTGTTGTTCAGTGTTGATTAATACTATTTAATTAATTACTCTACTGTTTTAAAAATTCTCAACTCTTTGCCAAATGCTGCTTTCGCAAATGAACCTTATATTATGCCATTCTTTGGTATCCATTGCACTTGCATACTTGCTGTGTGTCTTGTTGAGTATTCCATGTACTCATCTTGCAATAATCATCAAACCTCAGTTGAAGAGAAAGGATCCAGAAGAAGAAGACCTTTGGCTTAGATCCCAATTGAGCTGCCTGTGGGAGTGGAGTCGATGCTTCGCTAGATTTTTTTTCCGCTGCAGTTTTCTTCGTGGTGAGGACTAAGTGCCTCTTCTGTAAGTATTTATCGCTTTAGTTTATTTGGTACTGTATATTCAAATTGTCGATTTGTGTACCTCGGCTGATTCCTGGACGAGGGTTTAATGCACAAATTAGTTTGGAAATTACTTGTGAATTTCCGGGCGTGACAGTGGCCCGGCCTGTCGACCTGCCGCGTGCCGACAGTGCCCAGTAGAAACGCAGCCCTTCGATCGGTCCGGCCTGTCGTCGCTCCGACGTTCGATTAGGGCCTGTCGGCTCGCCGTGGTTCGACAGGCCCATATTTTTACGCATTTCTACAAAAGCCCACTATTTTTACGATTTTTCATTTAAATAATATTATTTCTAAAAAAAATTTCTCTGTGTGTCCCTCTCAGTTTGTTTGAGTAATGGAGATTTTGTACTGAGGTGGGGCTAGCTCAAGTGACTGCCTGGTGGGTCCATGGTGATGTGGTCTATGTGTGGGTGAGAGGAATGGGTAGAATCTTCAGTGAACACTGGATTTGGTGATTTTCAGAATTTTATCCTATTTATTCTTTTCTCTTGTCTTTATAATTCTATAGTTTATTTTGTGGAGTAGATAAATTAGGGTGGATTTTTCTGGAGGTAGAAGATAATACCTATTTTCCATTTTCCTTGGTTGCACTCAAAAATTTATTTTATTTTATTCTCAGAAAAATAAAGAAATAGGCCTGGCTGAAATTAGATTGAATTTTTAGGGGGTCAAAACTAATAAAATAAATTATGGAAAAATTATATTAATTCATGATAAATAGAGTAGTATTTGAATAAATTATATGCTCTATACATTTTCATGTGATAAAATACACATATGAGATGTGTATCAATTTTGCCGATTAGGTTTTAGAAATAATTTATGGTTTGACTGTTTTGACCTAATTATTTGAGGTATCAAATGTATATATTAAATTTTACGAAACTTCCAGTGACACATATTCATTGAATAGTATCTGCATGAATTTTCCCATGATTTTATATTGCACCATTTATTTTTAAATATTCAATGAGTTCACCTTCCTTTAAATATTCTTATTTTAAATACATATTTAAATGGTTGTAAAATTATATTTTGATTTGTAATTAACCAGAGATGATATTTTTATGTTTTATTTTCCATTCACCAAGCTCAAACTCACAAGATCCTTATGCACTAGTGTGTATATGTTTGAGTTGAATTAATGGTATTTGTGATGTATTCTCATTATGCTCATGAGACCTAAAATGAAATGTACTCAAGATTCAGAAACATTTAAAAGGACTCAAAACAGACACCACAACTTGTGTTTATGAAAATGTGAAAATGTTTTTACATATCAAATAAATTTGAGAAGGAAGAAGTTTTAAATCATTTTCAACTTTGCATATAATCACTAGCTAGTTTAACCTTACCTAGGTTGTATAATTTGGAGAATTTCGATCATCAACTTAATTGAAAACACATTTTTATTATTTAGCTAAAGTCAAAATTCAAAATTCGAATTTGGTATGTTACAGAGTGGGTGCCCGGCGTCGTCCCAAACTGAGCAAAGCCTACACATCGACGACGAGACCCTTGTAAGCTAACACATAAATTGCGTATCAATTGATTGTCGATGTGCAATGACATGGGTGCATGGCCTGTGGAGTAGCGTCGGCTTTCTACAGGAGCAATAACATGTGCCATCGGATTTGAGAACACACTCCTGCTTTACTCTCTTGCGGTAGATACCCCTGCCTACCTTATCTTGGCAGAGTACCTCAAACCTATGCTGTTGGGTACCTTGCACTAGAGCTCGATGTTTCATGGCCTTTGTACACCACTCCGCTAGCTTTTTCTCCATGAAAGTTTCAAATAAAATGTTGTTGTTCGGCATAGAGGGAAGAACTGCTTGGAACCGCTCCCTAAAATACCTACATGTCCCATGTAAAATGTAACATACCCAAAGTTTGAATTTCAAATTTTGCATCTAAGAATGTCGAGAATATTTTTCATAAATAGGAATACTAATATTTTCCAACTAAAAGCCTAGGTGAGTCTAATATGACCAGTTTTAATATACAAATTTGTGAATAATTTAAAACCTTTTACTTGATAGCTCAAAGGAAGAAAAATAAAACATAGTGTGTGCATGTATTTGCATAATGTATTGTTGTGACTTGAGTCCTTTTGCTTGTTTTTGGATTTTACTAACATTTCATAATAGGATGAGCATAGATTAAAACTTTGAGGCAAATACTAAATATATATTTACAAGAATGTATATACATGTAAAACATAAAGTTGAGTAACTAAAAGTATAAATCATGCTCAACAATATCATGTCAGGTCAAGAATCATCTAAATATAATTTTACAATCCTTTAATTATATTTTATAATAGGAAATCTATATGTAAAGATAAGCTTAGTGAATTTCTAAAAATAATTGGTGTAGGATAAAATCATGGAAAAATTCATGTGGATGCTATTCAATATGTTATAATCACTGAAATTTTGGTATGATTTTATCTATACATCTAGACCCTCAATTAAATTGGTCAAAGAGGTCAAAATCCGATTTAATTCTAGACCCTAATCGGCAAAACTCTTACCTCATCCAATAATGCCTTAAATTATATGAAAGGGTATATGGAACATAATTTATTAAAATAGTAGCTTATTTATCAGGAATTAATATAATTTTTCCAGAATTTATTTTATTATTTTTGACCCTTAAAAATTCAATTTAATTTCAGCCAAGCCCATTTTCTTTATTTTGCTGAGAATAAACTATAAAGAATTTTTGGGTGCAACCAAAGAAAATGGAATCTAGGTATTTTTATTTACCTCTAGAAAAATCCACCTTAATTTATTAAGCCCACAAATTAAACTATAGATTAACAAAGAAGAGGGAGAGAAAATAATCCTGAAAATTTGCTAAACAGTACACTCACCAAGAGTTCTACCCATCCCCTCACTCTATCTCTGTTTGCACCACAAAGTGGACCCACATGACAGTGTCTTTGGCTTGCCCTCACCCTGTCCACCTCTCCCCTCAGCTATTTCACTCAGATCACAGCCGAGAGAGAGATCGGGGGCGGTGGCATGGACGACGTGGGCAGCGAGCCTGCTCGACGCGTGGACTCGACGTGGCGACGCCGGGCTCCATCCTTTTCTTCTCCCAACCGCGTCGCACATCTCTCCTCTCCTCCCCAGTACCGACCAAAACGAGGAGGAGAAACCCTAGCCTCTCCATCGCTCTGAAAACTTGCCACCGGCCGTGAAGAAGATGATGCTCGCCGTCGCTGTCAGTCTGCCGCCATCTCCATCTATTCCACGTTCCATGCTCATCTCTCCATGCCGAGAAAGTCTCCTTTTGACACCCTCCCGTTTCGTGCAGCCAATCGTCGGGAACGCCGCCGTGCCCACAGGGGTCCCGGAGCGTGCACCGAGCGCCGCCGCCATGATGTCGTCGCTGTTCCGGCTGCCATGAACCACCGCAAGCCGAATCCTCACGCCACCAGTACCCCCTCATCATGGTTATCAAAAGCCCTCAAGAATCCCCGAGGATCGTCCACCGACAAGGGAGATCGGCGTCCTCTTCTCCAACTCCGGCCGCCGAACATCATCATCGATTCCATCCTCTCCGGTGAGCTTCGGTCCAATTCGTTGCACGTACGGCCTCCATAAGACCCCTCTGATTATTTCCACGTGCTGACATAGCCGCAAGCCGTCCAGGTCGATCCATCGTCGTCGTCCTGGAGCTTCTACCGCCGCCGGGCCGTTCCACTCGTCGCCGCCATCATCCAAGCATTGTTGGGCCTCGCGCACAGCTCGGTGAGCACCCTTGAACCTCTAAGGCACACATGCATGCACACATTTAACCAATACATAGCTGTAGACGTACATGCACTATCACCCGAAGACAGCGCCCATTCACACTCGCCGTCGGCGCTACTCCGATGTCCACTAACCGAGAAAAGTAGAGGAATGGAATCGCGAGTGTGTTCTCTTCATTTTACCTTTTGACCTCTTCCCCTTTTGAGCCATCGTTCGCCGCCGGCGAGCTCGCCAAGCTCTCAGCCGCTCTTCCTGTCCCTGGAAACGCTGGAGGTTGAAGACGAGGACGTCGTCCAGTAAATAGTCAACACTCTAGGGACCTATATTTAAAACACCCTCACACATTGAACGGCCATAGGACTGCGGGTTGATTTCATGAAAATTCAAGGACCTTCCTGCAAAAAAGCCGGTCTCAGCCAGTAGACCCATCCTTTTAAAATCTGGAAATATTAAGAAACATACTCAAACTAATATTTGTTCAACAGAAAAATGCACAAACTTGTAAAATGCATATAAAATCCATTTTAGCTCCAAATGAGATGAATCAAATTTCTATGGATTCAAAAGGTTATGAACTTTAATATGGAAATGTAAAACTTAGCACTTACACTAGAAGAAATAGCTCTAAAAATTCCTTTATTAATTAATGAACATAGAGCAACCTCCAATTTATAAAATTCATAGAAAAATTCACCTTAACTTATTTTGGAGTGAACCAAGTTCCATTGTGCCCACAAAACCATACTCTTAATTTTCATAAACTAAAACTTGACACTTTTTGTAATAAAAATATTACCAAATATTTATCTAAATAAAATAACTAGTATAGTGCAAACTAGAAACTATAAAATCCATATGTAATTTATTTTAACTCCCAATGAGGTGATTCTTGATTTTCTTTAGATTGGAAAAATCATGAACTTAATTATTATAAAATAAAAAGTGGCACTTACAGTACCCAAGACATATCTAAAATTTGAAATAGCTAATAAAGACTATAGTATATCACCTAGCTTGAAAAATTCATAATAAAATCATGCTAACTAAATTGTGAAACCAATTTTTCTGTACTCCTGAGAACATCCCTTTCACTGCAACAAGCCAACACTTTACAAAAAATTGACCCTAAAATGCACCTAAAGACTAATAGGGCTTAATTAGTCTAGTGCTAGTATTAAACTTTGAAAATTAATAACTCACAAAAAGCAAAGTGATAAAATAGAAATTCCTTCACCATAAATCATGTTTAGACAGTACCTATCTACTATAATGAATTCATGCATATTAGAAGCATTTTTGGATTTATGATTTGGTGTTTATACACTACCGTTATTTCATATAGTGAACGACATCCCTGTCGGTGAGAGTTTGGGTTTTGTTGCTGACCGTGAGGGAGATTCTAACTAAGGCAAGTGCCCTCCTCCTTTGAACACTTTGATCCTATGTTTTTATTGGGCAAACGTTTTCTATTGCGAAGTTGCACACGCTAGATAGTTATGTTTGGGAAAATTATTTTGAAAGTGATGAAATGGTAGCTATGACCTATTTGTTGCATAATCATCCTTGAGAATTGTTATCATTGATGTTTGTAACCTTAGAATGATTTAGAGTACTCTCCATGTGCTCAAATGGGCCTACAGTTGCTAAATATGATATCGTATGCTTAGCCATGCCTAGTGAAATGGTTTCAGACGTTGTGATCACCTTATTTATTTGAAAATGGATAATTTACAAACTTCTGAACAGAGGTGAAGCCTCTGGTTATTTGTGAAATAAAATGGAGTTAAACATATTTCTAGACTTGGGCGACGAGTGATGTACATATGGTTGTAGTTGTGCACCGATAGGGGGAGCGTTCGCCTGAGTCGATTAAGGACTGAACTCTATGTTACCAACTAAGTATACAGTACTGCCACACGTGTTAGTATGGGATGACCTTAGCTTATTAAGTTGTCCAGTGTGTAACATTGCATATTGGTAGGCCGGAGTAGAATGAATTAGTCTGAGCGATGATTCATAGGAACTATCCATGTGTGTGTTGATTATAATGCTAGCAACATGATTAGCTGGGTGTGTTCTGTGAGGGGATGGATGGTTCGCCTCACAGCATGGGTGTCTAAGTCTGTCCAATTCAACGGTATAGTGTCTCGTGGGGGAACGGATGTGTTCGCTGCCACGGCGTTAAGTTTAAGGCATCGGCCCGCCACCTAATGGCTCTGGGTCATTTCTAGGGTGGATTCACACTTGCCGTCGCTGATGCAAGGCTAGACAGTAGACAATGTAACGGCTAAGTTGTGACCTCTAGTCCGCACTCAACATGTAGAGTGTGGGGTGCTAGGCCGGCACCAAACCAACTAGAGTGTAGCCTCCGGGCTTTTATCGCATCATGTGGACTTATACAAACTCTGCAGAGTTAAAACTAACCGATTAGCCGTGCTCACGGTCAAGAGCGACTTGGGGAAATAGCATGAGTGTAATTTTATCTTTTCTAAAATTATTTTATAAAAATGGTTGATGAATGGGAATTTGATGAAGATTTTGATTATAATGATGACTTGCTACCAGGGAAGGTGCAAGTGTGATGTTTATGATTTATGATGATGTCAATGAGGAGAAATGAGGATTATGATGCTAAAATTATTTATATTGATCACTATGCTTTACTTTATATACTTATTCTATAAATGTTTACACAGTTACCATTTGCGAAATATTGCGAACCAACTTAGTTTTATGCAAATGAATCTACAGATAGCCGTTTTTTGATATTTATAGCTTGCATGTATGTAGGATTGTATTGCCTTGCCAATACATTAACGTGGTTAATGTACTGACACTTGTATCTTTTGTGGGTTGTTTGTCTAAATTGTTTTGCAGGTATAGTTGAGTACTGCGGGTTTCGTTGTTCTCTTCTAGGATGGTTCATTAGGGGTCTACCCCTAGTCGGATTGCTTAAGGGTCTTGGGTAATTAAGCTTTCGTGCGAACCTTTAATTATAAGGCCGCTCGGCCATATATCTCGTAGACTTGGTTTATAAATTAATAGTGTGCTAGTACTTCGTGTTTATGATATGAATATCATTTGCTTTGATGAAAGTGTCTTGATATGTTCTAGCTTATAGAACTATCTAGACATGAGTATGAATGTTGAACAAACGAGACGTTGTAGAGCTTAGCAAATCGTCAAGTCTCCTAGGATATGTAACACATCTAGTCGCTGCCTTCGTGTGGTTTGACGGGCACGTCTCAGGCTGAAGTTGACTGGCACGCTAAGTCCCAGCAATGTCTCTTTTGCTCAATATTCGGCACTACGTTATTTATATTGAATGGTGATTAGTTGTGATCATGGGGCATATTGAGGATTGAGTGGCTATAATGCGTGTATGGATCCCACTCTCCCAAAATCATGTGGTGATCACAAATGACACCGGTCAATATAAATTTCGGGTGCTCGACATAAAATGAACTTCATTATACCAACTAGTGGGAGTCCACGGACACCGCGCATCACCCAGTTGTAAACTTCCGCCAAATTTGTTGTCATTATACCATATCTAGCACCACCTGTGTCATAAGTCTTTGCCCATTTCTCTTTTGGCTCATTCTCAATCCACTGAGAAAATTTCCGAATTTGCTTCCCAGTTCTTCTAATCAATGTTACACTATCTGTTGGGAGAGCTCGGAGTGCTTGAGGAGGGTCAGGAACAGCGGGCACTAGTCTTGTTGCACGCTGATCACTGCATTTGTCTATCAACTCATCTAACCTCTTCCAAAGCTCATTGAATTTTTTCTCCTGGTTCTGATTGCATAGCCTCTTGAACATGTTCATCAGCTCCTTGTTCTTGAATTGCTTGAAGAAATTAGCTCCCATATGACGCATCCACCACCTACTCTGTACATCTTCCCACTCGCCAAGGTATCCTCTTTTCATACTCCCAAATTTTAATTCTTCTATCGCTCGGAGCATACCGACGTGCCTGTCATGTATTAGGCACACATTGGGCCTTATACCAATAACTTCTTTTTTAACCAGATGGAGGAACCAGTACCAGCTGTCGGTGTTCTCTCTCAACAAAAGCAAATGCCAAGGGCAATACCTGATTGCTCCCATCTACCCCAATTGCTGTTAGTATCTGGCCCTAATACTTCCCGGTCAAGAATGTCCCATCAATGCAAAGAACTAGACGACAGTGCACGAATGCCATCTTGCATACATGTAGAGCTAAGAACGCTCTTTGCAGCACAGTCTTGCCAGGATGTTCAATTGAGGGGAATGTCTTGAGTGCACAAGAGGTCCCAGGGTTTCTTTGTTGGATAACAGATAGCAGACGTGGCAAATTGTCATATGAGGCTTCATAAGTTCCAAATCTCATCTCTATTATTTTCTGTTTGGCCCTCCACTCCTTGGCATAGCTAATAGTATACTTGAATGTCTGTTCGATATGTCGGATTATTGACTTTGGTTCATATGCCAGATTGTCGACGACGTGCGCATATATCTCAGATGCAACAAATGTACATGTAATATTCCTGTGGTATTTTTGAACACCAGGTAGATAACAAGTATGTTTCGTAACGACTGACACTGTCCAGTAATCCTTCCATTTCCCCTTATAAGCGTGCACTCTCCAGGGACACCCATCTTTTTCCTTAACACACCTAACTTCATATTGTGTCCGGTTAGACTTGGCAACCCAAAATTCTTTATGAAGTGACACTGCATAATGCTTCACCGCCTCCTTCATGTTTTCTCCATTACCATACTTCGCTCCCTCAATAATCTCATTTTCTTTGTACTCCCATCTCACATTTTCCCTTTCAGAGGTGACCAAACCAAAAAATCATCACTAGCCCATTCGGCTGGATTAATATTGTTCTCGTCATCATCTGACGAATCATCTTCTTCTACATGCTCGTTGTGACAATCCTCTCTTTCCATTTCGTCCACAATGGCACCGACAGTCTCCCCCTCGTCAGCCACTCCACCGGGTTGAATGTCACTAGTCTGTGGATCAACTCCCAAGCCCCGCATCAACCATCTTTTTATAGAAGGTACACTCCTATCAGCTGGTCTATTAGTTCCCCTTGCTGTTACAATAAATTTTGACAGATCTACCCCAGTTGGCCCATAACAGACGTTTCCTTACGATGGTATAGTTGAAATATAAGTTTACTTGACATATCTGTAAAGGAAATTACTATGTCATTATTTTACGTAATAAATGACTACAGCGCAATATTTTCTTTGCAACGTACCTCAATTTTTATATATCCTATTGTAATGTTACTTAACAACATTTAAAACTACAAACCTAATAACTACAAATACTATAGATCTACTAAGTTACCTATATCTAGCAATATATAATTATACAGTATCACAGCTAAAACACTAGTTCATACAGTGCATTTATTCAAAAAGTTCTACAAAAATAGAAGTAAAACCCTAGTTAACATCATATATTTAGTCACGTATATGATCTACGAATATTACCTGAAATCGAAGTTTGAAACCGGCAGGGCTTCGCCTCTTCTTTTCTTCTCCTCCCCTTCTCTTTTTTTTTAATGTGGAGAGGTGAGGGGAAGAATGGGGAAAGTGCGGGGCATCAGGCCTTTTATAGGCGGGTGGGCCTGCCGCCCTGGCAGACGGCGACAAGGGGCCGCCTGCAAAATTGCTATCTCCACTTGACGGCTGTCCCGCGCATGTGTGCCACGTCGGCTTGCCGCCCAAGCAAAGGGCAAGCGGCAGGGTCTATTTGCGTAGTTTTTTTGCCGCTATAATATTTCTGTAAATATTAAAAAAAATCTAAAAATAAAAAAAATTCCGCTCTCTGTTACACTGCAATCCCGAGTGAGGATTGGCTGATCACCTGATCACCTTGAGGATTGGCTGAACACCTGATCACCTTTCTTTCTCTGCTAGTTTAGGAGGGCCCTATTAATTAATCCCTCCGTTTTATATTACAGATCATTTGACTTTTTCTTAATCAAATTTTTCTAAGTTTAACCAAGTTTATAGCTAAATATAGTAATATTTTCAATAAAAAACAAACATTGTATCAAAATATATTCAATGTTAAATTTAATGAAACTAGTTTGATATCATAGAAGTTGCTAATTTTTTTAAAACTTGATCAAATCTAAAAAAGTTTGAATAAAAAAGGTCAAACGATTTATAATATAAAATAGAGGGAGCAGAGTAGTATTGTCTTGAGATGTGATCAGCAATGTGGTTTGTTAAATTAGTATGATTTTTGGCTGTAGCTGTACTATGCTGTCGTTTTGGGCTTTCTCACAAAGCAAGATTTTTACGAGTATATAATCTGTAGGCTATCCCACAATCGTCTTTGTTTTTTTGAACCTGGTATGTTTTTCTAAAAGGAAAAGAAAGGGTAGTGAAAGTGAGTCGCACTGTCATTTGTGCTAGAAAAACATTTTTGACGAATCGAAATTAGGTAATACCCTCAGTCATCACCTCTAGTGATAAAAGAATTATGTGCTTTGCTTTCTGTCATTGAATATGATAGATGCAATGTCTTCCTACCTCCTTTTCGCTTTCAGCATTGGATATATTTTTATAATATTGTTTTTTTAAAAGAGGACAAACTCGTTTGTATTGTTAGAGCGGATGAGGCAAAACAAGTAATTCTTACAATATTGTTATCTAAAACTCATGATCATGGCCCTAATATTCCACTCCCATAACTTTTACAAAGTTTGCACTTTCGGGATAAATTAATTGATCTGAAAGGCTGAAGGCGTGAACAGCATGGCCAAACACACTACTACAGAAACAGTCAGTCAAAGGTGTCGGTTGGGAACAGGCTATAGGTGCCGGTTTTCCAACCGACACCTATTGGTCGACACCAATGCCCAATCATATAGGTGCCGGTTTTAGAACCGACACCTATAAAAATTATAGGTGCCGGTTCTTAATTTTCAACCAACACCTATGAGGCACAAGCGAGCCAAAAAAAGCCTCGATGCATCGGCTCGAAATCGAGCCGATGCATCTGAGGTGTTTCCGGTTGCCCAAAACCCTACCAAAAAGATCCCTTGCCACTAGCAAAATCAAATCACACACATTCACACAGATCACACACATTCACACATTCATAGTTCATACTGCAACTAGCAAAATCAGAACAAGGTAAAAAAAGGAACGGGATAGCTAGATTGCAATCACTTGCCACTGCCGCCAACCCACCACTGGTGGGAGGCCGACGGAGATGGAGAGGAAGAGAGGACCAGCCGTGAGGAGGCTGCCCGCTGCTTCCCTTGGCCACCGCTGCCGCACGTCGTCGCCGCCAACCCACCACCCCGACAACCCCCTCCCTAGATCTGGCCGCCTCCGATGAGGCCGACGGAGAGGGAGTCTAGAAGAGGGGACCGGATCTGCGCCTCCCTGTCATCCGTGGGGAGGCCGCCAGTCGCATGCGCCGCTGCTCGCCGGAGGGAAGCGGCCGGCCGGCTGGGAGAGGGGGCGGAGGGTGAGGGAAGCGGAGGGGGAGGGATTGGGGGGAGAGGGCGGCGGCTGGAGGGGGAGGGATTGGGGGGAGGGGGCGGCGGATGAGGGATTGGGGGAAGAGGGCGGCGGAGGAGAAGGGGAGGGGGAGGGGGGGAGGGGAGGGCGCTCGTGGTGGAGGATGTGGATAAGGAAGAGGATGCGCGCACGAGTGGATCAACCGATCGATATAGGCAGCCGGCTGGCTCGGTTTGGCAGGGTTGGCTCGGTTTGGTATAGGTACCGGTTTTTTAAAAGAACCAGTACCTATAATATATTATAGGTGTCGGTTCTTTTAAAAAACCGATACCTATAGTATTGGTACCGGTTTTAACTAACGAACCGGCACCTATATTCTTTAAAGGTGCCGGTTCTTTATTTTTTCACCGTGCGAAGGTGGGAAAAGACCTATAGGTGCCAGTTTTAAATGAACCGGTATCTATAAAATCGATCCCTATAAGGGTTGTTGTAGTAGTGACAACAACAACAACAAAACCGAGACTAAAACTACACTTTTGCGCTTAGTGACTGACAGACAGCGGAAACATTAAAAGTTTAATCGGACGCTTGTCCTAATCAACATGCATGCATTTCTGAAAGTACAGGTGGTCGCTTCATATAGTTTTTTTTTAAAAAAAAAGGCAAAAGTTTTGTCTTGTATATATTGATAGAGAAAGGGATTAAGCAATGTTTAAAACTTTACAGGGCCTTTAAAGGCAAAGACCAAAAAAAGACGGTCTCACGAGACCTCTGTCAAAACGATAAACCCTGCGAGGCTTCGTGCCCCGGCTATTGCCCATGTTATAGCTTCTTCCTTTATTTTTGCTAGGAGGGCGATCGGTGGGTTTTCAATGTGGGTTTCCATCGGTCGCTTCATATAGTTGTGGATACTCTAGCTTCAGTTGGGTGGGTCAGGTGTGTGCAAAAGTTAGCTCCAGGATTCAACAGATCGATGGCGGACATCACCAGCGGAGGAGAGCACCACCTCCAAATGCCGCCGGCTCACGGTGGTGCTCGGCAAGGGCGACAGGTAGCCACGCCGGAGAAGTGGCTGAATTGCTTCATTCGCGTTGTGGCACTAATGGAGAGGACGGGCAACGCCCTCGGCACGCTGGCCTTCACCTGGGCCACCGTCGTCCTCCTCGGTGGCTACCCCACAATGCTACGGCGGAAGGATGATTTGTAGTATGCGACTGCCATAATCTTCATAGAAGCCACAAGGTATGCACTGATTGCATGCTTGTTGGCTTATCAGTCACATTTAAAATGAATTTCGAGATCTAATTTTAGAGTTGATTTTAAGATTTTTTTTTCATCTTACTTTATTTTTTTAGCATTGGCATTAAATAACTATGAAAGTATATATAAAAGTTTTATCTATAAATTATACATGTTTGTTTTATTTGTTTTTCTATGGTTATCAACCATAGTGCAACCCATAAGAGTGTCGAAGTGATGCTCTCTATCCATGTGGAGCAGAACATATATGGTACAATCCGACTATGAAGCCAGCCTAGTTTTTCTTTTAGATCTTTAGAAGCTATAGTTATAGAATCCAGAAAATAAATTAAAAGACAAACTGAAAAACTCAGCTCTTACAAATTCTCAGAAGCTGGCTACCAACCAACTGCTTCTTAGAATTTAGAATTTAAGCTCTCCAAACAGGCCCTATATGTAGTATAATGTGACTAATTCTATCAGGACATTTGCCTCTAATTCTGCTAGAATAAGAGTCATTATACACTTCCCTTTGTGTTAATTGCATTACCATACATCGTTCAGGATGTTCAGCCGTAACAACAGACTCGACAATCAGTTGTTCTTCCGCACGAGAGGTGCTTTCAGTCCTTTTGCTGGGTGGAACAAATTGATTTTGGTCACGTGTATTTCCAATGCTCTACTGTACAAGTTTTTCTGGGGAAGGATTACGATATACCTGGGCCCATTTTCGAATGTCATAGTGATATTAGTACCAGCTATTATCCAGTTTCTATGTTCAGCAGCTTCAAGGCTACTAGTCACAAGCAATCTGGTGCGTCGTGCGATATCACTATGGAGCCCCATGGTTGCAATGATATTGCTAGGTCCCTTTGTATTATGGCTCTATCTTATATCCTGAAGTGAGGCAAGTCATTGACCAGAAATCAATGGTCAAATGGGTAGTAGCGTACGTGGTGCTGGTTGTGCTCATGCTCCTCCTAACAATCAGCAGGTTCAGGTTCCCAAGTATAATCAAGCTACTAACTGGTACTCTTGGAAGCAAACGAGAATTTTGGTGCAAGCTTAATTACTCTGAAATCATGTGCTTATGGTTGATAGAAACAATCGATTTGGTAACCTACAGATTCCAGCAGCGTCAGTTCGTGTCATGCTCGCATTGCTGTGTCTTGTACTACAAAACCACACTCAGAACAAGGATGGCAACGAGGAAAATCTCTGAGAGAAGACAAACCTAGCTGCATCTCTATGGGATGGTGCTTGGCCAAGGGATGCTCTACATTGCAGCATGTATCTTTGAGGTCTTCTCATTTATCTCTCAGAGATCGCTCATCCGCCATGGTGGATTTAGAGGACAGTGGGAGGGTGGCATCTATCAATTTGTACTACGCATACGCCTTCGAAAAATACATGGAAGGAGGTGTGCTTGCTCCAAAGAAGATCAGCCTCATCACCTTTGCAATGGATTCCCTCAACTCAGAGTCACCCAAGATGCAGCTCTATGGTGTCCAGATGCTGCACATTTTTCTTCAAAGGGAACCAACCAGGGAACGACGTCTCATAGCAAAGCTCACCAACTCTACCAAGAACGTGGCCAGGTTGATCAGCATGTTGGGCTGGACAAGTTCGAGCCATACAGTAGTCAAATTATATGCCGCAAAGGCCACTGTTGAGCTTGCAAAGAGCCCTCGATTGGTCATCGTAGATGGTGAACATGAGAAAAAGAAAGCCCCAATTCACACTACATCAGAAAGCCAAAAAGAAACGAAGGATACAATTAGGGATGCAGCCGATGACCAATGCCAAATTCAAGAGCCACTTCGGGACACTGATAACCTGCTGCAAACAGAAGCCAGATCAACCCGCATAAATGCAGGGAATTCTTTCATACTTAGGCCTTGTTCGCCAGCGTGAGTTCGGAACGCTGCCAGGACTTCGGAACGCCGGGGTCTTTTTTGCACGTGGAAGCGCTAACCGAACAGTACATGCACAGTAAAGACGTTAGAGACGACGTAACGGCGTGAACGGACGCAGCGGCCACGCCGCTTGGCAACCAAATTTTTTCCGTCGACGATGTCGCCATTCGCAGCCGATCTCTCTCGATCCCCTTTCTTCCTCATCCCGGTCTGCATCGGCGGTCGTCAAGGCGAGCAGGCGGTCCACGGAATCCGCTTTTCCCCATCGATTCTCGGCCGCGCGTCGTCTTGCGGGAGCAGTCAAAGGCTGCGGAGCGTGCGCAGCGTGCGGGAGCAGTCGCCCCATCGATTCCCCCACCGGCAAGCTCGCGGCAGCGAAGCTACCATCAGTTCGCCCGAGCTGTCCGCGTCGTCCTCGAGGGCGCCAAAAGCCGGCCCAGTGCGGAGATCGCTGTGCACGTCGTCAGTGGCGCCTGTCCGGCTGGTTGGCTTTTTCAGCTATCCGAGCCTGTGAGCGCGCTGTGGGGTGCCACAGCGCTGCCGAGTCAAGGCGGGCAATCTGGCGGGCTTATTTCGCCGCCTATATTTGAGGCCGAGCCCATGCTTGGTCCGATGGAGACGAGGGGGAAGAAGTGGAAGAGAGATCTTCAGCTTGTGCTGACTGCAGTTGAGGAGGCAACATTTGAATCCCCTCCTGCCGTGACGACATCTGTCCGGGCGGCCGATCTGGAGTCTGGCGAGGGTTCGTCCAAGTCCGTCACCTCCGACGCGGGCAGCGCCAAGGCTGCACCGGATGACATGCTGCATATCGCCCACGCCCTATGCAAGGTCTGCGCCAAGTCTCCGAAAGCTGTCGTCGAGTTCGTTCGCAGAGTGAGCCCTGCCACTATCGGCCGTTCAATTGACTGGGACGTCATCCGCGAGGACGACTCAACGAAGGTATTACCACCCTGTCCATACACGAAATTATCGATTCATTGTTGCTTGACTTATGCGTACTAGATGTCGGAAGGGCGAGCTCGCTGGACCGATTACGAGGTTCGTGTGTTTCTTGAGAGTTGTTTGGAGGAGATTGCTGCTTACAACATCACCTCGAACACACCCAAGAACAAGGCATGGGACAACCTGGAGAAGAAGATGTTGGACAAATGCTGCAAGGTGGTGAATCGAGCTCAACTTCAGTACATTTGGCGCGACTGTAAGAAACGGTTCCACATGTGGGTGTGGCTGGAATCACAGGCCACCGGCCTTGGTCGCGATCCGGTTACTTCAGCCATTGTCGCCGACGAATCGTGGTGAAAAAGCCAAAATGGGGTATGTATTTACTGGCTCAATTTTATTCTGCAACCCTTTTATTTTGCCACACATGTTCTGAGCTGCAATTTACATTTCCATATGAATGCACAGTACAAATTTTCCTGATGATAACCTTGTTCTTTACTTTGAAAAGAAACAAACTCTTGAGTACAATGGTTTAAGACTACAAATAACCAGTGTGCTGTCTATACATTGCCCTGTTATTTCAATACTGGCAACATACTATTTGTTGTGCATAGTTCCACAAGCATAGTGAGAACAAAATAGAGCTTTGAAGGAAAAAAAGCAGCAGTATACAGGTGTTAGCTGATTAAATATGAAACATGGGAACTGGTTTAGGTCATGAATCTGATTGCCTTCTGTGATTCACTTTATTGCTGGTGACTGGTGCGGGGTCTGTGTAATTACCATGGAAACTTTGCTGTTTTCATTACAATGACAAATTCTGTGTGATGATTTTAATCTTTCTGGTAAGGCTAGCTTTTTTAGCTGCAATGTGCAGTGGATGTAAAAAACTAATATTCGCCAAACTTTATAGAAATATATTGAATTCATCCCAGTGGATTAGGCAAGAAAAATAGGACAGGGATTCCAACTTACCATAAGGCATTGCACTGTTGCTTAAAGCTGTGCAGCGATATTTTCGTATATCTTTTTTTCCTTGAATACATTTTGATATATCTTGTACCTAGTGATATGCTTGTTTATCACAATTTAGCTTTAGTGACCCAAAAGCTAAGGGTTAAGAGAGGTTAATACTGAGACTCTGAAATACGATATCTTTGTTGACATTCGGCATTGAGAGAGGTTACTACTTCACATTCTGTTTGAGAACTACTTGACATTCTGTTTTAGATATATATAGAATGCTTTTATAAGATTCCTTTTTTATGCGTTAGGACCCTTTTGATTCACTGTTTTCCTTTTAGTTTCTGTTTGGTACAAATGAGTCATTGCTGGTTGGTTCTAAAGTTTTGAACATAACCAACACAAATGATTGCAAGCTATTATATGATACAAACTGAAACATAACATCATCGGCATCTAGTTAATGCTGCAGGTGCAAGAAAGGTGGTCCTGTTAGTAAGTTGGAACTAGTTCTCTACCAACCAAAATAATTACCAACACATGCAAACCAAGTTATAACCCTGTTCTTTTAATTTTTTCAGAAAAAAACTTACAGAATTGAGCAATTGTAGGTAATCAAACATGGCTGCTGCTTGCCCAAGAATGATTTACTGAAATGGTACTAATGTATCTAGAAGCCAGCTCCAGATTTGGTACTGGTCATTGGGTAGTGCATGTTATGTCTGGTTGATGAAAACAATTGCTCCTCTATTGGCTAGGAGACAGTTCTGATAAGCTGCTGCTTGCTAGCCTGCCACTCGGGCTATCCAGTTTTCATTGGTTTCTGACACAAGTAGATAGAATATCTGATTGTTCATATTCTCTGTTCTTCCCAAAAATTACTGGAACATGCCATATTATGAATTGATTTTGAGTACAATCATATACTGCACTCTCTACTGCACTTGTGTACTGCACTGATATACTGCACTGACATACTTTGCTGATATTATGAACTGATTTTGAGTACATTTCTGCACGCATATATACTGCCCTGATATACTGCACTGCTATACATTTCTGCACTTACATACTGCATTGATATACTGCACTGATTTACATTATGGGTCAGCTTTCATGCATCAGTGGAAAATATTCATGCTGCATTATGCTGACTCTTCTGTCTGAGAGCAAATTTTGTCTCTACTTACAAGCTTGGCAGCTAATTATGCGGGTTTATGACTTTGACAGCTGAAGAAAGGTGTGATCATGTTCAAAAATGATCCTTTGAAGCACATTGACCTTCATCACGCGGTGTTCGGTGGGCGCACGGTTGTCGGCAACCACTCCGACGTTGCGGGGGCTAGCTAAGGCGCCCCGCAAGGACCAGTGCAGTGGCAGACCATCGACGTCATGCAGCTTGTTGCCTCTTACAGACCGCCACCACCAAGTGCAGAGAGGGCTAAGGGGAAAAGGCCAGCATCGGAGACTAGTGGCTCAGGGGGTCTGCGAAGAGGTCCCGCAGCAACTCCACTAGGCAGGCACTAGAACAGCTTGCAGACCTGCGAATGGCGTCGATGGAGAGCCGCGCGAGGGAGGCAGCTGCAGCTAAGGCTACAAGTGTTGATGCATGCTTGCAGCTGGTGGAAAATGATGGCCACCATATCGGAGGCCCGGTTTGGTATGCTGCAGTACGGCTATTCCACGATCCATACTATTGCTTCGTGTTTGTTCGGCTACCAGACGTAGCAACGCGGCTGGAATACATCTCTACTGGTGGACAGGGAGCCGACTCCGGTTCTGGTGCCACGCAGTAGCTCCATGCTGTGCCTTTAGGACTAATATTGTCATTTTCGCTCTCTCTGGTTGTTGGTTGTGTAGTCTGTTGTTTTAACAATAAACTTGATGTTTATTATTTTCGGCGTGATAACATTTGCTACATTGTTGCCCAGCTGACCGCTGCTTTTTACAAATATGAAACTGATCGCTGCTGCTTTTTTCCTCTACAATTGCTTACTGCTGCTTGCGAGCCAGGGTTGCTTCTGCTTTATTACTTGTAAATTGCATGCATTGCACTGATATGACACGTGATGATTTTCTTGAGTTGTTATATTATGAAGGAATACAACAATGAGTACTGGCGGTGGTGGATCATGGTGGACTGGAGGACACTCTAGCAGTGACGATGATGACGCCATCATTGATATAGTAGCCGCTGATCCCGTCAATCTGGGTGAAAATGAGAGGGCCGACAGAAGAATACCGGTTCAAACCGGCATTAGTTGGATGATGGAAACTATGGGAAATCGAAACCAATGTCGAGTAATGTTCCGGTTGAGTGCAGAACAAATACACAGCCTACATGACCTCCTCATCACTTCATACGGACTCAATGGAACAGCGGAGGTATGTTCAATGGAAAAACATGGGATTTTCTTGTACATTATGGGTGAAAATCGTTCCAACAGAGACGCCAACAATCGGTGGGTCCGCTCTGGCTCAACAATTTCTATGTACTTCCACCAAGTGTTGACGGCTATGAACGACCTGGCTGCGAATATTTTGAAACCTGTGGATCCCAACTTCACGCAACCTCACCCAATGCTTCTAAGCGAAGATTGGTTCAAACCCTTTTACCAGTCAGTGGGTGCTGTAGACGGCACACATGTGTCTGTAGTCACTTCTGCAGCTACGTCTATTCAACACCGGAACCGGCACCATGTAACGACGAAAAATGTTCTTGTCATTTGTGATCACGATGGGAGAATTATTTTCTACGATGTTGGATGGCCAGGATCGGTTCATGACCAAAGTATTCTGAATGAGGCAGTGCAATACTACCCTGACAATTGCCCGCGGGTCCCATTTGGTGAGTAAAATAAGTTAAAAATTCTTTTTTCAAAGGCTTAAGTTACTACATTTGAAGTTTGACATGTAACGCATACTAATAAATTTGCAATTTTCACGCAGGAAGGTATTTTCTTATCGACTCTGGCTTTCCTAGTAGGATGGGATTTCTTGCACCGTACCCACATGTCCGTTACCACAGGGATCAACTTGGTAGAGAAGAAGCGCCACCACCGGAGGGAAGAGAAGAGACATTCAACTATCGACATTCCTCATTGCGAGGTATTGTTGAAAGAACATTCGGCATCGTCAAAAAGCAGTGGCAAATCCTTAAAGAAATACCATACTATCGTGATGAACGTGTTCCCGCACGGATTATACTTGCTGCCTTTGCTCTACACAATTTCAGGTTCGACAGTACGGATCCGAACTACCTCCAAAGTAATCCTCTGTACAACGGCTATCCCGTGCCCCCGCATCACGGAACTTTCGATCAGCTGTACTACGTAACAAATAGTGAGCATGCTATGAGTAGCTTGCGTGATTACATTGCCGATGAGGTGTACTATCGCTATCAGTAGTTGCTCACCAGCTTAATAGTTATCCGAAATGCTACTGAGCGATATGTTTGTTATGTACCTGGAATATGTATTGCATAACATTTTTATTCATGCGGTTTGCAAGTTACTGGTTAGCTTTTTTACAAATTTAGACTTTTGTCATAACTACGTTTTAATTTTTTCGTGCTGCACACAAAATTAGAAATACGGTACTGTCGGTGACATGGGGCCGGGGGTATCATGACTAGAGGCTTGGGTAGCCGCGGTCACCCACGTGTCCCGACCCCCTCGGGGGGGGGGGCGGGCCCGAGGGTGACGTGGCCACCCCTCCCTCTGTCTCCCCGAGGGGTCGGGCCGCTCCCATTTCGGCCCCGAGGGCTGGGGCGCCCCGACCCCCTGTGATTTTGGCGCCACGTGTGCGGG
Organism: Oryza officinalis; assembly: GCA_008326285.1. Lineage (NCBI taxonomy): Eukaryota > Viridiplantae > Streptophyta > Magnoliopsida > Poales > Poaceae > Oryza > Oryza officinalis. Next base: position 13,023,374 of record BDMV01000009.1, read on the forward strand.
TTAGGTGAGCACAGCAGGGCTCACCTAACCGCATTTATAGCGGATCAGACGAGCGCGCCACGCCGCATTTAATGCGGCGCAGCGCACGCTTATCCGGTCCGTGACCGGTCGCGGTGTGTGACCGGTCACAGACCGGTCAGATCGCGGGTTAGGTGGCGACAGGCGGCCGATGGCACGCCTCGCCCCGTCCCGTCGGAATGATGAGAGCCTCCTGGCTCTCGTCCCTAGCCGGAGCCGGCGTGCTAACTCCTGGAGTTGGTATGTCAGCCCCGGTCAGATCCAATCCAGATTTCAGCGCAGGCGTGGCAAGGAAGTCGCCGGCCATTGAATGAAGGTTGAAACGGGCGTCCACCGGGAGAGCTGGCGAGCGGGGCAGAAGGCGTGCACCATGCTTGTCAGAAGTCACTTCCGGCTGTAGACTAGCCCTGATTGTAAAAAGAATGTTTCTTTTCTTAGGCAACTTGAGGCCCATGTGGTGACCCCTGATCAGATAAAAGGAGGCCCAGGCCTAGGAAAGAGGGGGGGACTCCGGCGAATACGTTGGAGAGAAAGATTTCCCTTTGTATTGTTGGAGACCCTCAGATCCACCAGAACACAGGAGTAGGGTGTTACGCTTCTCAGCGGCCCGAACCTGTCTACGTCGCCCGCGTCTTGCGCGTTTCCTCTCTCGCTGACATTCTTTAGATCGAGGGCGAAGAACCTCACTTAGCGCCCCCGGCCGAACCGGCAAAGGGGGGCCCGCGCGGTCTCCCGGTGAGGAGTTTCACGCTCCGTCATCTGGCGCGCCAGGTAGGGGGCGCGTGTGTCTTTCTAAGCCCTCATCATCTTTCGTGTGTGCCAAGTTTCGCTCGCTCAGCCCCATGGCCGAGCGGGCAGTGGCGCACAGCCTCTCTCCGAGCGCTAGCGGTGACGACAGGGAGCAGAACCCGCGCCGTCGGGCTCGCACCCCGCCGTCCCCCTCTCGCCGAAGTCTTGGGCGAGGGAAGGCGCTCGAGGAGGTCGAAGGATCCGCGACCTCGCCGCTCGCGGGTGACGGGGGAGGACGGCGAGACGGGACGCGTCGCCGCCTCGTCTACGGCGATGGCGGCACGCCCCAGGGCGCGCTCCAGGCCGCGGGCGCGCTCCTGCGTCACCCGCCCGTCGTCCCCGATCCAGAGACTCCAGCCCGACGTTGGCTGGATGACGTGGCCGACTTGGTCATGACGGCGCAGCAGCGCCTAGGCGCCGGCGGGCGGTCCTCCGCCGCCGGGGCCTCTGGCGCTGCCGCCGCCGGCTCCATGTCGTCGAGGCGGAGGGCGCGGCGAACGACGGCCGTTACACGCCGCTCGTCCGCCGTTCCCTCGTCAACGCCTCCGACCCAAGAAGATGTGCGTGGGGGGCCGGATGCCCGGCTCGATATCGAGCGCCGGCGCGACGCTCGTCGCGCCGCCCACGCAACGGAGGGCGCTTCCTCGTCCGGAGCGCCACTTCGGTCCGGTCACGGGGGCCGGCCCCCCGTGTCCCCGGTCGGCGGTGCCGGCTGTCGAGCCTTTGTGGCGAGCCTTCGGAACGTCCGTTGGCCCCCAAGGTTCCGGCCCACCATCACCGAAAAATACGACGGAAGCGTCAACCCCGCCGAGTTTCTCCAGATCTACACGACCGGGATCGAGGCCGCGGGGGGTGACGACAGGGTCATGGCGAATTTCTTCCCCATGGCCCTGAAGGGTCAGGCGCGGGGTTGGCTAATGAACTTGCCACCCGCGTCGGTCCACTCTTGGGAGGATTTGTGCCAGCAGTTCACCACGAACTTTCAGGGCACATATCCGCGCCCAGGCGAAGAGGCGGACTTGCATGCGGTACAGCGAAGGGACGATGAGTCTCTTCGCTCGTACATTCAGCGATTCTGTCAAGTCCGCAACACCATACCATGCATCCCCGCACACGCGGTGATCTACACGTTCAGGGGGGCGTGCGGCACAACCGCATGCTCGAGAAGATCGCCTCCAAGGAGCCCCAGACCACCGCGCAGCTTTTTGAGCTCGCGGACCGTGTGGCCCGCAAGGAGGAGGCCTGGACCTGGAACTCCTCCGGTTCTGGCGTGGCAGCTCCGGCCGCCCCCGGGTCCGCCGCTCGGTCAGGGCAACGGGACAGGAGGAGGAAGAAGAGGTCGGCACGTTCCGACGACGAGGGTCATGTCCTCGCCGTCGAGGGCGCTTCGTGGGCCCCCCGAAAGGGGAGGCCTGCGAGCGACAAAAAGAAGGAGGCCGGCGTTCCCAGCAGGGAGCGTCCGACTGGCAAGTGGTGCACCGTGCACAACACCTCCCTCCACGACCTCGCGGACTGCCGCGCGGTCAAAAGTTTGGCCGAGCGGACGAGGAAGTGGGAGGAGGAGAAGAGGCAGGAGCGCCGTGAGGGCAGGGCCCCGGCGGCTCCCGCCGGCAACCGGCGAGGTGAGGCCAAGCAGAAGGCCCCCGCCGAGGACGTCGACGATGGCGACGATGACCTGGGGTTTCAGGAGCCTGAGGCCACCGTCGCCACCGTCGATGGGGGAGCGTGTGCTCACGCTTCTCGCCGGAGCCTCAAGGCCATGAAGCGTGAGCTTCTGGCCGCGGCCCCTACCCATGAGGCGACGCGGCGGGCGCGGTGGTCGGAGGTTGCCCTCACCTTCGACCAGACCGACCACCCGCCGTGCGTTGCCCGGGGAGGACAGATCGCGATGGTGGTTTCCCCCACCGTTTGCAACGTGAAGTTGGGGCGTGTCCTCGTGGACGGGGGTGCAGCCCTCAACATCCTTTCCCCCGCAGCCTTTGATGCCATCAAGGCCCCGGGGATGGTGCTCCGACCGTCCCAGCCGATCATCGGCGTGACGCCGGGGCACACCTGGCCGCTGGGTCATATCGACCTCCCGGTCACCTTCGGTGGTTCCGCCAACTTCCGCACGGAGCGGGTGGACTTCGATGTGGCGGACCTCAGTCTGCCCTACAACGCGGTCCTGGGGAGGCCCGCGTTGGTGAAGTTCATGGCGGCGGTCCACTACGCCTATCTCCAGATGAAGATGCCGGGCCCCGGTGGCCCCATCACCGTCCATGGCGACCTCAAGGTCGCGCTTGCTTGTATGGAGCAGCGCGCGGACCACCTCGCCGCGGCATCCAAGCCCGCGGACGGTGACGAGAGGCCCAGCACCTCCGTCCCGCCCGCCCCAAGGCAGCGGATGGTCACGAGCGACGAGGTCCCGGTCAAGGAGGTTGCCCTGGGCGACGGCCCGTCCGAGACCACCCGGATCGGTGGTCTTTTGGACGACAAATAGGAAGACGCGCTCGTCTCCTTCCTGCGGGCAAACGCCGACGTCTTCGCCTGGAGACCGGCGGACATGCCCGGGGTCCCCAGGGAGGTGATTGAGCATCGTCTCGCCGTGCGGCCGGGCGCAAGGCCGGTCCGGCAGAAAGTGCGGCGGCAGGCCCCGGAACGTCAAGCCTTCATCCGCGAGGAGGTGGCGCGACTTCTGGAGGCCGGATTCATCCGTGAGGTCATCCATCCGGAGTGGCTGGCGAACCCGGTCGTCGTCCCCAAGGCGAACGGCAAGCTTCGGATGTGCATCGACTACACCGACCTCAACAAGGCATGTCCTAAGGACCCTTACCCCCTGCCACGCATAGATCAGATTGTCGACTCCACCGCGGGGTGCGACCTTTTGTGTTTTCTAGATGCATACTCTGGTTATCATCAGATTCGCATGGCTAGGGAGGATGAGGAGAAAACTGCATTCATTACCCCCATAGGAACCTATTGTTATACGACAATGCCTTTCGGGTTAAAGAATGCAGGTCCTACTTTTCAGCGTACTACTCGAATTTCCTTGGGTAGCCAGATAGGACGCAATGTTGAGGCCTATGTTGATGACTTGGTTGTGAAGACACGCAACCAAGAGACCTTGCTCTCGGATTTAGCGGAAACTTTCGAAAGTCTCCGCTCCGCCCGCATAAAGCTGAACCCCGATAAGTGCGTGTTCGGCGTGCCTGCGGGCAAACTTCTCGGGTTCTTGATCTCTGCCCGAGGCATCGAGGCCAACCCCGAGAAGATACGAGCTATAGAGCGGATGCGCCCCCCCAGCAAGCTTAGGGACGTGCAGTGCGTCACCGGCTGCATGGCCGCCCTAAGTCGGTTCATATCGAGGCTGGGAGAGAAGGCGCTACCCCTATTTAAGCTCCTCAAGCGCTCCGGGCCGTTTACCTGGACGGAGGAGGCTGAGCGCGCCTTCACTCAGTTGAAGGCGTACCTCAGTTCTCCCCCAGTCCTGGTCGCCCCGGAGCCAGATGAGCCGTTGCTACTCTACCTGGCGGCAACCCCGCAGGTGGTCAGCGCGGCGTTGGTCGTGGAGCGTGACGAGGACAACCCTCACTCCGCGCCCCCCCACCCTGTGTCGGCTCGACCCGGGAGAGAGCAGGGAGGAGAGGCCCCCGAGCCGAACGGCGGCCTAAGGCCCCCGACGGCCGGAGCTGGCCCTCCGCCTGCTTGTCTGACGGTGCCAGGCGCCCCCGACCCCCAGGATGGCCCCGGGGCCACTGCGGGAAGGCCGCGCCTGTCGCCCTCTGACCCCGAGGTCGTCGGCACAGAAGCCGAGTGCGCCCCACACGGCCTCTCGGACGAAGAGCGCCCTGGAGACGCGGCCCCTGGCAAAGAGGATAGGCCCCGCCGAAAGGTGCAGCGGCCCGTCTACTTCGTTAGCGAGGCCCTCCGGGACGCCAAGACCCGATACCCTCAGGCCCAGAAGATGCTTTACGCTATTCTGATGGCTTCGAGGAAGTTGCGCCATTATTTCCAGGCGCATCGGGTCACGGTGGTTACGTCTTACCCCCTCGGCCAAATCTTGCATAACCGAGAGGGTACTGGACGGGTGGTGAGATGGGCAATCGAACTCTCTGAATTCGATTTGCGCTTTGAACCACGCCACGCGATCAAGAGCCAGGCCCTCGCCGACTTTGTGGCGGAGTGGACCCCAGCTCCCGAGCCCGTCTCCGCCCCCGAGGCCAGCCCGGGCCCCTCGCAGCTGCCTCACACCGCCTACTGGGTGATGCAGTTCGACGGCTCCCTGTCTCTTCAGGGCGCCGGTGCGGGGGTCACTTTGACCTCGCCGAGCGGAGACGTCCTCAGATACCTGGTCCGCCTCGACTTTCGGGCGACCAACAATATGGCGGAGTACGAGGGACTCCTTGCGGGACTCAGAGTGGCGGCTGGACTGGGGATCCGCCGCCTCCTGGTGTTAGGCGACTCCCAGTTGGTCGTTAACCAGGTCCGTAAGGAGTACCAGTGCTCTGACCCGCAGATGGACGCCTACGTCCGCCAGGTGCGGCGTATGGAGCGCCATTTCGACGGGATAGAGCTTCGGCACGTGCCCAGGCGGGATAACGCGGTCGCCGACGAACTCTCAAGGCTCGCTTCCTCGCGAGCCCAGACCCCACCGGGCGCCTTTGAAGAAAGGCTTGCCCAGCCGTCGGCGCGACCCGACCCCCTAGGGGAGACGGACGCGCCTGAACGGCCCCCGAGGCCCGTCGGAGTCCAGGCCTCGGGACCCGAGGGGAGCGCTCCCAGCTCCCCTAGATTGATTGCTTGGATCACTGAGATCCAGGCGTATCTCGCAGATAAGACTCTACCCGAGGACCGCGAAGGGAGTGAACGCGTCCGTCGCATCTCCAAGCGCTACGTGCTGGTGGAAGGGACCCTCTATCGGCGCGGGGCTAACGGAGTCCTCCTGAAGTGCATTCCTCGGGAACAAGGCGTCGAGCTTCTCGCCGATGTCCATGAAGGCGAGTGCGGAGCCCACTCCGCCTCGCGCACCTTGGTTGGCAAGGCCTTTCGCCAGGGTTTCTATTGGCCGACGGCTCTCAACGATGCGGTCGACCTGGTCCGGCGGTGCAGGGCGTGCCAGTTCCACGCCAAGCAAACCCATCAGCCGGCCCAGGCCCTGCAGACCATACCTCTTTCGTGGCCGTTTGCTGTCTGGGGGCTCGATATCCTGGGACCGTTCAGGCGGGCCCCGGGCGGGTTCGAGTATCTGTATGTCGCTGTCGACAAGTTCACTAAGTGGCCCGAGGCTTATCCGGTCATCAAGATCGATAAGCACTCCGCGCTTAAATTCATCAGGGGCATCACTGCTCGGTTCGGGGTGCCTAACCGTATCATTACGGATAACGGCACCCAGTTCACTAGTGAGCTTTTCGGCGACTACTGCGAAGACATGGGCATCAAGCTCTGCTTCGCCTCACCCGCCCACCCCAGAAGCAACGGCCAGGTGGAGCGCGCCAACGCGGAAATCCTCAAGGGCCTCAAAACCAAGACCTTCAACATCCTCAAGAAGCACGGCGACTCGTGGATCGAGGAGCTGCCAGCGGTGCTCTGGGCGAACCGAACCACGCCAAGCCGAGCAACCGGGGAAACGCCTTTCTTCCTCGTCTACGGCGCGGAGGCGGTCCTCCCATCTGAGCTCACCCTGAGGTCCCCTCGGGCCACCATGTATTGCGAGGCTGATCAAGATCAGCTTCGCCGAGACGACCTCGACTATCTGGAAGAGCGAAGGCGGCGCGCGACCCTTCGGGCCGCGCGCTACCAGCAGAGCCTGCGGCGCTACCATCAGCGCCACGTCCGGGCCCGATCACTCTGCGTCGACGACCTCGTCCTACGCCGCGTCCAAACGCGTGCTGGACTGAGCAAGCTCTCACCAATGTGGGAGGGTCCGTATCGAGTGATCGGCGTCCCCCGGCCGGGCTCGGTTCGGTTGGCCACGGGCGACGGCACAGAGCTGCCTAACCCGTGGAACATCGAACATCTTCGTCGCTTCTACCCCTAATGGGGGTCGGGTGTCATGTCTCGGGCTCGGGCCAACCCTGCACCCCCCCCCGGGCGTGCAGGGTTGGCCAGGGGCTACCACATGCATATGCTTATCTTTTTTCCCTGTCGTATTTCAATAAAAGCACTTTTGATTTCCTGAGGACTGTGTCTGTGCCATCGCTTCCTTTTACAGAATCTTGGCTTGAATTAGCACGCTCGTGCTCGACCCTGCCCTCGGTGGCCCGGGCCGGCTAAAACCGCCAAATGGGGCCCAGAACCGAGCCGTGCCCCGGGGCGTGGTGAACTCCGGGGGGGAATCGGCAAAGGCCCACAATCGGGTCCCCCTAACCCTCGGTCACCGTGCTCCCGGCCTGGCCAGTCTCGACACGCGGATCTCCCCAGGCACTAGCTCCGACCCGCGCCGTTTGAGGCTGGGACCTGGGCATGAGCCCTTGTTCAAGCCAAGACTCAGAAGGACCGCGGCACAGACCATCCTCGTCTCATACGCACAACAAACATAACTGACGTAGAAATTTCCTCTTTATTTGATTGCAGATTAAACCAGTCTATACAAGAAGGGGGCTCGAAGGCCTCGGAAGAAGAAGGAAAAATTATTAAGATCGGGGGGGGCTTGGGGGCTCACTCCGACGCACCCGGGTCGCCGGCCTCGTCGTCGCTGTCGTCCGCACCGTCGTCGCCGTCCTCCTCCTCGGAGTCGAGGGCGAGCGCGAGCCGAGGGGCCGTACCCTCGAAGCTGTGGACGATGTGGTCGGCGGCGTCCCGAACCTGCGCGCGCGCGCCGTCCTCGGTTCCGGGAGGGAACTCTTCTAGCGCTGCCCACGAGGAGAAGTCAGGGTCCCTGGCCTGGTAGCTTGCCAGTACGAGCTCCACCGCCCCCCGGGCGAGGTCCCTCGAGGATGACTTGATCGTCTCCTCGAGCTCCTCGGGGAGCCGTTCGAGGACCCCGGCCATCTCCGAGAGGCGCTGGGCGAGGCCCCCCTGGTTGGCGGCGTACTTCGCGTACCGCCCGCCCCAGAGGCCCGCCTGCCGCCCGGCGCGGTCTAGACGCGAGACGGCGTCCCGAAGCATGCCGGGCCCCACCTCGCACGCCAAGCGGAGGGCCTCGACCTCCCCGGCGGACGAGTCCAGCGCGCCCTGCAGCTCGGCGACGGTGTGTTCGGCGGCTGCGAGGCGGGCGGCTAGGTCGTCGTGGCCCGCGGCCGCCCCGCCGCTGTGCGCTCTCGCGTCCAGCTCCTTCGCCCGCGCCTCGAGCTCAGCGGCCCGCTGGTCCAGCGCGGCCCTCTCGGCGCGGGCGCCTTCCAGATTGCGGCGCGCCTGCTCCTCCCGCGCCGCCTCGCGGAGGAACAGGCTGTCCGCCAGCCGCTGCGCCGCGGCCTCGGCCTCCTCGAGAGCTCGCCCCCGCTCGGCGAGCGCATCCTCGCGGAGGCGGAGTGCGGACTCCTCCTCGGCGGAGGCGGCCTCGTGCGCCGCCAGTGTTGCCTCCCGGGTGGCGACGGCGGCCTCGCGGTCCGCTAGGGCGCCCTCCTTCGCGTCCAGGGCGCGGGCGCGTTCCTCCAGCGCCGCGACGCGAGCCTCAAGGGCCTCTTCCCGCTGACGGGACGCCGCCTCGTTCTCCGCCGCCCGCCGCTCCCGGGCAGCGGCGGCGTCGAGGACTCCCCGGGCGGCGTCGAGCTTCTCCTCTAGCTCCGCCGCCCGGGTCCCGTATTGGAGGCGGAGGTCGTCCCGCGCCTCGTCGAGCACGGCGGTGGCGATGAGGGCGGTCTCCCGCTCCTCCTCTACCTCCCTGGCGATCTCCGCCAGGTCCCTACGACGGGCCTCGAGCTGTTTGGCGTGCTGGCGGTAGGCCTTGCGGCCCGTCTCCACCATGGCCTCCACCGAGCGCCGCCCCTCCTCGACGCGCGCCCACGCCGCGTCGAGCTCCGCCCGCTCCGCCTGCAGGGCCTCCATCTGGGCACTTAGCCCGTCCAGCACCGTGCTGTTCGCGGTGGCCAGGGCCTGCAGGAGGGGCTCCGCGCTCAGCGGGGTAGCGGAAGGCAAAGGGGAGAGCCGCCTCGGTGTGGGTGCCGCGCGGCTCGGCCCGCCGATCGGCGTGCTGGCCTCGGGGGCGCCCCCCGAAGCTGGCTCGTCCCGCGCGTCGCCCGGGGCGTCAGGCCCGGGCGGCGCGCCCGCGGCCTCGTTGTGGGTGGCCTCGGGGGTCGTCATGGTCTCGGGCGGAGTCGGGTCGGGGGCTTGGCAGGCTGCCCGGCGTGCACCCGCCGCCTCTGCCTCCCGGGCGGACTCCTCGGCCCGGCGGAGTCTGGCCTCCTCCCGAGCGGCCTCCTCGGCCTGGCGAACCCGGGCGGCCTCCCGGGCAGCCTCCTCGGCTTCCCGGAGGCGGTCCGCGGCTTCCCGTCGGTCAGCCTCTCGCCTCCGGGCCTCCGCGGTCACCGTCTCCTCGGCCTCGGACCGGCCGGACTTGGAATGGCGTGGGGGGCGTGACGGGATCTCGCTGAGGCAGAAGAAAAACCAAAGACAAAAAGAAGCGGGTGAGTAAAAACTCGCCTTGGGGAGTAGATACGGCCGCAGTGGGCGTGGGAACGAACCTGCGGGGAGGTCGGCTGAACGACCACCTCGGGGGCGAGATGAGGCTCCCCCGGCATGGCTCGCTCTCCCCCATCTTGCGGAGCCGTTTCTTCCTTCGCTCCCCCTCGGGCTGCGGCGCCGGCACGGCACCCTCTGGGCGCCTGCTGCTGGCACGCACCGCCCCGCCCCCTCGGGGAGGAGATGGGGGAGGAGTACCTCCCTGCTTCCTCTTCCCCCTGGCGTCGGCGGGGCGGCTGCCCCCCGGGCCCCCGTCGCGGGGCCCAGAAGCACGACCCCCTCCCGGGGTAGATTGTTCCCCCCTGCGGCTCCCGCCCGCGCCATCGTGGCCTCGGGGGGCCCGTTCCCCCGACGCCCCGACCACCTGCATGATGGCCAGGATGTTGGCGCGCTCTGGGTCGCAGCAGAGGGGGAGGACCCCTTGGGGGATGAGGGATGCCTCCACGGAGCTGAGATTCAGCACCCGTTGGACCACCATCCTGAAGTCCTCGGGGTCCCAGTCCCATTTTCGCCCCAGGTGGGTCCTCACGTGGTCCTCGGGCCCGGTGTACTCCCAGGCGCCTCGGGCGCGCCGCTGGAGCGGCGCGATCCGGCGACGAAGGTAGTCGCCGAACACCATGGCCCCCGTGAGCCCTTGGGATCGCAGACCCGCCAGGCGGTCAAGAACGGCGTCGTAGCCGTCCCCCAGATCCACCGCCGCCCGCCAGCTGGAGGCCTGCGCCGGGGGCTGGCTCGGGAGTCGGAGGCGCGCTTCGTCGGCGAGGGGGGTGTAGAACCAGTCGCTCTTCCAGTCGTCCCACTTCTTGCGGAGGACGCAGGGAATGTAGCGGTTCAGCACCTGCCCCCGCGGCTGGAAGTAGCAGCCACCGACTGCCGTCGGCGGCGACACCGGCTGCACGGTGAAGAACCACCGGAACAGCCGGAGAGATGGGCGCACCCCGATAAACATCTCGCACAGGTGTGCGAAGATGGCCAACGTCATTATCGCGTTGGGGGTGAGGTGCGCCATCTGGAGATCATAAAACTCCAGAATATCCATGAAGAAAATAGAGAATGGCGGGACCAGCCCCGCCATTGCGAAAGAGAGGAAGAAGACGGACCGCCCCGGGTAGTCTGGCGCCGGGCGTCCCTCGCCCAGCGTGACCACCTCCCGGCCGGTGGCAGATTCCGGCATGAATCGGCGCGGCAGCCCGGCCTGCCTCTCGCTTGTAATGCGGGAAGGCGGCAGCACGCTACCGTCGAGCGGTGCGGAGCCCCGTGCCATGGCGCCGGCGGAGGAGGAGCTTGAGAGCGAGCGCGTGTGGCAAGAGTAGGGCACAGGAAACGAAGAGCTAGGGCACGAGTGGCGAAGGCAAAGGGAAAAATGGAGAGAGGAAGGAAACGAATCCCTTCCTCGGCGTCTTTATACCCTTGCCAACGCTATGCCCGGCTCCTCGCTTCCCGCGCCCACTACCTCGCCCCCTCGTTTCTCGCTCCCACGCCTCCACTAACCCCACTCGCCCGTTTGCGGCGCACGCGGCAGACGTGCGGACGTGGCGGTTGAAATGGGGCAGATAATGCGCGCATTAACTGCGCTCGCCGACCGTGAAAAACGCCATCATCATATCCCCAGGCGAAACGAACCGGCACGTCCCGATTCCCGCGCTGCTCGAGTAATGCAGCGGTCTTGAAGAGGCCGCTCATTATCGTCGGTCGGTTTTCTCTTACCGGTACGCGCGATTCGCGACTGTTGGGTTCCTGTCCGCCTGTAGGGACCGGCCCCACCCGTCACCGGGCCTAAGGAGTGGCGTCACGCCCGAGCGCTTCCCTCGAGGGGGGCGGTCGCCCTGGCATAACGCCGGGGGCTACTGTCGGTGACATGGGACCGGGGGTGTCATGACTAGAGGCTTGGGTAGCCGCGGTCCTCCACGTGTCCCGACCCCCTCGGGGGGGTCGGGCCCGGGGGTGACGTGGCCACCCCTTCCTCTGTCTCCCCGAGGGGTCGGGCCGCTCCCGTTTCGGCCCCGAGGGCTGGGGCGCCCCGACCCCCCGTGATTTTGGCGCCACGTGTGCGGGTTAGGTGAGCACAACAGGGCTCACCTAACCGCATTTATAGCGGATCAGGCGAGCGCACCACGCCGCATTTAATGCGGCGCAGCGCACGCTTATCCGGTCCGTGACCGGTCGCGGTGTGTGACCGGTCACAGACCGGTCAGATCGCGGGTTAGGTGGCGACAGGCGGCCGATGGCACGCCTCGCCCCGTCCCGTCGGAATGATGAGAGCCTCCTGGCTCTCGTCCCTAGCCGGAGCCGGCGTGCTAACTCCTGGAGTTGGTATGTCAGTCCCGGTCAGATCCAATCCAGATTTCAGCGCAGGCGTGGCAAGGAAGTCGCCGGCCATTGAATGAAGGTTGAAACGGGCATCCACCGGGAGAGCTGGCGAGCGGGGCAGAAGGCGTGTACCATGCCTGTCAGAGGTCACTTCCGGCTGTAGACTAGCCCTCATTGTAAAAAGAATGTTTCCTTTCTTAGGCAGCTTGAGGCCGGTGTGGTGACCCCTGGTCAGATAAAAGGAGGCCCAGGCCTAGGAAAGGGAGGGAGGACTCCGGCGAATACGCTTGAGAGACCGAACTCTCTTTGTATTGTTGGAGACCCCCAGATCCACCAGAACACAGGAGTAGGGTGTTACGCTTCTCAGCGGCCCGAACCTGTCTACGTCGCCCGCGTCTTGTGCGTTTCCTCTCTCGCTGACGTTCCACAGATCGAGGGCGAAGAACCTCACTTAGCGCCCCCGGCCGAACCGGCAAAGGGGGGCCCGCGCGGTCTCCCGGTGAGGAGCTTCACGCTCCGTCAGGTACAATTTTTATGTAATTGCACTATGTATTGGATGCTATGAGTAGCTTCGCAGTTTCACCGTCATTGCCGAGCTTCTTCAAAAATTGGACCTTTTGCATAACTACGTTTTAATTTTTTCAAGCTGGACACAATATTGGAAATACGAGTAAATTTTTATGTAATTGCACTACGTATTCGAGCTAATTATTATTTATGCGGTTTCGAATTCATTGCGGAGCTTTTTTAAAAATTGGACATTTTTTCTAACTACGTTTCAATTTTTTCATGCTACACGCAATATTACAAATACGCGACAATTATTTTTTAAAAATTATACTTTATTCGTAACTACATGTTAATATATTCGTGCTGGACACAATATTTGAAATACACGCACGTAACACATCTTAATTGGNTCGGCGTCTTTATACCCTTGCCAACGCTATGCCCGGCTCCTCGCTTCCTGCACCCACTACCTCGCCTCCTCGTTTCTCGCGCCCACGCCTCCACTAACCCCACTCGCCCGTTTGCGGCGCACGCGGCAGACGTGCGGCCGTGGCGGTTGAGATGGGGCAGATCGTGCGCGCATTAACTGCGCTCGCCGACCGTGAAAAACGCCATCATCATATCCCCAGGCGAAACGAACCAGCTCGTCCCGATTCCCGCGCTGCTCGAGTAATGTAGCGGTCTTGAGGAGGCCGCTCATTATTATCGGTCAGTTTTTCTCTTGCCGATGCGCGCGATTCGCGACCGTTGGGTTTCTGTCCGCCTGTAGGGACCGACCCCACCTGTCACCGGGCCTAAGGAGTGGCGTCACGCCCGAGCGCTTCCCTCGAGGGGGGCGGTCGCCCTGGCGTAACGCCGGGGGCTACTGTCGGTGACATGGGGCCGGGGGTATCATGACTAGAGGCTTGGGTAGCCGCGGTCACCCACGTGTCCTGACCCCCTCGGGAGGGGCGGGCCCGAGGGTGACGTGGCCACCCCTCCCTCTGTCTCCCCGAGGGGTCGGGCCG